>JAJOZX010001623.1:757500-843128 GCA_023014485.1 Bathynomus jamesi
AAGCAAGAATCACAGCTGCTATTGAGCGAATTGATGTGGATATGCTGCAGCGTACATGGCATCATTTGGATTATCGATTGGATGTTTTGCGAATCACTGATGGTGCACATATCGAATGTTTGTAACAACGTTACTTTAATAAAAGAAACTTTGAAAATACAGATTCTAAATAATCTTGTTAAGAATTTTACGTGTGTTATCAAGAATTTTATTAAAAGATGAAATTGTACAGATAATTTTCGGACACACTGGAATTTCTAAAAAACTTGTCAAAACGTGGTATCAGAATAAACTTAATGAGATTCTCTGTAAAATGGGACAACACTGGAATTTCTACACTTCATGGTTGACTTTTAATAACAGCCAAAAATTGTACAGATAATTCTCGGACACCCTGTATATATATATATATATAATATATATATATATATATATATATATATATATATATATATATATATATATATATACTGTATATATATAATCATTATTTGATCGATACATTCAGTTTAATTTGAAGTACTGATGAAAAGCTGACCATCCTTTTACATTTACACCATTCCGCCCATACGCCCATTTCATAGTATGAGCAGCGTTGCCAAGCAAATAGGGGGTCAAAGTACTGACGAAGCTTTCTACGTGGTTCATCACCATTGAAAGTAACAATCCTCTGTATAAGTCTCGTTCAAAGAACATCCATATCCGTATTCAACTGATTGCAATTTTCGTTAGTTTATATGCAGCCCCCCCCCCCCCCCCATTTATTATCAGTCCTTGTTCATGATTCCTCAGGAACAAGATGCACCGCAATTTTGTGTTTCTCCCCAAAGCAGCACAAATTTACCTCAATCAGTCACACTCGTGACTGATTAACGCGGGTAAATTTTGTAGAGTTTTTGTTCTCCGCAAGCTGGCCCAAAAACTACGAGTATCCCAATCGCAAGCCGTCCATACTTTACCTCTTCCTTGTTTTGTAGTTACAATTTCAATATGTCCCCAGTGTACCTCTTTATAGTCTAGTTTAGTCTTTCCGTCCTTATTCCTGCAAGTATCATTGAATTTTCCCCACCACTATTCTTGTAAATACCGTTACTATCATAAACATTATTATTAGCCTTATTTTCATCACCACCATTATTATTATTATTATTATTACTATTATTACTATTAATAGTTATTATTCTTTTTATTATTAATTCAGACAAGCTTTGTTGTTCTCACTCAAGTTCGTGGTCACCCGTTTTAATTTTGCCTATTGTCTATTTTCGAAACTTTATCGTCCCATTATCTACACACCAACTATACTTCGTGATTTTCCACGCTCGTATTTCCCTTCACCCTCGCACTTCCGTATCTCATTACGTATTTTACTGTTTAATGTGCCCGAAACTGTATTTATATATGTAGTTTTAAACCATTGTTCGCCTATTTTTAATTGCCCCATGATTTCGTATTCCTTAATTATGCTTACTGTCTGAAATTATTTTCTTTTGTAGTATCTATACCGACTAAGGACTTCTATAACCTAAACGTTTGTATTGTCGCAAAATATTAGTTTATTTTTATTATGTTTATACTCGTATATGGTTCCCATATTTATTTTGTATATATCTCTTTATATACTCTCTCTGTATACACACACACACACCACACACTATATATATATATATATATATATATATATATATATATATATATATATATATATATATATATATATATATATAAAAGCAAGTTGTGTGTGTGTGTGTTTGTTAACTTTTGGGTCTCTAAAAAAAGCTGAAATGATTGGTTGGTTGGTAATTGGGGGACCGCAGGCCCCCAATTACCGTCGGTTCAATTATTTGGTCAATAAAACTATAGTCATGAAAATCTTAAGCTTCACAAATCTTGACATAATGTGAAGCTCAAGATTTCCATGGCTGCGCTCTTTTCTATAGTTTTATTGCGGTGCTGGGGCCTTCGGACCCAGTAATTGAGGGGGAGGGGCTGGTCACACATATATTTTTGTTTATTACTTATCACCGCCATCCACCATACGAAGTTTAGTCGAAATCGGTTCAGAAACGTAAAAGTTTTTTCTCTGGACAGATATTTGATGGATTATCATAAGAATATATATATATATATATATATATATATATATATATATATATATATATATATATATATATATGTACAGGGTGGGCGGAAAGTAGCTCCCTATTTTGGATTGGTAAAAAAATACGTATATTATCCATTTATTTCAGAAGAATAATATGAAAAGGTAGGCATACATGGTAGGTTTTTTCTAAAATTCAATGTGGGCTCCAACTCTTTCCACCAGCTTCTGGAGCCGCCCAGGAATGGCGTCCACTGACTTTAGCAGGAACTCCGGCGGGATGGAGGACATGACTTCCCGAATTCGGTCCTCCAGTTCTTCCAATGTCCTCGGTTTGGTGCGGTAGACTTCTTCCTTTACCCACCCCCAAAGAAAGAAGTCGCACGGTGTCAAGTCGGGGCTCCTGGCTGGCCATTCGCTCTTGTTGTCCGTGAGTGGCTGGATGCCCACTTCCCTGGGCGTTGGATGGGTCGTCGTGGTCCACATCAATGGCCAGCCAGGAGCCCCGACTTGACACCGTGCGACTTCTTTCTTTGGGGGTGGGTAAAGGAAGAAGTCTACCGCACCAAACCGAGGACATTGGAAGAACTGGAGGACCGAATTCGGGAAGTCATGTCCTCCATCCCGCCGGAGTTCCTGCTAAAGTCAGTGGACGCCATTCCTGGGCGGCTCCAGAAGCTGGTGGAAAGAGTTGGAGCCCACATTGAATTTTAGAGAAAACCTACCATGTATGCCTACCTTTTCATATTATTTCTTCTGAAATAAATGGATAATATACGTATTTTTTTACCAATCCAAAATAGGGAGCTACTTTCCGCCCACCCTGTATATAACCTTTGGTTAGCTTCCGCCCGAACTGTTCATTCTGACGAAGGTCAAGCTTTTCACTCCACCTTAGACCTACAGTTTAACGTGGAATCCGAACCACGCCCCACCAGCAGCCCAGCGTCTTAACCACTAGGCCACTCAGGGTACCCATTTATCTATCAACCACTTTTTTTTTTTTGTGGAAGGATGAACAGCTGGGTTTTGCTGCGCGCCGGCTGCCGTCATCGGGTCTCGAACCCGGGGCCCATGGATTCGTAGTAAGCAACGCTAACCACTACACCACCGGAACACACACTCACACACATATATATATATATATATATATATATATATATATATATATATATATATATATATATATATATATATATATATATATTATACAGGGTGTTTCAGGTCGACCTCACCATTTAGAAATATGGAAATTGGTGGAATTACTATGACAAACTTCAAATACCAAATACAAACTACAAATTCCGCCAATTTCCATATTTCTAGAGTCGCCTTGAAACACTATATAATATATATATATATATATATATATATATATATATATATATATATATATATATATATATATATATATATATATATATATATATATATAATATATATTCCTATATGTAACACATTCGTACGATGTATGCAGGACTTATATATCCAAATTATTAATGAATTCCTCTATGAACAGAACCCTTCGTACGATAGTTATAAATCTGCTATATACGGACTGCCGTTTCTCCCCATTGCCATTCTTTTCTCTCGTTTGAAGTTAATATTATTTATTGTAATGTTGGTTGCGTTCAAAAGATATTCTATACTCCTATAAATTGGTTTATACTTACCTGTTATAATATTTGCGTTCATGTATGTCACTCCAGTATGCCTTTTTTCGTCCTATTGATTATTTATTATGTATTTATTTTGTCAATTTTTACTAACATTTTTAATTAGGTGTTTTAATGTATTGAATACGTCTTGGAGTGGTAGATTTGTGTATAGAGTTTAGAAATCAAAAGCATAAAATATGGCTGGTTTACATTTATCCTCTTCCGTTAGATTCATTTGTTTATCAAAATTTGCTTTTAGGTCGTTATTGTGTGTGTATTAATTACAGTATTCCGGTTTTCGTTGAATATTTTATAAGTTTATGCCTTTGTATCTCTTCGTATCTTTATCGTAACCTAATTCATTCGTAATTATTTCATCATATACGGTAGTTTTTTTTTGTTACATATAATAGCATAGTTGTTAACTGTTTTGTCGATCAGACAAATAACAAACGTATTTTACAACTTTTTTTAAGGTTTTATAATTGTTTGAAATATTACCAGGGGCGTACTGACAGCAACCTGGGCCCTCGGGAATAATGAGGTCCTGGGATCCTTGAAATCCGATTTTTTCATATTACAGTTCGATTAGACACTCGACCCAATTGAGAACACACTCACTGTTTTATGATGACTGCGGACCGGGGCCGCTGGGCCCCCTAATGGCCCGGGCTCTCGGTCCATGCCCGATTGCCCGACCGCTCAGTCCGCCCCTGAATATTACTGTTGTAATTTGTTGCTGTCGCGTTCCATTTCATGTTTATTTTTGTTTTGATCTTTTGATCACATTTTTGTAAGCTCTGATTTCATCTACACTTTTGTTTTCTTTCGTTGCTACAATATTTATGTACAGTAATTATTTATCTCATCAAATAACGTCACATTTTATATCATATTTAGCTACTCTAAATTGAAATCCCCTTTTTTAAAATGTTCCTAAGTGATACATTTTTAACTATTTCTACATTCCCCGTTATGTGTTCGTAACTTGGGTCTAGGAACTATATATAAATATATATATATATATATATATTATATATATATATATATATATATATATATGTTCTTTGCAGTTGAAATATATATATGTGCGGCATGCGGGAGGTGCCCCCCTCGGGGCATTGGTTTCTGCGCGTATGTAGGAGAATTACGACCTCGGATCGAGTGAGGCCCATGGTGTAATGGTTATCATATCTGACCGGCAATCGGAAGATCCCGGGTTCGATTCCCGGGTGGTTACCTCATTTTTTCATTTGTTCGTTCTCCCTCCTCATCTTGCGCGGAATGTCTTCTATACAAGCGTCGTTCTTTACGATATATATATATAATATTATATATATAATATATATATATATTATATATATATATATATATATATATATATATATGTGTGTGTGTGTGGTGTGTGTGCGTGCGTGTGCGCGTGCGCGTGCGAATATAAACGTATAACCTCATAACCTGCAACTTCTAATGAAGAGGTCCCAGGTTAAATTTCTAGAGTATAAATTTTGCATATACAGGGTGGGCCGAAAGTCTGGATCCATAGGAAAATATTTATTTTAATACATAAATTACAACAAATGGTAAATACTTAAATGGATATCAACTTTAACTCGTAAATGCGTATCCGTGATACTGTACAGTGGTTCGTACTCCAGTATAAACAACAAATTATAACAAATGCTCAAATTGGCGGCCTCTGACATCGAGACACTTAGGGATGGAATTTATGATTTTTAATAATTCTTCGAATTGACGTTCTCGAGATGCGTGTTTCATTTGATAATCTTCTTGTTGACTTTACTGGACTATTCGTTAAAGTTTCACATACCATTGCAGAGGTATTTTCATCAGTTGCAGTTTTGGACGACCAGAACGCCGTCGATCATGTACACTTCCTGTTTCTTTGAAACGTTTAAACAACTTGCCAACAGTCGCATGTGTTACTGGATGCTCATCAGGATGATTTCTATTGAATTCGGTAGCAACTTCTCTGTGTGTAGCGCCCTGTCTTGCGTACATGAGCACAAGTTCTACCCGGTCTTCTGTTGTTAGATTCGAAGCCATTTCTGGGCTGAAATAAAAAAGTATTTGAGTATTTATACTGGAGTACGAACTACTGTACAGTATCACGGATACGCATTTACGAGTTAAAGTTGATATTCATTTTAAGTATTTACCATTTGTTGTAATTTATGTATTATTTTCCTATGGATCCAGACTTTCGGCCCACCCTGTATATATATATATATATATATATATATATATATATATAGTTTCGTGGCCGCTATTTTTTTGCCAAACTCCAAATTTGTTTCAAAGATGATGAGTAGCTGAAAGTTGATGACGTCATCATGAGTTATCGGAAAAGTCGATTTAACGTAACGGGCATTCAGGTCGCATAGCTAACACACACGGTGCTTCGAAAGTCAGGCACCATAGGACTATACATTAAAAATAGCTTTATAAAAATATTACAAACAAATTTATGCACTAATCTTTTTTAAATTTTGTGAAACAAAAACCAATGGACGCCAAACATAGTGGATGGCCTTGTGTACAGTAGCTATTCTGACCAACTGACCAATGAGCGTCTGTCTTAAACATCACTGGAATGTTTTTTTCGAATTGTTTTAAAACTCAAACGTCATTGTGACGTTGCAGCATACACATTTTTTGTAATTGGCAAATTTTAACGTTTCAAATGGAAAAGTCTGTTAAGCGGAAAGTCGGTGTATCGGGAAGTCGATAAAGCGGGCTTTCTATATATAATATATATAATATATATATATATATATATATATATATATGAGAGAGAGAGAGAGGACGTCGTGTTGTGTGGATGACTTTCGTAGTGATCCAGTAGTTCACTCTCGGGAATTGGCTTTGAAGTGCCCAGATTCGCATCACGCTTTCTCAGTTCGATTAAGAGACGTCTCTCGTTTAGGGCGGGGGAAGCAAGAGGTTGTAGAATCGAACAATGAACCCCGCCTACTGTGGGTCTGAGCTCCGCTGAGCCATCTGTTGACGCTCGGCAGAGTTGTACTTAAACAGATGGTGCGGGTAACTGTACTAACCTTTACCTTATGTTGTTTGAATAGAATTCGAACCGTTGTTGGGTTTTTAGTAAAATGTAATAAACGCAGGAAAGACGTTGCTGTTCTTGAAGCCTCGCTTTTGTTGGTTATAAAAAGTTATTAAAAAAATAATGGCAGTTCATCGGTGAAAACAACATTTAAACAGCATTAAAATTAGTGGTGTACCGATTAATCGGAATCTTCACCGGCAGAATCGGCCAATTTTTTTTGCATTGATATCGGCATCGGCCAAATTTAGCCGATTCTCTCACCGATTCTTTGACATTTTTTAATTTTCACTACAAAAGAAAATCTAATATATATATATATACAGGGCGTCCCAGAAAAATGTATACACACTTTAACAGCTGATAGCTCAATTGATGTTTCTTTCTTTCCAAGTTAAACCCATTAGAATTAATAATGGCAGTCAGACTAAGCTTTGAACAAAGGAAATTCATTCTAAAATGCTACTGGAAGTGTGAAAACGCAGTTGAAGTGCAAAGACAGTTTAGGAGGGAGTTTCAAACAGATCCACCAACGCGACTTACCATCACTCGAATTAGAGATAAGTTTGAAGCCGATGGAACTGTTCAGAATGTCCACAAGAAGCGTTCCGGAAGACCACGGACATCGACAAGCCCCACAAAGCAAGAAAGACTGGAAACGTATCACCAAAGTCCAAGAAAATCTGTGCGGCAAGCGAGTCGTGAGGTAGGAATTTCAGAATCGTCTGTCCAACGCATTTTGAAGCGCTGTCAATGGAAAAGTTACATTCCAAGATTAGTCCATGCTATTAATGAAGATGATGATGATCCGGACCGAAGAGTGGAGTATTGCGAGTGGTACTTGGCACGATGTGGATGTGGATTGGACGAAGGGGTTTCGTAGAATACCCTCCGCGTTCACCAGACCTCACACCACTAGACTTTTTTTATGGGGATACTTAAAAGACAAAGTCTACGCTATAAAACCTGCAACAGTCGCTGAATTGAGAGCAGCCATTGAACGAGAATGCACACAAATACCAAACGAAATGTTTCGTGATGTTTGCGATTCCATTGCTTCGCGTTATCAGCAGTGCCTGGACCAGAACGGACGTCAGTTTGAAAACAGGCGTTGACAAAACAATTAAATAATGTCTGTAGATTCTATTACATTTTGAAAATGAAATGTATTTTAATAAACACTGCCTTTATAATTATTTAAAGTGTGTATACATTTTTTTGGGACGCCCTGTATATATATATATATATATATATATATATATATATATATATATATATATATATATATATATTAGTGGTGGACCGGATGTCAGTTTTTCAACATATGCGGATCTTTAATTTCAATATCCGCGGATGCGGATATTTAGTTAATCTATCAATATAATATAGAATTATGAATATATGACATAATTTTTCAAATTTCGTGATATTACTATTATGGCAGGCAATGCATAAGAATTAAAATTAATATTAATATTTTCATTATGATAAAAATAATAACTTTCTCAAGAGTTTCAGCCACAGAAAATTCAATGAAACAAGTTTCATTCAATTTTCTGTGTTACCACGTATTTATATTTTGAGGTTTATATATTTGTTTGTTCATTACTAATTAATACTATACATGAAATGTGCATGACTGGGCCTTATAAGCTACTTTATAAGCTAATTTATTAGAGGTAATATCCGCATAACATCCGCAGTCAGAAGTGCGGATGCGGATATCCGGTCCACCACTAATATATATATATATATATATATATATATATATATATATATATATATATATATATATATATATATATATATATATATATATAAAGGGTGATCCAGAGAAATGGGACCCAAAAGAAACCCCTGTAACTCTTAAAGTATAAGTCCTTTTATAAAATCATACGCATCATTCGAAAGAGGATAGTTACAAGTTTGTACAGGATTGTATAGGTTTTGTCAATACAAGACAAGATAAGATACAAAACAAAATAAAAGTGTTAGTTAAAACTAACCCTTCAAGATGACTGCATGGACTGTGGAACAGCTGCGTTTCATAACTGAGCAATATTATGAGCATGGAAGAAGTGTAGTTTCAGCTCAAAGATCTTTCAAGACAAATTTTCATATGTCAAAATCACCTTCTAAGAAAGTAATCCGTCGGTGTGTCAGAAATTTTACCCTAACTGGCAGCATTGGAAAAAGAAAACCAACTGGAAGAGTGCGCACAACAAGGATAGACGAGATCATTAACAGAACTCATGAAATTGTACAGGATAATCCTAACATAAGCATCAGACGTGCTTCTCAGCTGTTAGGAGTTGGATATGGAACAACACACCGTATATTCAAGCAAAATTTAATGCTCTTTCCATATAAAATTCAAACAGTGCAACAACTAAACGATGGAGATTTCGCACGAAGACGACAATTCTGTCAATGGATCCAACAGAAGGTAAATGACACCACCAATTTCTGACACACCGACGGATTACTTTCTTAGAAGGAGATTTTGACATCTGAAAACTTGTCTTGAAAGATCTTTGAGCTGAAACTACACTTCTTCCATGCTCATAATATTGCTCAGTTATGAAACGCAGCTGTTGCACAGTCCATGCAGTCATCTTGAAGGGTTAGTTTTAACTAACACTTTTATTTTGTTTTGTATCTTATCTTGTCTTGTATTGTCAAAACCTATACAATCCTGTACAAACTTGTAACTATCCTCTTTCGAATGATGCGTATGATTTTATAAAAGGACTTATACTTTAAGAGTTACAGGGGTTTCTTTTGGGTCCCATTTCTCTGGATCACCCTTAGTATATATATAACTGAACAGACAAAAAACACTATTTATGATAATTTATACTGATTGCAAAGTGTAATTATATAAAAATTTTACATTCATGAAAAAGGCAAAGCTTAATAAGTTAAGTTGCCCATAAATTTAAATTTTCTCGAACTAGCTAATCTCTAAATATTATAAAGTATTGTAATCTCCTACTCTGTATTAATAATAATTCTATATTAAGTTGTATTTTATAATTTATTTATTAAACCATCTTATTATGTTAACTTTAAGTATTTTAATAGCTTTATAAACAGGAATTATTTAAACATTTTTTACTCAAATTGTCCACCAGGGACTTGAAATTTTAATGAAAAATTTTGTTATTGTTGACATTGCTGAAGAAAGAAAATACCTTCAACATAAGGAAAAAACAATTACTTCAAATATTGGTATTCAATTTATGAAGCTAAACTAAAATTATTTTATCATTTTACGAAGTAATAAAACTTTTTAACATCATTTTAGCTACAATATTTGAGTAAGAAATTCTGGTGCTGTATATTGTGGATGCTGGATGATTTGAAGGCAGGCAGGAGTTACCATGAGATGTAAAGGATAGCTCAGGATAGAACACTTTGGCGGGACACATGAGTTGGACCTGCCTGATAGGCAGAACAGGATGGATGGATATTGTGGAGTGAGCTAAGGAAAAGCCTTCAAACAAACTTGGGATCACCAGAAAATCAGGGCCCCCCAGCCTTCTTTAGTTAGCCTTATAAGGCAAACTAACGAAAATATCACGACCGAACTTAACCAATCGTTAGATCAACTGTATGCCCTTGACGATTGGTTAGGTTAGGTCGTTATAGTTTCGTTAGTTAGCCTTATAAAGCTAACTAAAGAAGGCTGGGGGGCCTGATCTTCAGGTGATCCCAAATTTGAAATGTAAAAATATGAAAATTGAAAGTTTTCATTCACATTAGATTAGTAAAAATTATGAAGGGAATTAATTTTTTAAAATATAGGTAAAAAATTGGCATCGGTATCGGCAGTTTTTCATGGTATCGGTATCGGCTAAATTTTGCAATCGGTACATCACGAATTAAAATAAAACGTTATTTAATTACAAAATAGTAAAACCTGTTGCTATCTTTTGTCGCGAACAAAGAGTGGAATACAACTCTAAATTACAAACTGAATAGCAACACATGACGTCGTAGGTAGGATTAAAATTATTAATGCTTCCATCCATCCCATTTGTTGGCAAATTGAAGAGGAAGTTTTACTCTGGGAAATCTTGGAGAAAGGAGGTGGAGGGGGCTTACGGACTTTGGACGTGAAGCTCAAAATTTTGACGGCTGTGGTATTTTCGTAAATATATAGTCTCACCGGCTTTTTCATCGATTTCGCAAAACTGTATGAAGTTTTGTACGAGCGTAGCCTAAATAGATATAAGTTATCAATGGGTCTACTTTATCATGGAAAGTCCGGAGAATAAAATTAACTTTTCGTAATAGCTCTTCAAATTAAATCGAAGATCACCTATAACTACTTGGTCCATGTTCGCATTATAACATGTAGATAATTTCATGCAAACGATCTTGAACAGAAATTTTCAAACCAGTGAGACCTTAACATTTATTTTAAGTTCACAAGCCACCTAGATTTTGAGTGCAGCTTCACACATTTGGTCTCACTGGCTTTGGATGTGAAACTCAAAATTTTAATGGTTGTGGTATTTTTTGTAAATTTGTGATCTTAGTGGCTTTCCTCGATTTCACCCAAAAAAAAATGAAATTTTGTACAAGCGTGGCTTGACTCGATATAGATAGGCACTGATTAAATCTAATTTCTGAATGCCTCCGCGAAATTGAAAAAAACAACCCAGACATTGATTTTAACTTTATAAATGAAAAAAATCATTTACTGAAGGTGTTTGGTATTTTTATTTTTAGTTTAAAGATTAACAGATACAAAAGTTGACAGTACTCCGGGGAGCCAGGAGCCAGCTCCGAAATCTGAAGCTTCAGTAGAGCCAGGTAAATTTTTAAATGTGCTCCGGAGCGGGAATGTAGTTGAAGTTAGGGTTACCGGAGTGTCCTGGAGACAGTGATGGGCAGTATCTAGATACATGTATCGCCGATACGTATCGATCGATACTTTTGTATCGGTATCGGTATCGCTTTAGCTACTTAACAAAAGTATCGAGTTATCGGTATCGCTAAGGTCAATTTTCTTAAATGTATCGAAAAAAATCGATACTTCGATACATCGATACATTAATAAGAATTTTTAAATATTTGAATAGATGTTATAATATGACACTACTGAGTTATATTTATGAATATACATAAATAATAATATTATTAAATATTTATTTAATGACAGTACTACTCTACTGGTCACGTCACACAGTACGGTGCAACGTTTAAACACGTTTGTACTTGTGTTATTGAGATTAATTAACCATAATATAGAAACGCTCATAATATAGAAACGCTCATATAATATAGAAACGCTCATTGGTGTTGCAACACTATTCACGCATTCACGCTCCAAAAAGGAATAGACTGTCTGACCAGATGTTTAGCCAGCTGGTATTTTTGAAGGGTAATAGTAATTACTTTTAATTGTTAGTGTAATATTTTCAGTCATTCATGTATCCTACAAAATTAAAACATACTTTCATTAAATAAAGCAATTGTTTTTATTTACATCTATAAAACCCATTAAAATGTCGTTGATTTTACTTACAGTGCGTACAAATTACTAGTATAAACAATAATATCTAATACCTACATATTAAATGAATAATTATAAAAATGTACCGGCGATGCATGTATCGGTATCGGTATCGCTTAAGACATCTAGAAAGTATCGGCGTATCGGTATCGCCTAAGACGTTCTTCATGTATCGATGTATCGGTATCGCTTTAGCGATTTTCATGTATCGATGCCCATCACTGCCTGGAGATAGGAGCCGGAGCTAAATGTAAATGTAAATTAATGTAATGCAAATAAATAAATACTCGTATAACTGTTTTTCATCTTAATTTATCTAGTGCTGCTATCGCACTTGGATCTTCACATTAAATGAAATAAATTAAAGCTGTATCTAAAGTCAAACCATGGTATAATGGTAGAACAGGTTCCATTATAATTAAGGTCTCAAAGAAACTGGGGGCTGTGATGACGTGATGTCTGTTCACTGAAGAGTGAGAATGAAAATTACTTCGGTTAAATTAAATAAAATTCCTTAATAATCTTATTATACTGTGTAATCACCGAATGTCTGTCCGCTTGTTCGCAGAAAAAACTTTTACGTTTCTGAACCGATTTCGACCAAACTTCGTATGGTGGATCGGGGTGATGAGTAATAAACGAAAATATACGTGTGACCAGCCCCCCCCCCTCTCCCACCTAATTACTGGGCCCGAAGGCCCCAGCACCGCAATAAAACTTTAGAAAAAACGCAGCCATGAAAATCTTGAGCGTCACATTGTGTCAAGATTTGTGAAGCTTAAGATTTTCATGACTGCGTTCTTTACTACACAAACAAACAAAACAACAAAACATCTTTATTGCGGATCATTCACAATCCATAGCCACTTAACCTAACATACAAGTACAATTTTATGTATTATACACTGAACTTAATACAAAATAAGGTCAACATAGCCACTTAACCTAGCATACTGGCATACTGTTTGATTAATTAGGATCTGACAAGTTCATGTATATTGTTATTACATGAGACATCATAAATTGAAAAAGATAATTTGTATACGTAGGAGAAAATAATTGTAGCTTAATGAAAAAATCAGGGAAATTATGAAAATGAAAAAAGAGTTTAATAAAAATGCTGATGAATCATGGGAAGCTGAGTTCGGATACGATTTTGTGGAAACTATATTTTAAATTATTAATTATACAACAAACTAAAAATCTTTGTTGCGAATCATTCACAATCCATAGCCACTTAACCTAACATACAAGTACAATCTTACGTATTATACACTGAACGTAATACAAAAATAAGGCCAACATAGCCACTTAACTTAACATACAAGTACAAAAATAAGGACAGCATAGCCATTTAACCCAACATACAAATATAATCTTATTATAACACAACTTAATATATATATATATATATATATATATATATATATATATATATATATTATATATATATATATATATATTATATATATATATATATATATATATAATCTTTGCTACATTACAAAAATAAGGTATTGTCAACCAGCAGTTGTCTGAACCAAGACTGCCATATAGGTGAGAGATACACAGTATCTGAAGACAGGACATTGCCCAATAACACATTAGAGCTGTTTTGGACCATAGTAATGAAATTATATATATTCTTCCGGATTAACATTTGGCTGGTAGGTAGGTTACGCGCAGGGCCGGATTAACCATTAAGCAAAATAAGCCCGTGCTTAGGGCATCAAGGGAAGGGGGCACCACAGAAATTTTCCATTGTCGGATTTACCATGGATTTATTATACTATTATAATCGCGGCTTATAGCCTATAAGCTGTTGAAAACTGAATTATATATATTCATATATAGTATTTATTTTTTTTCAGTTTGAATTTGTAGTGAACAACAACCCTTTTGAGAGAATAAATATATTTCGTTGTAATCACACACTTTACGCTTTGCGTTATTATTTGTTTATATCAAATCTTTGAGCGCCATATTAAAAATACATATAGATTAAATATTTTCGTGTGCTATAGGAAGTTATTCTGAACGTGTGATTTGTGCATATAATATTAAATATATATTTTACATAATCATTTGGTATTGTTTTACAGAAAGATTTAGGTTTATAGAATTGTAATATAAATTAATATTAAAATAAAAGAAACTATAAACTCTCTATATTGCTGTTGTATCAAGTGATGTTTATTTTATGGTTTATTTTTGTTTATATTTTGAATTACATATATATGGGGCACCAAAATCTTTTAAGTGCTTAGGGCCTCTAAAGGTCTTAATCCGGCCCTGGTTACGCGTAGTAAACATAAAACTGGCACTGCACCATTTTGGTTCCCTACATAGCATATGAAAAATATTATTATAAGCAACAGAGTTTATCCATAGCATTTTTTGTATAGTTCTACCACAGATGGGATGTACACAATGCAGTACAGTAAGTTCTAAAAAGATAAGTTTTAATTGATTCTGAACACATGCCAAATTTCCTTACTAGCATGTTGCCCTGTACATACAGCTTTTACGTTGTCTCTCAATATAAAGTTCATCTCGCAGCTCGTGAGTAATTACATGACCTAAGTATTTACATGTGTCTTTGACCATTCATTTCAAAAGACCCACATGATACGTGTTTCAGTAGATTACACCTAAAAATCAAAATACAACCCTTTGCCCCATTATAGGTGATGTCATTTTCTATACGATATTGTTCACATATCTCTAATAGTACTCTCAGCCCATGGGGAGAGGGTGACAAGAACAAGGTCATCAGCATACATTAAATGATTAATTTTTCCTTCCCATTGACACAGCCAGTACATGCAGTTTTTAGTTCATTGTTAAGGTCACCCATGTTTTTATAGAAAAGATAGGGTGATAATATAGCTACCTCCTTGCCTAACACCATTAGTTACCTTAAAACCTGGTGATACAGTGCTTTTCCATTTTACAAACATGGTCTGTTCTGTATACCAGAATGCAAGTATCCTAAGTATATATTTAGTACCCCTCGAAACAAGAGTTTCTTCAAAAGTTTGTGATGGTTAACTCTATCAAATGCTTTTGATGCATCCAAAAAACAGGAATATACATTGCTACTTACATCTTGTACTTTGGGACGGCTTCCTTTAGCATATAAATACACATGTCAATACCATGTTTCACTCTAAAGCCAAACTGATTGTCATAAGTCTGCAAGTAAGTACTTATCCTATTATAAATGACATATTCTAACACCTTAGAAAGTATACTGGCAAGTGCTATTGGTCTATAATTATTCTTATCACAGATACTAGCACCCTTATTTTTAAAAACTGGCAACAATACAACTGACAAAATGGACTGTGGCAAGTACCCATGTATCATACAGCTTGTGAAACACATTGGAAGCATAGGTATGATACGAGGGCTACAACATTTTAAATGTTCTGTTTGTATGCCATCTAGGCCACAACTTTTGTTATCATCTAACTTATAACCTGCCAGATTTCTGAGTCATTAATTAGTAGCTCCTCAGAGCGTTCTACATTTAGACATATATTTAGTCTACCTCCCCCCCCCCCCCCCGAGACAATTAAATAGGGTTTCATAATGATTTTTTCATAGTTCTCATGGGCGTCCGGAGGGGGGGGCAAGAGGGGGCAGTTGCCCTCCCTTGGAAACTTGTGTTTGCCCACGCAACGACTTCTATAATTCTACTGCAGCTCAGTCAGTGTTTCCACATTCAAGGAAATGTCGTTTACTTTACCTTTACTTTACCGAAGTGCCGTGTCGTTGAACTTAGAAGTGTTACATAAACTATACTGAAAGATATAGTAATGGAATTATTTGCAAAGATCATTATATTGAGTGTTTTATTTATTTTTTTCTCTCGAAAACCTTTTGGTCAATTTCACTGAAACTTACACGATTATAGTTAATCATAGTATCATATAACTAGAGACCGGATTTTGCCCTTTTTGCCTTTTTTATTCCCGTTTATAGATTCATAGGCTTCTTTTAGAGAAATTCATTTCGGGACTGTGGGATGTATATAATTAAATGTTATAGTGCCTATAAACGCCTATTTTGATGGTTAGTGCCTAATTTTAAAATACGTGCCTATATATGCCTTTTTTAATTTTATTGTACTAAGTAAAGCAAAATAACTCGCATTTTTTTAAAATTTGTAGGCCTAAATAGGGCAGGGGATGGAAAAACCGAGGCTAGTCCTGAGGCAACCAGCACAGCCAATCAGATCACAATACGTCAGCCAAATACAGCCAATCAGATCACAATACGTCATTGTGACGCGTTCGGCCTCAATCATTTTATTATTTTATTTGGTACGTGCAACGTGGTGTCTTTGTTCAAGTGCTTTTGCTAAATAAAATCTCACGTTTGTGCTTACGGCTTTTTTTATAAGTGAGAAAAAATGCCTAAGGACAAGACAGCCAAAAGTGTTCTGTTCAGGCAGTGGATCAAGAAGGACCCAAACTTCACTACGAATGGTGGTTATTTTCTGCCAACCTTGTTCCAAAGAGGTACGTTGCAACATTTTTTATTCTCTATCCAAAATAACAAACCCTTCGAGGAGACCTGGCCTACATCATGGCCAATTTCGGACGGGTGCCAGGGACCATAACCAAGCTGGAGGAGAGAGGCCTGCCGTTTGTTGAAGCAGTGGAAATAGTTCAAAATTTAAGGAAGGAGCTGAGCCAGTGAGCCAGGTTCCTGGTAACGTAGGGAAAGAAGTGGTAGCAAAATTTGAAAATGTTCTCAAACGCAATCCTGGTTGGCAAACCATAGTGAACGTTTCAACAGTGTTCAAAGGAGTGTCAGGAGGTTCTGGACTTTGAGCCAAGCGAATTAGCATCTTTGAAGTTCGCACCAATTACGTCTTGCGATGTCGAAAGGTCGTTTTCTCGATATAAAAATGTATTGAGTGACAGGCGATGTCAATTTACGCCACAGAACCTTGAAAAATATTTAATCATCAATTGCCATTTCAATTTATAGTTTAGTTGAGTTTTTGTAAGATAGTTTAAATGTTTGGATTTTACTTTGATGCAAATAAAATGTTTGATGGTTTTTGAGATGTTTAGTTTATTTTTTACAATAAAAATCCTGATATTCATCAGAACTGAAAATGGGTTTACTGTAAGTCAACAATAATAAGAGAAAAGTGGGAAAATAGAAATGCCTATTAAGTGCCTTTTTTAGCTTTTAGTGCCTATTTAAGCGACTTTTTTAGGGCTTCTTTAGTGCCTTTTTGCCTACCTATTATTGATTTTTTAGTGCCTATCAATCCTAACTCTACATATAACATATAAAAAATGGACTTGACTGGTAGAAAAAAAAATGCACTGCGACCACTACGAGTAAAAACCGTCATCTCCCCTTATTATAGCCTGCTTTCGGTGCTAAATTTATGTACTTAGTATTACTAAGTACATAAATTTAGCACCGAAAGCAGGCTATGATAAGGGGAGATGACGGTGTTTACTCGTAGTGGTCGCAGTGCATTTTTTTTTCTACCTAATAAAGAACTAATAAGAACTAAGAACTAATAAGTTAGTTTTGCCCCCCCTTGCGAAAAATCCTGCGGACGCCCCTGATAGTTCTATAATGTTTTTTGCACCATATACACTATACAGTCTAGACCGGGTCGAAAATGGGAAATTTTTTATTTATTGAAAAGTGCACGATGTGAGAAGTTTCATTTTATCATCTTAACAAAATATTAAAATATCAAGTATGTGCTTGTGCTAATCCTAGCACATCCCCCTCTACACCTTTTTTACCCTCATATTTGCATATATTTAAATGGGCAAAAATTTTATTTCTTAAAAAGTACACTATGTGAGGTTTTTTTTATCACTTTAACAAAATATTAAAAAATCAAGCATGTGCTACCCTACTACCCCTATCACATGCCCCTCCTCCCTTTTTTTACCTTCATATTTGCATGTGTTTAATGTTGTAATATGTTACAAGATAAGTTGTTTGTTTAATGCCTGATATTTTTATGTTTCAGATAAACAGAAATAATTTTTCAGATAAGTAGAAATAACTTGGATTTGCTTTAATTATAATTTGAATTATCATAAATTATAAATACATATAATTTGATTTTACTTGTGAATATAAACTATGACTACTAGAAGCAAGTCCTCAAATGCAGCCTTTGGATATCCTACGGAATTCCCAGCAGTCATGATTCCTTCAAAAGCAGATGTTGTGAGACACTACCTTTTTGTGCGCCGTCATGAAGCTAAATCAAAAGGATCAGCAACTGCTAATGATTGTTACAGGGTTGTTGTAAAAGATATTGAAGACATTTGGATGAAATTTTCTTTTCCTACGATTAACACCAAAGGTATCTATCTAATCAGTCGACTAATAGAAGAAGCCTCAAAATTGAACAAGGTGCCGTTAAATCGAAGAAATGAAAGTTTGCCTTAAAAGTAGCTCAGTATGATGAAATGTTTGATATATCTTCTTGTGAATGCTATGATAAGGGAATTGATAGGAAATCTTGCAGGCGTAAGGATAAAATACCAATGGCAGAATGGGAGTCTTTTGTGGGTCAAAAACAAAGAAAAAATCAGTTAGGACCAATGATCGCATAGCTAGTTCAACAAAGAAGAGATCTTCAGCAAGAGCCCAAGAAGCACAAAACCGTCAACTAAAAGCACAAGAAGAAATGACTGAAGCCACCAATGTTTTACCATCGGAATTTATAAAAAATACCGAAGAAGACATGGATGCAGAGGCGTACCGAAGGGGAGGGCGACAGGAGCGATCGCCCCCCCCCCCTCGAGCTAATAAATTATTATTTTGATTATTTTTATGTATTTAATTTATATATTCAATTAAATATTTTACATATTTAATTTCACGCGCAAATCGAAAAATGTTAGCTTGCTTTCTAGCGATTTTGTGTTTCATGAGTATTGCGTCATTTTTCATGGCACCTGGCAACCGCAGTTTATCGATTTTTGTTTACATTCATTTAAATATTTAGTTTGTGAACTTTCTAAATTTTGATCATTTTAAGTATTGATTAAAACTTTGTGTGTATGAGCCTATGAATGTGTGTGTGTGATCATGTGTGAAGGCCGCTTGGTCTCAAACATGTAACTAATAAATGAAATGAAACATTAAGTATGTTATTTTTAAAATTTATTATTCAGTTTTTTACACATTTTAAAATTTAGTTTCAAAGTTTTCATTTAATTTACAATTTTTCACATTGTATTGCGCACACAAAATTTTGTGTGGATTTTGTTTGGATTTTTTTATTTCATTATAATGGACTTTAATGTTATGGTTAGTAATAATTCCTATTTCTATTTGTAACTTTGTTGAGTACTATTTGCGGGTGTCACAGACCTAAAGATAATGGACCTTTATAAATTTTTCAAAAGAAAAATGTCCAAACTGACAGTGGTTCTCCAGAGCATGATGATCAAAGTACCGTTAATCCCAGTAAAATTGCTAGGGTACAACAGGATGAGAATGAAAGTGAAAAAATTTTGGCGCCTTCGGCGCTAGCCCTTACCTCCCCTACTACTAAAAATCTAAAATGGCTTTGGATCCCGAAAACTCTTAATCCGGCCCTGAGAATAATTTTCTTTTAAAGGTAACAATCCAAGAAAATGCTTAATCTCGAAATTAGCACTTTTTTATTCTTATGTTAATACAAATCTGAGCATCCTAATTGCGGTTTGCATTAAATATTATGTTACTAATAAGATTTTTATCATAGTTTTTATATTTTTATAATATAATTTTTATATTTTTATTCATAATGTGTCTTAGCAGTAGCTACTTAATCATCTTTAACTGAACGATAAGCTCATCATGAACGTACATAAAAATTATTTCTCTCTATTTCAATTATACTTCTACGATTAGTTCCAAGTTCGCCCCCCCCCCCCCCCCTTGGCAAATTTCTGGGTACCCCCTGCATGGATGTAGATTCAGAGAATCGGGATGTAGATTAAGAGGCCGATTTAAAATTGACTGAGAATATTCAGAACAGGCACTCCTATAAAAACCTAGCATTAACAGCAGATCGTTATCGTGTAAGAGAAAGAAATCGCATGGGTGAAACAAATACTTTTAGGCAGTGAACCTAGTAACAAAGGCATGTCAGGAAAGAATAGAATATGACAACCGTCAAAAGTTTATCTTAAAATCATTAGAATCAAGGCGAAAACTGCCCAAGTTTGAATGGAAGGCCCAATGGAATGAGTAAGAAACATATGAAATAAAATTTCCTAATGATATTGAAAATTTCTTCCCATTTGATGTGATAAGGAACAATGAAAAAGTTAATTGAATTTTAGCACATTTATTATGCCTCTAATTTTTTCTTCTGAATATATTGTTGTACTTAATTAATTTTCCTAATACTGTACATTATTAAATAAAATATTATACGTTAATAAAGATTTATGTCATCAAAACACCTGAATGTAGAGTAAGTGTCGTATAAATGGAATATTCTTCAATATAGGTCAAAAAGTGAAAAATTGTGCCAGGGGTAGGAGGCTTTAAATAGCGAAAATAATTTATGAGGTGGTTCCTGTGTTCCATTCAAACCCCTCACAATATGTACTTTTTCAATATAAAATTTCGACCTGGCCTAATATACGCCCTCTATCATATTTGGCAAGGTAAGATTACTATTGTTAATTTTATTAGTTTTATTGACCAAATAATTGAATCCCCCAGTAATTGGGGGGGGCCTGCGCCCCCCCCCAATTACTGAGACCGAAGGCCCCAGCACCGCAGGTCCAGCTAAATGGGGCCGTAGGGCCCTCTTTAGCCAGTCATCTATACTATAAACAGGCCGTCCTGAGGGTTCAATTATTCAGCCAATAAAACTATAGAAAAGAACGCAGCAATGAAAATCTTAAGCTTCACATCCGAACCCATTGTATCAAGATTTTTGAAGTTTAAGATTTTCATGGCTGCGTTCTTTTCTATAGTTTATTGACCGAATAATTGACTCCCCAGTAATTGGTGGGGCCTGCGGCTCCCCAATTACTGAGACCAAATGCCCCCAGCACCGCAGGTCTAACTAAATGTGTCCGTGGGGCCTACGTTTGCCAGTAATAATAAAAGTAAATAAACAAAGGATGGCCGCAGCTTTTAGTACCAGAGAAATATGACAAATCCCACCCATCATGGTTGCCAATTTCAGAGCAACAACTCGACTTCAGATTTTCCCATAAGATCTGTTCCACTAGATATATATCTCATTGCGGTCATACTACAATATATAATTATATAGTGGTACAAATGTAAATATTGTCCCGTTATTATGTTTATCGGAGATGTAGCTGTAGCTGGGGTTAAATAAAAATAGCCAGAACTAGAGTGCTAATGAGAAACAGCACTGAACTCGTTAAAAACTATAGGAAACTCTGAATCATTTTGCATTTATAAAAAACCCTTGCACTTTTCTTTTATTACTTTCGGGAAGTAATTTAGAAATAATATATGTACAGTATAAAATCGTGATGGAAAAAATTAATATCCTTAATAACCATCCTTTATATGTTTCGTTTTCTTCAGTGAAAGAAATTAAAATACCAAATTTTCAAGGCAAACAAAATTAATTTTAAACGTGTAACTACTATATGAATAAATAACATAGGAATTAATTCTTGCAGTCATATGTTTTGATATTTCTTTACATATGAGATTTTCTATTGTTTTTTTAATAATTTTAATGCCTAGAGGCAGAACTATAAACGGAAAGCGTAATAATTTAAAAGTGACCTAACTGTCAATAGGTTACTGTGTGTGTGTGTGTGTGTGTGTGTGCGCCTTGAAGGAAATGGTCTGTAAATACCAAACTCAAGATGCTAATGTATTTTTGTGTTTCCTGGATGCCTCTAAGGCATTTGATCATATTAATCATGACAAATTATATATTCATGAAACTTGAAAATCATAATGTACCTGGTTACTTGGTCCGTATATTAATATTCTGGTATAATCACCAGACAATGATTGTAAGATGGGATGGGGTTAATTCAGAGCCATTCTCTGTGACCAGTGATATTAGGCAGGGAGGGATATTATCCTCCTACTTATTCAATGTTTATATGGATAACACAGGTCAACAAAAAAACTTTTTTTTTTCGTTGCCAAGGAAAATCGTACGAATTTAGGGTATTTTGGGGTTGCTGAATTCCAAAATGAAAGTAGTTTTACCGATTTAGCTCTAGTTCTTGAGATAATGAATACCCTCAATTAATAGGAAACGTAACCATAACGCGTGCATATGGGAAACTACCGGAACATTCTAGATGGTGAGACCGAATAAAATGCCATTATGTATTTCATGTGTTTACTTTTGTATGATTTGAGACAATTTCAATGCGATTTGTAAGTAGGCTCCGCCTGAACATTAATTTTTTTGCATTTTTACGTGTTTCAATGGGTACCAATTATCTCATAAATTAGAGCCAATCTAGCAAAACCGATGTCATATTCGGAATCAGCACCACAAAGTTACCCCAAAATCACTCTAATATGATTGGCAATAAAATGAGTGTTGACCAGTGTAATCTATCTGTTGTGCTGAACACCTGTAAAATAGGCTGCTATATTGGTACAATGATTGTTAATCATGCGGATGGTCTAGTTCTTATTTCTCCATCTGTAAAAGGGCTCAGCACACTTTTGAAGGTGTGTGAAAGGTATGGGAAGGATAACGACATAAAATATAATCCTGATAAAATTCATGTTATGATTATGAGGACCAAGGCCTACAAACATATAAAATTTCCTGAATTTCAATTGAACGGTATGGTGCTGTCAGAAGTGACCCAGCCTAAGTATCTTGGCCACATACTAACTGATAGTCTTTCAGACGACTGTGATATTCTAAGGCAATGTAGACAATTATATACTCAGGGAAATACTTTGGCTAGAAAATTTCATAGGTGTACATTAGATGTTAAGTTGATTTTGTTCAAAACTTTTTGTACTCCAATGTACTATACAGCTCATTTGTGGTGGAACTACAGGATGTATAATTTGAGAAAATTATATGTTGCATATAATAATATTTTTAGGAGTTCATTAAGAACGCCAAGATTTATAAATGGTGCTCCTTCTAGTGTCAGTATGCTGTTTGTAGTCAATAAGGTGCCTAACTGTGCCAGTGTTATTCGCAATTTTGTATTTAGATTTATCACTAGGCTTGGTGAGTCAGTCAATAAGATAATAGAAGCCATGGTTAGTGGACTGGTCTCAGATATATTTTACAAATTTCAAATCTGGAAGCATTGGCGTAGACAATTGTACGTTCATTATGTACAGTGATTCACTGGCCCACTTAGTCAGTGCTCCAGACAACTATCTCTTAATCATCTATGGACCTCTTGTATAATGTTTTTACCTGTTGAGTCTGAAATAAAGTGTTTGTTTGTTTGTATTTATACTTTTAAAACTTTAAGTTTTAAAAAATTTCGAAGCATATACTCGTATATTAATATTATTTTTATATTAAAATATATTAAAAATTAAATGTAAAAAATTTCAAATATATGAAATTACAGCATTATGAAGGTTTTAGAATTTAATTTTTTTAATTAAAAACTGGAAAATGGACCTTAATATGTATTGTAAAGTTTGTAGAAGAGATATGTGACGTAGGGTGGAGTGAAAAAAACTTTCTTCAGAATTCAGTTTTGTAGGGGCACCCAAAAGTTAGTCTGTGGTACCAATAAGAAATCTGTAAAATATTAGCTACCTGCGACATCAACTTCACCGGCCACAAGGAGGTCAAAGATTTTGCCTTTCAGGTGCCCCAAAAAATTAAGGAAAAATTCGAAGATTTAATCTAATCTTCCGTTGTGTTTATGCTACGAAGATAATTTTTCTTTCATTTGATTTGTCTATTTATGTTCTTTAACTTTACTCTTATACACTTTTTTTTGTCATTCCTCACAGAAATTTGGAAAATTTGGTATTTCATGAAAAATACTAACAAAAAATTGTTTTTATTGTTTTCGTTGATTGGTTGATGTTAAGCGTCATTCAGTGATTCAGTTTTCTTTTAGAAGCTCATAAAATAGCCGCATGACTTTAAATATATTGGTTTATTGGAGCGGCTCTCCGCTAATTTAAGCTAGGTACGAGCCATGCGTATCTCGGCTTAAATTACCCAGAACTCATGTTATTTTATTTATTTGTCGGGTTCGAAATCCCAGCTGAGCCGTGAACGGCCAAATTCTAAAGGGCAAGTTCTACCTAAAGCCCAAGTTAAGCTAAATTAAACTTTACGGATTTGAGATCCTATTAGGTCCTACCTCAGGGTAACCTCAGGGTTGCTGACTCGATGCGGGCCTACCTTAGACCTTAAATTACATGAACTTAAAAGGTAAACAAAAGGGTACTATTTGTGGTCTTCTTTATGAACCTTGCAACAACAACGCAACCTGGACTATTGCACGATGCAACAATCATGTATCTAAACAACCAAACTGAATTGCAAGAGAGCTCTCTATCAAACCACACCTTTACGTACGACCTTCCACAAACGAGTAGAAAGGACGCGCCGCGTCCCAAAATGATGCCAACAATGTGACCAAACAACGATGCCACAAGAGCTCAAAAATGCTAGTTCTAAATTAATTTAATTTTTCACTAACCTTACAATTATGAGATGGATATATATACACACCTTAACTTAATATATATACAAGCAATGCTGCATCAATCAGCTTAGTCATCGTATCGCCTTGGGACAACAATGGTTCTTCCTCTTCTAGATTTTCTAACACTCACCACCGAAGAGGCATTGTTGTCATTACCTTCTGCAAGGTTAGCCAAGCCTTCTTCATGAGGCTGTAACTCAAATGTTTCATCTTGACTATCTGTGTTTTTGCTGATTTCTAAAGCATAGAGTTTTTGTATAGGTCTCTTTAACTTTCCTCCTGAAGTCTTTACCAGTGCAGACCTAACTAAATTGTCTTTGCCAACAAACAACTCTTCAATTATGCCAAGCTTCCAGCATTGCCTTGGTCTTTCATCCCCAATCATTACCACTTCTCCCACCTTGATACAATTTGCATTGGAGCCCTTTACCTTGCCTGATGGGTAATAATTGAGTTCTGGCGTATTCCATCTGCCACCTCTTCCATAACTGATCTTGTAGCTCTTCAAGGTACCTGAACCGTCTGGTTAACTCTCCTTGAGTGCTCTGGATGGGCTGCAAGTCTTCTGGCACACTGGGGTTTGATGTTAATCGTTTACCACAAAGAAAATGATTTGGTGTCAATGGCTCTGCATCCTGCCTACTGTTGTAAACAAAAGTGATAGGCCTACTGTTCACCATTGCTTCTACTTCACATAAAACAGTAGAGAATTCTTCTTTGCTCAAATGAGCATTAGCTAAAAGTTTCTTTAATGGACACTTTACACTTCTCACTAGCCTTTCCCAAAATCCTCCCCACCATGGTGCTCTCTCAACAATAAACTCCCACTGTACCCCTTGGTGTGAAAAGTAGGATTGGAATCCTTCCTCTTTTAGCAAGGACCAAATTTCTTGGAGTTCCTTTGCAGCCTTTTTGAAGGTTTTTGCATTATCCGATATGATTTTATTTGGGAAACCCCTTCTGTTCACAAACCTTTTAAAGGCCAAAAGAAATACATCACTACTTAAGTTGCTTACCAACTCCAAATGGATTGCTCTGGTGGTAGCACAGGTGAAAAGACATATATAACCTTTGTTAGACTCCCCTCGCTCATACACATAGACTGGCCCTGCAAAGTCTACTCCCACTACATCAAATGGGGCAGTATAGACACACCGTTCTCTTGGAAGTGGAGCCACCTTTTCATAATAAGGCTTTGCACTCCAACGCTTGCAAACCACACATTTATGCAAGACCTTTTTCACTACTTGTCTAATTTTGAGAATCCAAAATTGTTGTCTAATCTCTATTATCACTTCTCTAACTCCAGCATGTAACAGCTTATGATGAGTATCCAGGATCAAAAGGTCCACAAAGTGCCCCCCAGAAGGTAGCAAAATTGGATGTCTTTTCTCCTCTGGAAGCCCAGAAAACTGTAGTCTACCTCCTACTCTCAATAAATCCTGATCCAAAAACACATCCAAACCCTTGAGCGCAGAATGTGTTGGTAGAACCTGTAATGGATGGCTGGTGAGCAATTCTCTCTCTTCACCAAATTTTTTCTTCTGCATATATACCACCCAGTATTTCCTGGCTTGCTGAATCTCATTACTGTTCAGAATTCCTTCCCTTCTTGTTTCTCCCTTAATGTTGTTGGTAAATCTATATACCCATGCTGTCACTCTTAACAATCTTTTCAGACTGCTAATGTCCTCAAGCCTCAATATGGGGTCCTGCTGCATAACTTGACAACTGTTCACAGCGCATTTTCTCACCTCACTCACCCATGCTTCTTCAGCCTGGCATTCTCCTACAATAGGCTGATTAGAAGGCCAGTTTTCACTTCCAAGTTTTAGCCACTCTGGCCCATTCCACCACAAACTTGATTGTGAAAGATCTTTCACCGAAATTCCTCGTGTTGGTAAATCACCGGGGTTTTGGATGCCTGGACAATGCTTCCATTGCTTGGGATCTGTGTGCGCTTGAATTTCCTCCACCCTATTGGCAACAAATGGTTTCCATTTCCTTGCCTGACTTCTTAACCAGTGCCAAACTATAGTGGAGTCTGTCCAATAATAGCTTGGAATTTCATAGAGGGCCAAAGACTTTCGCACTGTAATTGCAAGCCGACTAGCAATAACAGCACCCATCAATTCCAACCTTGGAACAGAAAGCCTTTTCAAAGGTGCTACTCTACTCTTTGCAGCAACCAACCTGCAACTTACTTCCTCTTGCAATGCGCCTCTTATATAAATACAAGTCGCATAGGCTTCCTCACTTGCATCACAAAAGATGTGCAGCTCCAAATTGTCTGGACTATTGTTCAACTCTCCAAAGTACCATCTTGGGATTTCAATGTCTCCAAGATGTGCCAATTCTTTGAACCAATATTTCCACCTTACCACCATTAGCATTTCAATGTTAGCTATTGTGTTGTTAGTGATATGTCTATCAGCTATTTTGTAGTGTTTTTTCAAATGATTTATGGTTTGTTCTAGTTTGGGTATAACCAGTTTGTTTTGTCCTACTTTAGAAATAATAACTGCTTCAATTTTCTTGAATTTACTTTCTAAATGTAGTTCCAGGACAATTGTCTTATAGCTATTTTTGTCCGAGTTATCCTTAACAAAGGACGCAATATTGAGGTTTTGTTCATTCGGGTTTGGTGTCAAACCCAATTTATTAACTACATTTTTTGAAACAAATGTTTGTTGAGAACAACAGTCTATAAGACATCTCACTGGAGTGGTACTACCCTCACTATTCACTAAGTCCAAAGTAATAGTTGGTAAAAGAATCTCAGTGTTTCTTGTTACATTGTTTGAACAAGCAGAATGTCCCATGAAAGTGGCATTTTCTTGATTACCTTTGTTTGGGGGAGGTATCTTTTGAGTTTGAGTACTATTATTTGGACACTTTGGTGAATCACACATTGATGAGACATGTCGTAAACTTTTACAAAACTTACACTTGAATCTTAACCTAGATTTACAGTCTTTCTTATAATGTCCCTGGCCAGTACACTTTTTACACAGGTTCAACTGTTCACATCTTTTAGCCCTTTGGTTAAAATTGAATATTTGTCACACCCAGTACTACTGTGTTCATTACTTGCACAAAATTTGCAATATGGTGTGTAAGTTGAGGCAGCAGTTACATTAAAGTTCTGTAATGTAGGTGTTCGTGTTTTGTAGTTGGTCACATTTGATTCTACAGTATCAAGTTTTGTCTGTTTGGCTGTAGCTAGTTGGTCTCTGGGAACAGTCTTTGGTTTATCCATAGTCTGGGTCTTATGTGTTGGAAAATCTCTCAAGTTGTAATTAGTTAGGATATTGGGGAAGTGTTGTCTTATTTGTGCTAAATTAGGATAATTTTCTCCCGTCTTTAGAATTAAATTATCTTTAACCCTCGAAGGAAGGCACCTAAGTATTATGCTTTGTATAAGCCAAGATGAAGTTTTAATATCTATCTCATTGCTAACCAGTTGTCCTATAATAGCTTCTAATTTTGTATAAAAATTTTCCATATCACTATGGTTATCTTTTATGGGTGCAAATTCAAAAATTTGTTGAGATAATTCATATATAATCACATCTTTATTAACGTAATTACGTTTTAAAAGATCAATAGCTACTTCATATGAATCCCCTACGGCTGGTAAATAGGCTATCAGGTTATAGGCTGGGCCTTTAAGGGAACTAGTTAAGTAACTAAACTTTTCAACAGTTGAAATATAAGGTTTATTACCTATTAAATTCTCAAATTTGTCAATGAAAGATGGGAATTGTACCGTGTCCCCTTCAAATGTTGGTATTTGCAAAATGGGTAACTGAGCCCTCAATTCTTGTGACTCAGGATTTAGCATGCCACTTAAATTTTGTTGAAGGTTAGCCCTACTTTGATTAAAATCAGAATTAGGTTTTTTTGGTGTTAAGTCAGTCAACCGAGACCGTAGTTCCCTTATTTGCTGTTCAATTGAGCTTACCTGATCATCATCATCAGCGTAAAGGTCTATCAATTGTTCTTCAGCCATTTCGGATTCAACTAACTCTGAAATACTCTCATTAATGGCTATTATTTCCTTCTTTTTAATTTCTAATTTAATAATTACACACTCTATATTTTTCTTACCTGGTTGTGTAATATTGTTAAAAGTGTTCACAGCCTTTGTAACAGCTCCCAACTTTGCCCCCCTTTTCTTTTTAACTTTTTCAATTCTGCACTGTCCATGTCTAAGTCAAAATTGTTTAACTGGGGATCGTAATGAAATAGAGGACAAGAAGAAATTACCAGAGAAGAGAGAGCACAGACAAAACAGTCAAGTTCAAATTTGGTTTAATCCCCCCCAAGTACTTGTGTGTCACTCAGGTCTAAGCTTATAAGAGAATGAGACTCCTTTAATGTAAATGTTTCCTAGTTAGGCCCTAGGTTGTAGACCTAATTAGGCTTGCTCAGGTTAGGCTTAGGCTAGACCATTTAGCCTAATTCTGCAATTTTTGTTAAGTAAGCTTAAGGTTTGTAAATTCCCCACACACGGACCACCAATGCGAAAAATGCTCTGTATGAATTGGTCCACAATTAACCCACCCCTTATATCTCCAGTCTAACTATAGAGTAGATCAAGTCTAGCCTAGAGGGGTCAGCCTAGAGATTCCGGAAATGGTCCAGAGCGGGCAGATAATATTAATCTTATTCATAAGGGCATAGTAGAGATAGGTAATGGTATAGCTATTCAGACTCCATCAGGGATAGCCCCTTTGGGTGACCTATCAGAATACAACCTAGACCTAAACCAAAACAGTGCATGACCAACAAATACTATGTGCCTCAACTCAGTCCTACATAAACCTGTAAGAATAGCAACACTTTGAATAATATTATCTCAACTGAGAACATTAATTCATCATTATCAAATGAAACTTTGGATGAGGCAATTCAAACTTTATGGTTGCTAGAATCTGTGGGTATACATGACACACATCAAACTTCAGAAGATCAGTTAATGGTAGAAAGATTTGAAGACACCATTCAGTGTAAAGACAATAGTTATTTTATTGAGTTACCTTGGAAAATAAATTGTCCAACTTTAAGAGATAATCTCAAAGTAGCTAAAGGACATTTATATAAAGTAATGAAAAAACTCAAACAAGAAAATAATGTAAAAATATATAATGATGTCTTCAAAGAACAGCTACAGAAAGGCTTCATTGAAGAAGTAACAGATAACCCTTTTAAAAAAGATGGTTGTCATTATTTAACCCACAGGGGGGTTTATCGACAAGATGCCCCAACAACAAAACTCAGAGTAGTATATAATTGTAGCCTCAAAGACAGTGATAAACACAGTTTGAATGATTGCTTGATTGAGGGTCCTAATCTCATTTCTGACCTTGTGAAGATCTTACTGAGGTTCAGGTTAGACAAATATGCTGTACAAAGTGACATTTCGAAGGCATTTTTGAGAATAAATCTTAAAAATGAATATGATAAGAACCAACTTAGGTTCTTATGGTTCAAGGATCCATTTGATTTGAATAAAGGGTTCATAACCTATAGATTTAATGTTGTGTTGTTTGGAGCCAATTGCTCACCTAGCCTATTAGCATTGACAATTAAACATCATTTAAACCAGTTTAATAACTCTCTAACATTGAACTTCCTTAAGGAACATTTTTACGTAGACAATCTAATAGGCTCAACGACAACAAAATCTGAATTATCTGAAGTCTATGAACACTCTCAAAACATTATGCAACAAGGTAACTTTGAACTTAGAGAGTGGATTTCAAATAATGAGGATTTAAACAAAAAGATTTTAAAAGATAATAATGGTCTTACTGAGCCATCAGACAGAGTTAAAACTTTAGGTATGAACTGGTATTTGGATGCAACTTCTAACAGTCATGATTCAATCTGTACTAAAGGTTTTAAACTTGATGAGGAAGCAAATACTAAAAGACAAATATTATCAGAGGCTTCCAAAATTTTTGATCCTATGGGTCTATTCCTGCCTTCAACAATAAAATCAAAGATTCTCCTCCAAGAAATTTGGAGGACAAATGTTGGGTGGGATGATCCAATAACAAATGAAAATCAAAAATCTTGGAAGAAGTTAGCTACTGATTTAACAAAAGTGCAGAACATTAAAATTCAAAGGTGCTGTGGGTTTAGGGATAAGCCCCAGAGACTTCATGTGTTTGCTGATGCAAGCACACAAGCTTATGGGTGCTGTGCGTATCTTGTAAGCCCTACAGAAAGTCATCTAATTTATGCCAAAGGGAAAGTAGCACCTCTCAAACCTACCCGAACCATACCTCAATTGGAACTATTGGCTGCTACATTAGCCATTAAAACCATTTCATTGCTTAAGGATGCTTACTATGATGTGTTCATAACTAATATCCACGTCTGGCTTGACAGTCAGATTTGTCTTGCATGGATACGGAATGATAGCATTAATAGTAAGAATATCTTTGTAAGAAATAGGCTAAAAGAAATAGCTGACGCTAATGAAAGCCTACAAGTAAACTTTCACTATGTTCCAACTAAACAGAATCCAGCAGACTTTCTGACCAGAGGTTTATCCTACAAGTTGTTGAAGTCAAACAAAACTTGGTTTATGGGACCTAAGTGGCTCTGTAATACAGACCAATGGCCTGTGGAACAAGTTAACTTGACATTAAATTTAATCTTTTCAAATGAAAAGGTTGAACCAATCACTAATTATGAAAAGTATTCTGATTTCAACAAACTTGTTAGGGTGACAGCCTACTGTTTGAGGTTTGCTCACAACTGTTTAGCTACAATTAACAAACAGCTAAATAAAAATAATCATAATTATACAGAGGTTGCAACCCAATACTGGATAGGCCAAGCCCAACAAAAGAGTACAATAAAGAGTTAGAATTCTTAACTAATGGGAAACAAACAAAAGAACCTGTACCATCAGTAGTTGTGGATCTAAACTTGTTCAGGGATGAGGAAGGCCTTCTAAGGTGTAAAGGGAGATTAGACAAATCAAAACTGTCATACAAAAGCAAAAATCCAATCCTTTTACCTAGATTTAGCTATTTGACAACATTAATAATCAGGAAAACACACAATGATGTATATCATATGGGGGTACCACAGACACTAACTACATTAAGAAAAACTTATTGGATACCCAAGGGAAGGATCACTGTTAAAACAGTCCTGAGTGAGTGTGTTACATGTAGGCGTATTCATGCTAGGCCCTATAGGAAACCAAATCCTCCTGCTTTGCCAGAGGAGAGAGTTACTCTCAACAGACCCTTTGAGACTGTAGGCATTGACTATACAGGAGCATTGACTGTAGGGGTGGGTGACACTGAACAAAAAATGTACATTGTACTGTTTACATGTGCAGCCTCACGAGCTGTTTATTTGGATGTTGTGGAGGACCTAACAGCAGAATCTTTTGTTGCTGTCTTTAAGAGATTCTGTGCACGACATTCAGTACCCAAGACAGTTTGGACTGACAATGCTACATATTTCAAAGCTGGTGAACAAGTCATCCACGACTTGTTAAGCAATGAAATCACACAATTATATATACAAAATACAAACATAAAGTGGAAGTATATTCCGGTTGCCTCTCCTTGGTATGGTTCTATCTGGGAGAGGAATATACAGACAGTAAAGAATTGCTTGAAGAAAGCAATTGGCAAAAAACAGATACACTTATTTGGGTTACTCACTCTCCTAGCTGAGATTGAGAACATCATTAACAATAGACCACTCACTTATGTGAGTGACAACATTAATGACCCAGAACCATTAACTCCAAATCATTTGATTCGGGGAGAACAAGTTAGTCTCCTGCCGGACTACAATATACACTCTTCAGAAGACCCAAACTGGACTCAACGACATGATGAGCTCCAGACTAAGTTACAACATTTAACTAGAGTTAAAGCTCATTTCATTAAACAGTGGAAAACTGAGTACTTGATGGGTCTAAGGGAGAGACATAAACAAATGACTAAGAAGGATTGGTCTGACACAATTAAGGTAGGGGACCTTGTTCTCATACATGACAGTACTCCAAGACAATACTGGCCTCTGGCTAGAGTTTCAGAACTCAGACCAGGGGCAGACGGGGTAACAAGAGTGGTCAAATTAAGGACTTCAACGGGTGACACAACAAGAGACATTTCTCTTTTGTACCCTTTAGAGTCTGGACCCAAAACAATAGACTTTGGAGAACCTTCTCCACTGACAGTAACAACTGGAGACACTGAACTTCCAGTAACTATTCCTTTGACAGTAGGAGTGGTAACGCATCCTACTACAACATTGACAGACACAAGACCTCAGCGACAAACAGCATTAAAGGCGCGACTATTTTTACAACAAAAAATAGATGCTGGGGAATTGTAATTTTATCTTCTAACTTTCATTTTTTCTTTTCTTATGGTAAAGACCATAGACAGTTTCATCCTATGGATGTATATTTTCTCTTCTAATTAAATGCTACACCTTCTCAATGAGAAGGTGAGGATAGGCACTGTTAATCAGATTAACAGGCATTTACAGTTAAATAGTTAGCTAGTCTACACTCAGACAAAAATTGGTGACAATGACACCAAAATTTTTATCTCCCGGGGCCCCCAGTATATGGAAAACTGATGAGTGGGTAGTTGGGAGGTAACGAAAATGGTTCACTGAGTAGGTAGGTAGTTAATCTAACAATCATTAAATTCCTTTTATGTCAATAACTGGGTGGATGAAACCAATTGGTTGCTCACCAGAGTTATTCTCCACACTAGTATTTATATACTGTGTGGGAGGAGCGTGCTCGGTAGTGGAGATACATTACCGCTCAACCAACCGAGGAATAAACCAAGACAACGCTGGTACGAGAAGCCCCGCGAAGAGGAGAACAAAGGGAGAACGAAAACGAAGAACGGGGCGAGAGGACGTACCAGCAAAGTGCGCTCTCGAAAACATAACCGGAGAAGGGAGACACTCCGATAACAAAAAGTAAGTGACTAATTGAGTTTTTACACCAAAGTTAATCTCATTAAATTAAGCTGGGTCAGACAAGTTAGGCCTACATTGTGGCCTAAGACCCAGCATCAACTCATAGCTTAGTTATGTTGGTTTGCTCATTGTATCAGTTGCTCGGAGACACTAGCACCGGACCTCCTCCCACACAGTATATAAATACTAGTGTGGAGAATAACTCTGGTGAGCAACCAATTGGTTTCATCCACCCAGTTATTGACATAAAAGGAATTTAATGATTGTTAGATTAACTACCTACCTACTCAGTGAACCATTTTCGTTACCTCCCAACTACCCACTCATCAGTTTTCCATACACCATATGATCAGGTAACTCTTGGTCCCAACCAAGTCCAATTTCCCAGAGGCTCTGAAACCAAATTTTTGACTTTATCACAAATGGAGCCAGGAATCCAAGAGGATCAAAGACCTTTGAAGCCAAACTAAGAGCTGTACGTTTTGTCCACCTTGTCTCATTCTCAGCCAGCTCTACTAAAGATTTCCCATTGAAGGTAAACAAATCATCATCTTGCTGCCAAACAATGCCTAGCACCTTTGCGTCTATTGCCCACAACTCCTTAATACCAGAATCCTCAATACTTTCTGCTGCATCAGGTACTACAGAGGAATGACTCATAAACTCTTGTAATTGCGAATGATTGGTCTGCCATTTTCTAGCTCCATGCCAGCCTCCCTCATTATAGCTCTAGCCTCCATGAATATCTGTTTAGCCATTTCTGTATTATCCACGGAACATAGCAAATCATCAACATAAAAATTTTTCCTTATGTGTTCAATAGTGTTAGGATAGACTTCAGAATATTTCTTAAAATGGTACTGCATAGTAGCTGCCAACAGAAATGGACTAGAGCTGAGGCCAAACAACACTGACTTCATTCTATATGCTTGAACCTTAGGTTCATTTTCCAACAAGTCTTTCGTATCCACCCACAGATACCTTACTGCATCTCTGTCCTCTGGTTTTAACTTTATCCGCAAAAAGGCTTGCTTCACATCTGCAGTCAATGCTACTCTACCAAACCTGAATCTCAGTAACAAGGAAAATAAATCTGCATTTAAATTTGGCCCAGCATCCAAACAGTCATTCAAGGACACACCACCTTTGTCCTTGGCTGAGCCATCAAAAACTACCCTCAGTTTGGTGGTAGTTTTGTCTCGCCGTACCACTGCATGGTGTGGCAGATAATGTGCCTCCTGGCTCACCAGCTCACCTTGCACCCTTTCAGCATAGCCCTCCCTTACATAACTTAGGATGGCCTCATCGTATTCAATTAACAACTCCTCATTTTTTCTTAGCCTGTACAATGAAGTCTCCAACCTCCGATTAGCTAGCTGAAGGTTTGAACCGGGTTTGCAAGAATCCTTCCATGGTAGGCCAACTTCATAGCAACCATCTCTAAACCCAATCCCTTTTTCAAATTGCTCTAAAACATCATTGTTCACTGTACTTGCCTGGTTGTCCTTTATGCCAATAGATTCAAGTTCCCAAAACGCTTTCAAATGCCTTTCCAGACCATGGCTGTTCTCCTCAATCTTAACAAAAGAGCCTTAACTTCCATTTCATTGCAATAACTACCATGTAGCATCCAGCCTAGCTTACTTTCAATAGCTACTGGGCCTTGAGATGTACGGACAATATTACCAGTGATGAAGTCCCAATAATAGTCAGCTCCAATCAAAAGACTAATATCTTCTGTTCCCTCAAACTTATTATTGCCCAAATTAATTCCTTTAACTTGCAATTCTTGGACACATGCCATATCTAAACAAGTAGTGACTGGAGCACAAAGTTCCTCAATCTCTACAGCTTGGACCTTGATAGTGGGACTTTGCGGTAACAACCCTTTAACCAGAACTTCTACCTTCTTAAATTTGGTTCGGTTTTGAACGGAACCCCCAAACCCAGAAATTCTTAAATTTTCCCTCTTAAGTTCTTTAAACTTCAATTTTCTGGAAATTCTGGTCTTAATAAAACTACACTGGCTACCACTATCAAACAACACTCTTACAGTAGCTTCTCCCTCATTCCCAATTAATAAGGCTGCAGTTGTTTGCAATAATCCCCCTTTACTTTTACTCCCTTGCATAGCAGTGGCATGTGCCACTGATGTCTCTACTTCTGGGGTAGGCCTACTAAGAGTGTTTTCACACAATAATGGCTGATGCCTACCATGACATTTTTTGCACAAAATTTTAAACTTACAAAACCTTGCTCTATGACCTTTCAAAAAACATTTAAAACATGCTGTGGACTTAGTTACCCTGTCCTTTCTCTCCTCAAAGGGTAAGGCCTCAGCCACCTCACATTTATATGACTTGTGGTTGCCTTCGCAAAATATGCATTCCTTGATTCCCTTTAATTTATTCTCAGAGGAGGCATGTAGAGCTGACACTGTACCTGGGCTATTCCTTTTTGTGGAAACTTTGGTGCTGTGCCTGCCTTTGTCCCCTTGTTTACCATCCCACTGTGCAAACTCAACTCCCTCTCGTCTTGCTAATTCTGTGCCTAAAAGACTTAACATCTGCTGAAGGGGGATGTACACATGTTCTGCAGAGTGTCCCCTACTTAATTCAAGCAAAATTGAGCTAGGCAATTTAGACTCCAGTGTAGGAACCAACATTATACCATACTTTTCCATTCCTACACCCAAGTTGTCCAGGGACCTAGTTCTAATTTCAAATTCATCATATAACTGCCGTAACTCCTTGACACTATTAGGATTATTAACAGGAGGTATAGCTAAAAGTGCACGGAGGTGGCTTTTAATTAAGATCTCTGGCTTACCAAACCGTTTCTTTAATATATCCCAAGCCACATTATAATTAGCCTCTGTTAATGCTAATCCTGCTATAGTCTTTGCTGCCTCCCCTTCCAAGAGGGACCGCAAATAATTAAACTTCTCCACGGCACTTAACACTTGACTAGAATGAACTGCTGATTGAAAACTGTCTGCCCATCCTTGCCATTCCTGAATACTCCCAGAAAATGTTTTGAGTACAAGCCTCGGTAATTGAACTACAGATCTGTTAACCTTAACTTCACAAACATCATTTGTTGAGTGTTGTGTTTCATTATTAGACCTGGTCTCTAACTGTACTGAGCTGCTAAACTCTTTTGCTCGGAGGCCTACGTTAATTATATCATCAATAATCTCTTCAAAGTAAATTATGTTATTTTCTATTTCATCCTCTTCTATAAGAGCCTCAATTTTAACATTTACCTCACTTAGAGCAACCTTTTTAGTTTCTAATATGGAAAGCTGCGCAGTCACTAAGCGTAAATCCTCTTGCTCTATGGCAGAATCTATAGTGGCAATGACCTTTGTAATTAGACCTTTGTAGGCGCTTCTCCTTTTTATAAATTTGTTCAATTCAGATGCACTCATCTTCAATGACAACAACCCTTGGGCTCAATACCAAATGAGCTGAATTGGCAGAAATACTTAACCAAACTGATCAAACGCAAATTTTACTTTCAAATAAACTGAATTGCTAGGTGGGGTACTAACCAACACCAGTATGGAATACCAAATTTTCCACCCAGGACCTTAATTCAATAATACCCAAATTAACCAAACCGGAAAAAAGTAGGCCAAAAAACGACAGACGACTGGCCAAGTTTCGCAATTGGGCAACCAAACTTTCTACCCTGGGACCTTAATTCAATAATAACCCAAAATTAACCAAACCGGTAAAATGTAGGCCAAAAAACGACAGACGACTGGCCAAGTTTCGCAATTGGGCACCAAACTTTACCCTGGGACCTTAATTCAATAATAACCCAAAATTAACCAAACCGGAAAATGTAGGCCAAAAAACGACAGACGACTGGCCAAGTTTCGCAATTGGGCGACCAAACTTTACCCTGGGACCTTAATTCAATAATAACCCAAAATTAACCAAACCGGAAAATGTAGGCCAAAAACGACAGACGACTGGCCAAGTTTCGCAATTGGGCGACCAAACTTTTACCCTGGGACCTTAATTCAATAATAACCCAAAATTAACCAAACCGGAAAATGTAGGCCAAAACGACAGACGACTGGCCAAGTTTCGCAATTGGGCGACCAAACTTTACCCTGGGACCTTAATTCAATAATAACCCAAAATTAACCAAACCGGTAAAATGTAGGCCAAAAACGACAGACGACTGGCCAAGTTTCGCAATTGGGCGACCAAACTTTTACCCTGGGACCTTAATTCAATAATAACCCAAAATTAACCAAACCGGTAAAATGTAGGCCAAAAAACGACAGACGACTGGCCAAGTTTCGCAATTGGGCGACCAAACTTTTACCCTGGGACCTTAATCAATAATACTCAACCCGTCTAGGCCTAACTTGGGCTACAATTTGCACAATCAGAACTTTGCCGAAAAATAGTCACTGACTCAGTCTTGGGGTAGAATCCGGTTCTGAAGGACCATGTTATTTTATTTATTTGTCGGGTTCAAAATCCCAGCTGAGCCGTGAACGGCCAAATTCTAAAGGGCCAGTTCTACCTAAGCCCAAGTTAAGCTAAATTAAAACTTACGGATTTGAGATCCTATTAGGTCCTACCTCAGGGTAACCTCAGGGTTGCTGACTCGATGCGGGCCTACCTTAGACCTTAGTTACATGAATTTAATGTAAACAAAAGGGTACTATTTATGGTCTTCTTTCTCAACCTTGCAACAACAACGCAACCTGGACTATTGCACGATGCAACAATCTTGTATCTAAACAACCAAACTGAATTGCAAGAGAGCTCTCTACAACCACACCCTGTACGTACGACATCCACAAACGAGTAGAAAGACGCGCAGCGCCCAAAATGATGCCAACATGTGACCAAACACGATGCCACAAGAGCTCAAAAATGCTAGCTCTAAATTAAGTTAATTTTTCACTAACCTTACAATTATGAGATGGATATATATACACCTTAACTTAATATATACAAGCAATGCTGCATCAATCAGCTTAGTCATCATATCGCCTTGGGACAACAATGGTTCTTCCTCTTCTAGATTTTCTAACACTCACCACGTGGAGGTGGTTGCTCTTTGAGTTCCACCCTAACCCACCCACTGCAATAATTTAGAAAGCTTCTTACTCACTTTTGTAGTCTCTCTTGGTTTCAAATGATTTCATTATTGCTTGAGATGCAATTTTGGTTTTAACGTAGCCATCTCTCCTCTCACTTCCATAAACTGCTCTTGCCGCTTCTGTTACGAGTTTGATACTCCTTTCTACTGCTTGTGTATGACGAGGGAATTGAAAGAGTTTTAATTTTTCTTCGCTAGTGTTCTCAGCCAATGATGTCAACTCCTCTTTGGTTAAGTGTTTTGTGAATGGTGGCTCGAGCCTGATGGGACTATCTGTTCAAAATATAATATCAGTGTAGTCAAGTGCGTGGAAATTTAGCTTCGGTACACTGAACTCGCGAATGCTTTACATTTTTTCAGCTTGAGATCTTGCTACTTCGATCCTTCGTATTGCCAATTTTCAAATGTTTGTCCGGTTATCAGTAATCATTACAAGAAGAAGGTTCTCTTGATGCGTAAAGTAGGTGTTACGAATGAGAGCTTTATCAACACTATCTCTAAGCTCCTTTGCTAGGTATCTTGAATAAGCTACCATCTGCCACAGGTGACGAGGTCCATCATAGCACCAAGGTTTTGTTTTGATCGTGAACCACATTGGAGCATAAACTTTAATGATGTATTCTACCAGCACTTTTAAGTTATCTACCCGATTTTCACATCCCATGTAGAAACGCAGGATGCGGTTAGCAGTAGTCAACCATCTGGATTGGACCATTGGCCCAGGTTGAAGATTTGCAAAGTTATTGCTGCAACACCCAGAAGTAATAGCCTGAGAAGCTTTATAGAGGTACAATTGATCTGTACTTAGATCATCAGAATCAGTAATTGGAAGAAGATTTCCTTCCACGGCTTCGAACTTAACTATTGGTTGGTCGACAGATTTTAATGTTTTTTCAATTCGTCCTGACATTTCTCGTGGACCGTGGCCTTGAATGACTGTTTGGATGCTGGGCCAAATTTAAATGCAGATTTATTTTCCTTGTTACTAAGATTCAGATTTGGTAGAGTAGCATTGACTGCAGATGTGAAGCAAGCCTTTTTGCGGATAAAGTTAAAACCAGAGGACAGAGATGCAGTAAGGTGTCTGTGGGTGGATACGAAAGCCTTGTTGGAAAATGAACCTAAGGTTCAAGCATATAGAATGAAGTCAGTGTTGTTTGGCCTCAGCTCTAGTCCATTTCTGTTGGCAGCTACTATGCAGTACCATTTTAAGAAAATTCTGCTCTATCCGAACACTATTGAACACATAAGGAAAAAATTTTATGGTGATGATTTGCTGTGTTCCGTGGATAATACGGAAATGGCTAAACAGATATTCATGGAGGCTAGAGCTATAATGAGGGAGGCTGGCATGGAGCTTAGAAAATGGCAGACCAATCATTCTTAGTTACAACAGTTTATGAGTCAGTCCTGTGTAGTACTTGATGCAGCAGAAAGTATTGAGGATTCTGGTATTAAGGAGTTGTGGGCAATAGACACAAAGGTGCTAGGCATTGTTTGGCAGCAAGGAGAGGATTTGTTTTACCTTCAATGGGAAATCTTTAGTAGAGCTGGCTGAGAATGAGACAAGGTGGACAAAACGTACAGCTCTTAGTTTGGCTCCAAAGGTCTTTGATCCTCTTGGATTCCTGGCTCCATTTGTGATAAAGTAAAAAATTTGGTTTCAGAGCCTCTGGGAAATTGGACTTGGTTGGGACCAAAGCTGGGCACAAACCGTTAATCGTTAATTAACGAAGTTAACTTTTTCGTTAACGATTTAACTTTTAAGTTAACTTTGAAAATCATTATCGGACTAATTAACTTCCGTTACATTTAACTTCCGTTAACTCAAGTCCGTTAACCCAAAAATTCATAAATAAACGTTTAAAAGTTTCTATTATTTTCAGTGCTGAGCAGGTGCGCAATTAATCCGCCACTGTTAATAGTGATGAACGAATTTCCATTTCCGCAGTGCAAAATCAGGCGATATATTTATTTCCGTCGCCACAATTTGTGTCTTACCAAATATGGTAGTTATTTATGGCATTGGTTTTGAGCAAAACATGGTCGACTGTAAAATCAGGCGAAAAGATTTGCCATTTGAGTTGAATGTTTCAACTTCTTTCAAGAAATATCACGAGCATTTTAAGGCACTTTCAATAATATATATGTAACAATTACAACAAATAACTACATTCGTTTCATTTGCAGTCTGTCTCTTGCGCAACATGTTTGTGCTAGTGAATATTTAAAAATAATCGTTGTCAAGTAAGTCATGTATATTTATAATATGTCTGTGAGTACCTTAGTAGTCTCCTTGATACATTTCAAGAACCATAAAACTGATCAGGTAAGATTTCAATTCTCATGTCACTTTGATGACATAAATTAAGTCAATTGATGTCTTACAATGGGAGCGTTTTCACCTTAACCCTTTATGTCCTGGCGGTACTTCTAGGTACCACATCTTTAAAATCTCCATAATTATTTTTCTACCCGTTGATCCTGCCGGTACTTTCAAGTCCCAATGTGAATTAGTTTCTTTATGAGATAATAGATGGCGTTGAGAAGTAAATGTGAGCGTGTGGCGCCAGAGGCTGTTTACTCTTTAGTATCTCTGCTGTGAAGACCGAAGAAATTTCAGTGCAATTACTTCCGAATATTCTGTGCCATATCTGTTCCAAATAACAAAGGTAAGGGTTATTTTATTTTTTATCTTGTTCTTGAAATGTTCAAGAATGCTTCAAACAATTGTTGTTCTTGTTTATTATTTTTAAGTGTGAAATAATAAAGGATTTATTGAGTCAACTTCTAAGTACCAACAGGACAAAAGGGGCATAAGTCTACATCGTTTTCTTTTGGTTTTCTTTAAATTTTATGGATGACTATTTTAATTTATGTGGAAATATTTGAACTTGAACTCATGTGTTTACACAAGATTGCGCTTGCGCTTTGCAACATTGCGCAAGCTAAATAGTCAGATTGCGCATGATAGTGAACAGTGGATTGCGCTTGCGCAACTTAATTTTTGATTGCGCTGTCCAGCTCTGATTATTTTCTGATTTTCAATACACACACTTGTGTGATTTTGAATTTTATAAATCATGATGGCATCTCAACAAGAACAAGCTCAGAACCCCTGGCCCCACCTGGACGACTACTTCTTGTTCAAGTCAAGGGAAGAGACAAATTGATTTTCAACTGCAAGCTGTGCCTGCCCAAGACTGTGCCAATCAAGGGGCACCTGACAAGCCTCAACAACCTCAAGCAGCACATCAAGAGGAACCACCCAGCCAAGTTCATGCAGTTTGATGAGAAGATCAAGGCAGGTTCATCTCGTGGAAAAGCCAAGCAGAGGTTTTCCTCTGGTTCCAGCAGCGACAGCAGCACTTTGATATCGAGTCTGTTTTCACCTCCATCTGCCAAGAAAGCACGCCAGCAAACCATTGGCGAGTCCTTTTGCATTGCTGCTACTGGCAGTGGCGTACCCAGGTTGCTGTGGATCAAAGGATTGTAGACCTGTTCGTAGCCAACATGCTGCCGCTCCACGTTGTAGAGTCTGACACATTCGAGAGACTGATCAAGACGCTGAACCCCAGCAAGAGCTCCATCTCGAGGAGGACACTGGGCAGGCGAATCGTTAATTCGCATACTGACTTGAAGCAGTACTTGATCAGGTAATTGACATAATTTTTATCTTTTTTATACTTGAGTTAATTTATATTCCCAATATTTAAATTTTAACTTTAAAAATAAAAATTTAAAACTTATATTTTTTCAAATTTCAGAGTTCTCGGCGATGTTCAGTGGGTGGCCACCACAGCTGACTGCTGGTCTGCCCACAAGAAAGGCTACCTGGGCATGACTGTCCACTGGTTGGACCCCACCACCAGGCAGAGGCAGCAAGCAGTGCTCGCGTGCATCAGGCTGACAGGCCACCATACCTATGATGTGCTTGCACAGGCCATGATCAACGTCCACTATGAATTCCACATTGAGAAAAAAGTCACCAGGTTAGATAGTTGATATTATATTAATATTAGACTATTAGTCTATTAACAATTTGTATCAGAAAATTTTTTCAAATAATTGTAGATTATTTCTATTTATAAATTAAATTCAATAGTAATATTTGATCATTCGTAATTGTAATTTTATAAAAAAAAACTTAGAATGTCTTTCTATTCCAAGACTACCACAGACAATGGCAGCAACTTTGTGAAGGCCTTTGTCCAGTTTGGGGCAGAGGCTGACACACTGCCAGGCCTGCCAGTGGCTCAGGATGTGGACGCCGACCCTGATGATGCTACTGTGGCTGCCCTGTTGTCTGGATCCGTGGACGAGCAGGAGTTGGAGTATGTCTCCCTGGCAGACTCCCTGGCTGTGTCTGTGGTTGAGCCTGACGATGTCGACACTATCGTTGGCAATCCCATCAACCTGCCAGCCCACATGAGGTGTGCTGCCCACACCTTCAACCTAGTGGCCAGCAAGGATGCAGATGCTGCACTGCAGAGTTCAGTGTTCAAGGGGCCCTACAGGGCTGCCATGGCCAAGGCACGCGCCCTCTGGAACCTGCAGGATCGCAGCACTGTGGCAGCAGACAGCATCTACGCTGAGGTGGGGAGGAGGCTGGTTGTCCCCAACACGACGAGGTGGAACTCCACCTATGACTCTGTGGTGGTCCTGAACACAATCCTGGAGACGAAGAGGCCTGCTCTCCACAGAGTCATGACCCAGCTGAAGGTCAACAGCTTCAAAGACCAGGATGTCGACTTAATGAAAGAGTATGTCAAGGTAATATATTTATAAATTAATAATAAACTAGCGGGACTCGTGGAAATTCCACGATTTATTTTTTTTCTGGTTACAATTAAATGCAGGACCTTGATACAATAATAGCGTTGTTTACGTAAACGTTTAAGAATACAATTATTCCAACTATATTTATTTATTGCAATAAAGTTATATTTTTCTTAACACCAGCCAGTAGATACGTTTTAGTTTTGCTCATTCAATTATCGTTATATTATTGAGTAAAATACAGCAGAATAATATTGCAGAATAATACAAATTTGAATTTCTACAATTTACTAATTCTCCATTGTTTTATTTCCAGATCATGTCACCTGTGGCCAAAGCACTCGACAAGATCCAGGGGGAGGAACAAGCCTACCTTGGGACTCTGCTGCCAACAGTTGCTGCGACAATCTTCAGGCTTAAGGACTTGAAGTCCAAGGGCCTCGTCTACTGCAGCGCCTTGGTCGACGCACTTTTGGCAGGCATCGACAAAAGGTTTGGGCCCCTCCTGGAGGATGACGAATGCCAGCTGGCTGCTGCCTTCCATCCCAGGTTTCGCCTCATCTGGTTGGACAAGTATGACAACACCAAGGTCGCCAGGGTGAGGAAAAGCATGGAGGGTACAGTCGAGGAGGCCATGAAGCAGCAGTCCAACGAAGTGGGCAGCAACAGTGGAGGCAGCAACAACGAGGAGGAGGATGACTTCTTCAGTGCTGTCATCCAGACAAAAGAGAGCAGCAGAAGCCACAGGTCACTCAAGGGCAAGGCCCAGAACTTGGTCAAGACCTGGCTGGAGACCAACTCCAAGGACTTGCTGACAGATGCTGCCTTCTTGGGTGAGCAAGTGTTGGTGGACTTGTTCATCAAGTTCAACACAGCCATCCCCTCCAGTGCTGCAGTGGAGCGTTTGTTCTCTATGGGCAAGGACATCCTGAGGGCCAAGAGATCATCCCTGTCTGATGAAAACTTTGATATGCTAATTTTCATGAAGGGCAACATGCATCTCATGGACAAAATGGAGAACGAGAAGAAGAGGGAAAATTAAATTATATATATATTGTGTTTTTCATTTTTTTTATAATAAAAGTTAACGTTAACGGTTTATCGGTAACTTCCGTTACATGTTTAACGAATTAACGGATTAACGGTTAACGAAGTTAACTTTTTGGTTAACGGATTAGCGGTTAACGAAGTTAACTTTTTGGTTAACGGTGCCCACCACTGGTTGGGACCAAGAGTTACCTGATCATATGGTGATAAGGTGGAAATATTGGTTCAAAGAATTGGTACATCTTGGAGATATTGAAATCCCAAGATGGTACTTTGGAGAGTTGAACAATAGTCCAGACAATTTGGAGCTGCACATCTTTTGTGATGCAAGTGAGGAAGCCTATGCAACTTGTATTTATATAAGAGGCACATTCAAAGAGGAAGTAAGTTGCAGGTTGGTTGCTGCAAAGAGCAGAGTAGCACCTTTGACAAGGCTTTCTATTCCAAGGTTAGAATTGATGGGTGCAGTTATTGCTAGTCGGCTTGCAGTTACAGTGCAAAAGTCTTCGGCCCTTTATGAAATTCCAAGCTATTATTGGACAGACTCCACTATAGTTTGCACTGGTTAAGAAGCCAGGCAAGGAAATGGAAACCATTTGTTGCCAATAGGGTGGAGCAAATTCAGGCACACACAGATCCCAAGCAATGGAAGCATTGTCCAGGCACCCAAAACCCAGCTGATTTGTGATTTACCAACACGAGGAATTTCAGTGAAAGATCTTGCACAGTCAAGTTTGTGGTGGAATGGGCCAGAGTGGCTAAAACTTGGAAGTGAAAACTGGCCTTCTAATCAGCCTATTGTAGGAGAATGCCAGGCTCAAGAAGAATGGGTGAGTGAAATGAGAAAATGCACTGTGAACAGGTGTCAAGTTATGCAGCAGGACCCCATATTGAGGCTTGAGGACATTAGCAGTCTGAAGAGGTTGTTAAGAGTGACAGCATGGGTATATAGATTTACAAACATTAAGGGAGAAACAAGAAGGAAAGGAATTCTGAACAGTAAGGAGATTCAGCAAGCCAGGCAATACTGGGTGGTATTGCTCCTCTGGATTTTATGACTTGCTCCTCTGGACCGCTATGACTTGCTCCTCTGGACCGAGAGATTCTATCTTTAGTTTTAAACCGATAATTAATTATTTTTAAATTGATAATTATTTACTTTCGTAAAATTGGTCGTTGCCAATTTACCGGCAGTTTTTAAATAAGTTTCTTATGTTCTTGTGGTTCGGAACCCACGTAAAATTGTAGGTCCCCTCCGCCACCACGGAGGACATACACAATACACGATTAGGAACACAGTTAGGTAGACCAGCCATGAGTGGATCCTAGGGTCTTTGTTGGTCTGAAACATTATAACATTATAACATTATATGTGCAGAAGGAAAAATGTGGTGAAGAGAGGGAATTGCTCACCAGCTGTCCATTACAGGTTCTACCAACACATTCTGCTCTCAAGGGTTTGGATGTGTTTTTGGATCAGGATTTATTGAGAGTAGGAGGTAGACTACAGTTTTCTGGGCTTCCAGAAGAGAAAAGACATCCAATTTTGCTACCTTCTGGGGGGCACTTTGTGGAACTTAAAATCCTGGATACGCATCATAAGTTGTTACATGCTGGAGTTAGAGAAGTGATAATAGAGATCAGACAACAGTTTTGGATTCCCAAAATTAGACAAGTAGTAAAAAAGGTCTTACATAAATGTGTGGTTTGCAAGCGTTGGAGTGCAAAGCCTTGTTATGAAAAGGTGGCTCCACTTCCAAGAGAACGGTGTGTCTATACTGCCCCATTTGATGTAGTGGGAGTAAACTTCGCAGGTCCAGTCTATGTGTATGAGCAAGGGGAGTCTAACGAAGGTTATATATGTCTTTTCACATGTGCTACCACCAGAGCAATCCATTTGGAGTTGGTAAGCAACTTAAGTAGTGATGTATTTCTTTGGGCCTTTAAAAAGTTTGTGAACAGAAGGGGTTTCCCAAATAAAATCATATCGGATAATGCAAACAGTCAAACACCTTCAAAAGGGCTGCAAAGGAACTCCAAGAAGTTTGGTCCTTGTTAAAAGAGGAGGGATTCCAATCCTACTTTTCACACCAAGGGGTACAGTGGGAGTTTATTGTTGAGAGAGCACCATGGTGGGGAGGATTTTGGGAAAGGCTAGTGAGAAGTGTAAAGTGTCCATTAAAGAAACTTTTAGCTAATACTCATTTGAGCAAAGAAGAATTCTGCACTGTTTCGTGTAAAGTAGAAGCAATGGTGAACAGTAGGCCTATCACTTTTGTTTATAACAGTATGCAGGATGCAGAGCCATTGACACCAAATCATTTTCTTTGTGGTAAACGATTAACATCAAGCCCCAGTTTGCCAGAAGACTTGCAGCCTATCCAGAGCACTCAAGGAGAGTTAACCAGAAGGTTCAAGTACCTTGAAGAGCTACAAGATCAGTTATGGAAGAGGTGGCAGATGGAATACTTGCCAGAACTCAATTATTACCCATCAGGCAATGTAAAGGGCTCCAATGCAAATAGTATCAAGGTGGGGGAAGTGGTAATGATTGGGGATGAAAGACCAAGGCAATGCTGGAAGCTGCTTGGCATAATTGAAGAGTTGTTTGTTGGCAAAGACAATTTAGTTAGGTCTGCACTGGTAAAGACTTCAGGAGGAAAATTAAAGAGACCTATACAAAAACTCTATGCTTTAGAAATCGGTAAAAACACGGATAGTCAAGATGAAACATTTGAGTTACAGCCTCATGGAGAAGGCTCGGCTAAATTTGCAGAAGGTAATGACAACAATGCCTCTTCGGTGGGCAGTGTTAGAAAATCTAGAAGAGGAAGAGCCATTGTTGTCCCAAGGCGATATGATGACTAAGCTGATTGATGCAGCATTGCTTGTATATATTAAGGTGTATATATATCCATCTCATAATTGTAAGGTTAGTGAAAAATTCACTTAATTTAGAGCTAGCATTTTTGGGCTCTTGTGGCATAATTTTTTGGGGGCACTGCGCGTCCTGCCTACTCGTTTGTTGAATGCGGCACTTACAATTCAGTTTGGTTGTTTAGATACAAGATTGTTGCATCGTGCAATGGTGCAGGTTGTGTTGTTGTTGCAAGGTTCAGAAAGAAGACCATAAATAGTGCCCCTTTTGTTTTTTACCTTAATTTTATGCAACTGAGGCCTAAGGTAGGCCCACATCGAGTCAGCAACCCTGAGGTAGGACCTAATAGGACCTCCAAGTCCGTAAGTTTTTAGTCTAGCTTAACTTGGGCTGTAGGTTAAACTGGCCCTTCAGAGCTTGGCCGTTTACGGCTCAGCTGGGATTCTGAACCCAATAAAAAAAAAAAATAACAATATGCTCTTCCATAGTAATCCTAGAATGATACTTACTACCTTTCATTATCATAAGGTTTGTTCAATCTTTTCTTCCATCAAAGTAGAGACCCATAACATGATCACTTGAACTGAAAGTTGAGGTATCTTCCGAGAGATCTTTTCTAATCTTGCTCCTTTCTCGTTTTATCTTGCGTCTGTCGATCACTGAAGAAGTATCTTCACTACTAATTAATTTTAAATCTTTAAAACAGCAGATGCAAGAGCTTCCCCAGCACGGTCAGATATTCCTTTTCGATCGCATTCTCTACCCACTGTTAGCAACCGCATTCTCATTTGTGAAGGTCCGGGATTAATTAATGGCTTTGTCGTGAGTTTAAACGGCTCACTGCTTCCGTCCGTTTCGCTGGAACTTGACGAAACAGTTGCAGCAGTATCAAATTCTTTCATTCCTTTCGAGATTCGTGCTGTATATTCCTCATAGTTTTGTGCTTTCTTTTTTTCCATCTTTTTGGTGACCACTTTATCTATGGATCCAATCATCATTTTTCGAGACGTTCATTGGTCATTAAGGAAATCCCTTTCCAGAACAGGAACTTTTCGGTCTTTCTCACATCGACATATCAGGAAGTCTTCACATTTACAAGAAGCTGTATCAAAGAGCTTCAGTAAGTGAAGTTTAGATTTGTGAAGCAATGCTTGACAGGATGCTTGGTCTTTCCGCCCTTTGAATTGTTTCAAGACATTTTGATATTTTTCGTACAAACCTTGGATGCGCTGCGTTATGGTCTTATGATGGCTAGTTAGAATAGAAGCACGATTCCACACAGTCTACTTTTTGGGCAACGACTGTAGCAACATCATAACTGTTTGGATTAGTTTCTCCTGACTTAATTCTTTCCTGTCTAACATAAAGGAAACACTGAAGTATATCTTCGGACGAAGGCAAATAAATCACTGAGGGATCCTTTGGTGGTCCAAAGATTGGATTCAGCTGTTGATTATTCTTTGTCTTCCTTTTTGCTGATTCATTCGCGGCCATGGAAGCCATGTCTAATTTTGCTTTCTGCGTCAGAATATAATTAGACTATATTAGTGACTAAATGTTTTTAGCGAATCAGATTCAATATAAAAATTTATCAAAGCAATCAAATAATCTGAAAAAGAGATATAAATTATAATGTAATATAGGATAAATAACAAACCCTAAAAAATATAATTATGAAATAATTTAAATCTGTAAAAATCTAAAGAAATGGAAACCTTAAAATGGTACTAAAACAACTAAAGTTGAAAAACTCAACGAAAGATATAAAAATTCTTATTTTTTATTAGTATTTTTCATGAAATACCAAATTTTTCAAATTTCTGTGAGGAATGGGAGAAAAGTGTATAAGGGAAATGTTAAAGAACATAAATAAACAAATAAAATAAAATAAAAATGATCTTCCTAGCATAAACATAACGGAAGACCTGAAAGGTAAAATCTTTGCCCTCCTTGGGGCCGGTGAAATTGATGTAGCAAGTAGCTAATATTTTACAGATTTCTTATTGGTACCACAGACTAACTTTTGGGTGCCCCTACAAAACTGAATCCTAAAATGTTTTTTCACTCCACCCTAATGTGACGTCGGAACCCCACTGAAATTATTATTTATTTTATTTATTTATTTAAATATATACGGCTACGGACCAAAACGTCATCAATCTTAACGAGTGACTTTGGCTTTGAAATATAAGAATATGTTAAACAGTCATCTACTCATCAATGATACCCCAAATAATCATGATTGCTTTGATCGCGATCAAACATTATCTCTTCGTTAATGATACAGTATTAGAGCAATCATGACTGGGATATCAAAGCGATCATTCTGGGAAGGATGTTCACTTTCTGACTGCAAAAACTGCGAGAAATGGTTGTGAAAAATGCTCTGTATGAATTGGTCCACAATTAACCCACCCCTAATATCTCCAGTCTAACTATAGAGTAGATTAAATCTAGCCTTGTAGGGGTCAGCCTAGAGATTCCGGAAATGGTCCAGAGCGGGCAGATAAATTGAGGTCCACAGTAGGATTCCTCACCAAATTAGGTTAGGGCAATCTACCTTCACCTTTGTTAAGCTACGAGTTGATGCTAAGTCTTAGGCCTCAATGTAGGCCTAATTTTGTCTGACCCAGCTTAATTTAATACGTTTACTTCTAGTTGGGTTAAAAACACAATTAGTCACTTACTGCTAGTTATTAGAGACTCTCTTTTCCCCTTCTGTTTTTGTTGAGAGCGTACTTGCTGGTGGGGATCTTTTTCGTTGTCTGTTCTTGTCCCTTCTCCAGTTCCGTCCTCTCGCCCCGTTCCTCGTTTTCGTTCTCCTTTGTTCTCCTTTTCTCGGGGCTTTTTCCACCAGCGTGGTCTTGGTTTTTTTTCGGTTGGTTGATCGGTAATGTATATCTATTACCGAGCACGCTCTTGTCACACAGTATATAAATACTAGTGTGGAGAATAACTCTGGTGAGCAACCAATTGGTTTCATCCACCCAGTTATTGACATAAAAGGAATTTAATAATTGTTAGATTAACTACCTACCTACTCAGTGAACCATTTTCGTTACCTCCCAACTACCCACTCATCAGTTTTCCATATACTGGGGGCCCAGGGAGATAAAAATTTTGGTGTCATTGTCACCAATTTTTGTCTGAGTGTAGACTAGCTAACTATTTGACTGTTAATGCCTGTTAATCCGATTAACAGTGCCTATCCTCACCTTCTCATGGAGAAGGTGTAGCATTTAATTAGAAGAGAAAATATACATCCATAGGATGAAACTGTCTATGGTCTTTACCATAAGAAAAGAAAAAGTGAAAGTTAGAAGATAAAATTACAATTCCCCAGCATCTATTTTTTGTTGCAAAAATAGTCGCGCCTTTAATGCTGTTTGTCGCTGAGGTCTTGTGTCTGTCAATGTTGTAGTAGGATGCGTTACCACTCCTACTGTCAAAGGAATAGTTACTGGAAGTTCAGTGTCTCCAGTTGTTACTGTCAGTGGAGAAGGTTCTCCAAAGTCCATTGTTTTGGGTCCAGACTCTAAAGGGTACAAAAGAGAAATGTCTCTTGTTGTGTCACCCGTTGAAGTCCTTAATTTGACCACTCTTGTTATCCCGTCTGCCCCTGGTCTGAGTTCTGAAACTCTAGCCAGAGGCCAGTATTGTCTTGGAGTACTGTCATGTATGAGAACAAGGTCCCCTACCTTAATTGTGTCAGACCAATCCTTCTTAGTCATTTGTTTATGTCTCTCCCTTAGACCCATCAAGTACTCAGTTTTCCACTGTTTAATGAAATGAGCTTTAACTCTAGTTAAATGTTGTAACTTAGTCTGGAGCTCATCATGTCGTTGAGTCCAGTTTAGGTCTTCTGAAGAGTCTATATTGTAGTCCGGCAGGAGACTAACTTGTTCTCCCCGAATCAAATGATTTGGAGTTAATGGTTCCGGGTCATTAATGTTGTCACTCACATAAGTGAGTGGTCTATTGTTGATGATGTTCTCAATCTCAGCCAGGAGAGTGAGCAACTCAAATAAGTGTATCTGTTTTTTGCCAATTGCTTTCTTCAAGCAATTCTTTACTGTTTGTATATTCCTCTCCCAGATAGAACCATACCAAGGAGAGGCAACCGGAATATACTTCCACTTTATGTTTGAATTTTGTATATATAATTGTGTGAGTTCATCGCTTAACAAGTCGTGGATGACTTGTTCACCAGCCTTGAAATATGTAGCATTGTCAGTCCAAACTGTCTTGGTACTGAATGTCGTGCACAGAATCTCTTAAAGACAGCAACAAAAGATTCTGCTGTAAGGTCCTCCACAACATCCAGATAAACAGCTCGTGAGGCAGCACATGTAAACAGTACAATGTACATTTTTTGTTCAGTGTCAACTACCCCTACAGTCAATGCTCCTGTATAGCCAATGCCTACAGTCTCAAAAGGTCTGTTGAGAGTAACTCTCTCCTCTGCCAAAGCAGGAGGATTTGGTTTCCTGTAGGGCCTAGCATGAATACGCCTACATGTGACACACTCACTCAGGACTGTTTTAACAGTGATCCTTCCCTTGGGTATCCAATAAGTTTTTCTTAATGTAGTTAGTGTCTGTGGTACCCCATATGATATACATCATTGTGTGTTTTTCTGATGATTAATGTTGTCAAATAGCTAAATCTAGGTAAAAGGATTGGATGTTTGCTTTTGTATGACAGTTTTGATTTGTCTAATCTCCCTTTACACCTTAGAAGGCCTTCCTCATCTCTGAACAAGTTTAGATCCACAACTACTGATGGTACAGGTTCTTTTGTTTGTTTCCCATTAGTCAAGAATTCTAACTCTTTATTGTACTCTTTTTGTTGTGCATGGCCTATCCAGTACTTGGTTGCAACTTCTGTATAATTATGATTGTTTTTATTTAGCTGTTTGTTTATTGTAGTTAAACAGTTGTGAGCAAACCTCAAACAGTAGGCTGTGACCCTGACAAGTTTACTGAAATCAGAATACTGCTCATAATTAGTGATTGGTTCAAATGATGTCCAATTGTCAATGCTAATAGGCTAGGTGAGCAATTGGCTCCAAACAACACAACATTAAATCTATAGGTTATGAACCCTTTATTCAAATCAAATGGATCCTTGAACCATAAGAACCTAAGTTGGTTCTTATCATATTCATTTTTAAGATTTATTCTCAAAAATGCCTTTGAAATGTCACTTTGTACGGCATATTTATCTAACCTGAACCTCAGTAAGATCTTCACAAGGTCAGAAATGAGATTAGGACCCTCAATCAGGCAATCATTCAAACTGTGTTTATCACTGTCTTTGAGGCTACAGTTATATACAGGGTGGGCGGAAAGTAGCTCCCTATTTTGGATTGGTAAAAAAATACGTATATTATCCATTTATTTCAGAAGAAATAATATGAAAAGGTAGGCATACATGGTAGGTTTTCTCTAAAATTCAATGTGGGCTCGAACTCTTTCCACCAGCTTCTGGAGCCGCCCAGGAATGGCGTCCACTGACTTTAGCAGGAACTCCGGCGGGATGGAGGACATGACTTCCCGAATTCGGTCCTCCAGTTCTTCCAATGTCCTCGGTTTGGTGCGGTAGACTTCTTCCTTTACCCACCCCCAAAGAAAGAAGTCGCACGGTGTCAAGTCGGGGCTCCTGGCTGGCCATTGATGTGGACCACGACGACCCATCCAACGCTCAGGGAAGTGGGCATCCAGCCACTCACGGACAACAAGAGCGAAGTGCGGAGGGGCGCCATCTTGCATAAATATCAGATCGTCGATGTTCTCCCATGTGCTGACAACTGGCCAGACCTCGTTTCGCAACATAGCAAGGTACCGCTCAGCATTCATGGTGTTGCGCAGAAGGAACGGGCCCACAACCTGATCTGAGGTCATACCACACCACACCGTTACACTGAACCGATTCTGCCGTTTTTCAGCGGTAACCATGGGATCCTCTCCTGCCCAGTAGTGGCAATTGTGGCGGTTGACAAAGCCTCCGACGTGGAACACCGCCTCGTCGCTCCAGAGGATGTTGCGGAAGAGATGGGGCCAGTCTTCATGTCAAGCCAGCATGATTTCCCCGAACTCCATGCGAATGTCGCAGTCCTCGTCCGAGAGAGATTGGCAGTAATGCGGCTTCCACGCACGCCAGTTCAGCTCCTTCTTCAGCACAGTTCACACTGAGTAGCGGGAGAGTCCACTTTCCCGAGCTGCCTGGCGAGTTGACTTTCGTGGACTCCGTGCGAACATTTCCTGAACTGCCTGCACCGTCTGCGTTGGATGGGTCGTCGTGGTCCACATCAATGACCAGCCAGGAGCCCCGACTTGACACCGTGCGACTTCTTTCTTTGGGGGTGGGTAAAGGAAGAAGTCTACCGCACCAAACCGAGGACATTGGAAGAACTGGAGGACCGAATTCGGGAAGTCATGTCCTCCATCCCGCCGGAGTTCCTGCTAAAGTCAGTGGACGCCATTCCTGGGCGGCTCCAGAAGCTGGTGGAAAGAGTTGGAGCCCACATTGAATTTTAGAGAAAACCTACCATGTATGCCTACCTTTTCATATTATTTCTTCTGAAATAAATGGATAATATACGTATTTTTTTACCAATCCAAAATAGGGAGCTACTTTCCGCCCACCCTGTACTACTCTGAGTTTTGTTGTTGGGGCATCTTGTCGATAAACCCCCTGTGGGTTAAATAATGACAACCATCTTTTTTAAAAGGGTTATTTGTTACTTCTTCAATGAAGCCTTTCTGTAGCTGTTCTTTGAAGACATCATTATATATTTGAATATTATTATCTTGTTTGAGTTTTTTCATTACTTTATATAAATGTCCTTTAGCTACTTTGAGATTGTCTCTTAAAGTTGGACAATTTATTTTCCAAGGTAACTCAATAAAATAACTATTGTCTTTGCACTGAATGGTGTCTTCAAATCTTTCTACCATTAACTGATCTTCTGAAGTTTGATTTGTGTCATGTATACCCACAGATTCTAGCAACCATAAAGTTTGAATTGCCTCATCCAAAGTTTCATTTGATAATGATGAATTAATGTTCTCAGTTGAGATAATATTATTCAAAGTGTTGCTATTCTTACAGGTGTTATGTAGGATTGAGTTGAGGCACATAGTTTTTGTTAGTCATGAACTGTTTTGGTTTAGGTCTAGGTTGTATTTGGATAGGTCACCCAAAGGGGCTATCCCTGATGGAGTCTGAATAGCTATACCATTACCTATCTTCACTATGCCCTTATGAATAAGATTAATATAATCTGCCCCCATTAACATTTCAATGTTAGCTACTGTGTTGTTAGTGATATGTCTATCAGCTATTTTATAGTGTTTTCCCAAATGATTTATGGTTTGTTCTAGTTTGGGTATAACCAGTTGTTTTGTCCTACTTTAGAAATAATAACTGCTTCAATTTTCTCTAATTTATTTTCTAAATGTAGTTCCAGGTCAATTGTCTTATAGCTATTTTTGTCCGAGTTATCCTTAACAAAGGATGCAATATTGAGGTTTTGTTCATTCGGGTTTGGTGTCAAACCCAATTTATTAACTACATTTTGCGAAACAAATGTTTGTTGAGAACAACAGTCTATAAGACATCTCACTGGACTGGTGCTACCCTCACTATTCACTTAGTCCAAAGTAATAGTTGGTAAAAGAATCTCAGTGTTTTTTGTTACGTTGTTTGAACAAACAGAATGTCCCATGAAAGTGGCATTTCTTGATTACCTTTGTTTGGTGGAGGTATCTTTTGAGTTTGAGTACTATTGTTTGGACACTTTGGTGAATCACACATTGATGAGACATGTCGTAAACTTTTACAAAACTTACACTTGAATCTTGACCTAGATTTACAGTCTTTCTTATAATGTCCCTGGCCAGTACACTTTTTACATAGGTTCAACTGTTCACATCTTTTAGCTCTTTGGTTAAAGTCTGAATATTTGTCACACCCAGTACTACTGTGTTCATTACTTGCACAAAATTTGCAATGTAGTGTGTAAGTTGAGGCAGCAGTTACATTAAAGTTCTGTAATGTAGGTGTTCGTGTATTACAGTTGGTCACATTTGATTCTACAGTATCAAGTTTTGTCTGTTTGGCTGTAGCTAGTTGGTCTCTGAGAACAGTCTTTGGTTTATCCATAGTCTGGGTCTTATTTTGTGTTGGAATATTTCTCAATTTGTAATTAGTTAGGATATTGGGAAAGTGTTTTCTGATATCTTCAAGATTAGGATAATTTTCTCCCGTCTTTAGAACTAAAATATCTTTAACCCTCAAAGGAAGGCACCTAAGAACTATGCCTTGTATAATCCAAGATGAAGCTTTAATATCTATCTCATTGCTAACCAGTTGTCCTATAATAGCTTCTAATTTTGTATAAAATTTTTCCATATCACTATGGTTATCTTTTATGGGTGCAAAATCAAAAATTTGTTGAGATAATTCATATACAATCTCATCTTTATTAATGTAATTACGTTTTAAGAGATCAATAGCTACTTCATATGAATTCCCTACGGCTGGTAAATAGGCTATCAGGTTATAGGCTGGGCCTTTAAGGAAACTAGTTAAGTAGCTAAACTTATCAACAGTTGAAATATAAGGTTTATTACCTATTAAACTCTCAAATTTGTCAATGAAAGATGGGAATTGTACCGTGTCCCCTTCAAATGTTGGTACTAGCAAAATGGGTAACTGAGCCCTCAATTCTTGTGACTCAGGATTTAGCATGCCACTTAAATTTTGTTGAAGGTTAGCTCTACTTTGATTAAAATCAGAATTAGGTTTATTTGGTGTTAAGTCAGTCAAACGAGACCGTAGTCTCCTTATTTGCTGTTCAATTGAGATTACCTGAACATCATTATCAGCGTAAAGGTCTATCAATTGTTCTTCAGCCATTTCGGATTCAACTAACTCTGAAATACTCTCATCAATGGCTATTATTTCCTTCTTTTTAGTTTCCAATTTAAGAATTACACACTCTAAATCTTCCTTACCTGGTTGTGTAATATTGTTAAAAGTGTTCACGGCCTTTGTAACAGCACCCAACTTTGCCCCCCTTTTCTTTTTTAACTTTTTCAATTCCGCACTGTCCATGTCTAAGTCAAAATTGTTTAACTGGGGATCGTAATGAAATAGAGGACAAGAAGAAATTACCAGAGAAGAGAGATCACAGACAAAACAGTCAAGTTTTAAATTTGGTTTAATCCCCGAAGTACTTATGTGTCACACAGGTCTAAGCTTATAAGAGAATGAGACTCCTTAAATGTAAATGTTTCCTAGTTAGGCCCTAGGTTGTAGACCTAATTAGGCTTGGCTAGACCATTTAGCTAATTCTGCAATTTTGTAAGTAAGGTTAAGGTTTGTAAATTCCCCACACACGGACCACCAATGTGAAAAATGCTCTGTATGAATTGGTCCACAATTAACCCACCCCTAATATCTCCAGTCTAACTATAGAGTAGATTAAGTCTAGCCTTGTAGGGGTCAGCCTAGAGATTCCGGAAATGGTCCAGAGCGGGCAGATAAATTGAGGTCCACAGTAGGATTCCTCACCAAATTAGGTTAGGGCAATCTACCTTCACCTTTGTTAAGCTACGAGTTGATGCTAAGTCTTAGGCCTCAATGTAGGCCTAATTTTGTCTGACCCAGCTTAATTTAATACGTTTACTTCTAGTTGGGTTAAAAACACAATTAGTCACTTACTGCTAGTTATTAGAGAGTCTCTTTTCCCCTTCTGTTTTTGTTGAGAGCGTACTTGCTGGTGGGGATCTTTTTCGTTGTCTGTTCTTGTCCCTTCTCCAGTTCCGTCCTCTCGCCCCGTTCCTCGTTTTCGTTCTCCTTTGTTCTCCTTTTCTCGGGGCTTTTTCCACCAGCGTGGTCTTGGTTTTTTTTCGGTTGGTTGATCGGTAATGTATATCTATTACCGAGCACGCTCTTGTCACACAGTATATAAATACTAGTGTGGAGAATAACTCTGGTGAGCAACCAATTGGTTTCATCCACCCAGTTATTGACATAAAAGGAATTTAATAATTGTTAGATTAACTACCTACCTACTCAGTGAACCATTTTCGTTACCTCCCAACTACCCACTCATCAGTTTTCCATATGGTAATCATTCATGTTTGTAAACACAGACAGAATATTTTTGGTATAAGAATTATTATAATCCATAGAGTTTTCCTTAGAAAATTAAAATTTTATAAAGATTCTATGGATTAAAATAAAATGAATCGTAAATAGTTTATGCTCTAGATCGTTTTCTTTAAAGTTAATTAAATAAATCGCAAGCTATAGGGTAAACTAATATTTCGTTCTTTTATTAATAAATTATTTCCGTTAGCTAAAGGGTTACATCGTGGCCACGTCGTAACCCTGCTTCTCTGTAGATTATCGCAGTTAAGCGGCGAAGGGTCTGGGTCAGGGGCGGATTTAGACCGTCTTCCGGAAGACGGTCAGAATTTTCAGCGAATTTTTTATTATATGATATTTTAATATATATAATATATATAATATTTAATTATATAATATTTTGATAAATATGATGTAATTTTCCATTGTTTTATTTTTATATCTTTCATTTCATTTAAAAATATGTTATAGCAACTTGAAAATGTACTTCTGCCAAAAAGGTGATAGCGAAAATTTCACGATTTACAATAGTTCCATACGCATTTTTTACTTTTCAAATTTTGGAAGACGGTCAGCCCAGAAGGCTGGATCCGCCCCTGTGGGTAGTAGTAGTTGGGTGAGAGACTTTCTCTGTGTCCAGATGATGTAGCGAGCCGTAGTTTGGAATCCACATAAAACTGTTGGTCCCGTTTGTCATATGATCATGGATGTTAAAAGCGGAACTTAGACAATCCCAAGCAAAACAAAAATGTGTTCGCTTCAAAAAGTAATTATGACAAAAATCTTGTATACATAATAAATGTTCAATACTATCTCATTCACAGTTAAAGGAGAAGATGAAGTTCCATATTCTACACAGAACACCACTCCGCCATTCGTCCATTTTAGGGTATGAGCAACTCGCAGCAGCATTGCCAAGGAAATGAGGGATCAACGTACTAACGAAGCTCCTGTACCTCCCGTTTATACAGACCTGTACGTTTAAATCATTGCAAATTTTTTTTCGTTTGTTATCAGAGTTTATATACGATATCGTTTTATATTCAGAATTTTACTCCCAATGCGGTTTCTTCTCCCGTCATTAAATATCTAATTTTTATAATTTAAGTCTTCCTTATGCATTTTAACTTGATTAAACCATACTAAATACTACGAACTTTACTCTTCATGGAGGATATCGTTACATATCTCAGAATATTTTACTCCTCCAACGTAGTTCTTTCATTCATCAAATCCTGTCATTAAAGGTTTATTTTTAATGATTTAAGTTATCCTTATTCAATTTAACTAATTTAAATCGAGCTAAAAATCATCCAACTTCGCTGTTCTCAACCTAGGCTTGCCTAATTATAATTAGTTTTTATTTATACTATCCATTACGAACAAAGAATAAAATGGAAAAAATACATATTACCTTTTTCAATATAGCTGTATTTTCCTTTATACAATATATATATGGTTTATATATATTAGTTTTGTTTGGCTTTGCTTTATTCTTCTATTCAATTCAGTACATGAACGACACAAATGTATTATATTTTCGTTTGCCAGTTCTTTGCTTTGATTGTGTTCAAACTGGAACCATTGTAGGTATCTATGATTTTTCCATTTCTTTTACAACTTCGCTGGTCTGATCTGAGCACTATGATTTCTCTATTAATTAAAAATTCATGTGATATCGGGGTCAGTTACAAATTGGGTAGAAAATGGTTAGAAGATGAGACAGAGAGTAATTCTAAATGGTCGTGAATCTGGGTGGCAGAAAGTGAAAAGTGGGGTACCACAAGGATCAGTTTTAGGTCCAGTACTCTTTATTTTATATCCAAATGATTTAGAGATGGGAGTAGGTAGTAGTTTCTAAATTTGCAGATGATACAAAAGTAGTTGCCCCAGTTATAGATATAGGAAATTCTTATAAACGACAAAAAGATCTTGATAGATTAGTGGCCTGTACTAGTAAATGGCAGAGGGAATGCAGTGTTCAAAAATGCAAATTCATCCATTTTGGTAGAAATAATGAAAAATTTAGTTAGGAGATGCAAGAGAATTGGTTGGAGGATGTTAGACAGGAAAAAGATCTTGGCATTATAGTCAGTAGTGATCTAAAATTTTCTAAGCAGTGCTTGGAGGCCAGAAATAAAGCAAAGAAAATGTTAGGTATTATTAAGAGGAATGTTAGTTACAAAAGTAAGGAAGTCGTCTGTAAATTATATAATTCTTATGTTAAGCCTCGCTTTAATATCTCCCTGTATTGGAATACAGGGAGATATTAAAGGAACTAGGCATGTTTAGTTTTGAAAGATACTGTCCGAGGAGAGATGTTCAAAATGTTCTCAGGTTTGGACATTTTAGATGCAAATAACTTTTTCTTATTAGAGTCTGATATAAGAACTGGTGGGCATAAGAAAATTAAAAAACAGACTTGTAGACTTGATCTACGAAAATACTTTTTCAGTCATAGAGTAGTAGATTTTTGGAATAACTTGCCATATGATATGGTAAATAGTAGCTTCTTAGTTTTAGTTTTAAGAAAAAGTAGACGCTTTTATAAATGAGAGAGTTTATGAATTGTGTAAATAATATTCGTAGCTTAAGTTATGTCGACTACTTTGGTAGTTTTGCAAATAGTTGTATGTTAATTAACTGACTTAAGATTGACATTTTGCACAATTTTATTATAAAATATAGCTCATGACTTGAATAACTTCGATAGGTCCGAGTGGCTTTATGTTTTTCAAATGAAATGGAATGTAATGTAATATACTTAGCTGATGTGGGAATTCTTTATTGTCTGTTTGTAATGGTTTAGGAAAAGTTTTTTTACTACTTAAAAAGGTAGGATGGAGTAAAAGAGCTATAGTATAACATCTATCGGTATCCTATAATTTTTCTTCTATCCATTCTCTCCCATGTAGCCAATAATTTCTGTCGCGACAAAAAGTGCAAAAACTCAACCAACTAATTAATTTCAGGTCATTCACACCATTATCAAGTTTATTTCGAATTAGAGGCATAAAAATATTTAAAATGTAAATTAGAACGAATAAATTTGAACATCATGAAAGTGATTTTATGGATTTTACATTAACAAATTTAAAAATTCATCTGCTATCCAAAACAGAGGAACATGAACTATATTGGAAAATGATGCTGAAGTCGTATGATTAAAACCTAAAAACGAATAAAGAAACTACTTTAACCTCACCAAATAAAAATAGTCGTCTTTCCAGCAGAAATAATACCTTTTATAATTTTATCTTCACGACAAATAATGACTATATTTTAAGTGTGGTTCAAGAAATACCCCTTGGAATAAAAGTCTTAGGCCTATTTAGTTAAATAACGCGCGAACGAACTTACTTTTCTCCCAATAAATTCTAAATATTTTTAGTTTTAATCTTATTTTCATTCAAATTAAAAAACTCACAATCTTGATTTCTTTTGAAGGGTACTTGATATCCTATACATGCAAAACTTTCGAACTTAATTCCTTGAACTGGTATTTGGTACACCACTTTCGATGCTCGTTTGTTTTCTTATTTTAATCTTTGTTTAGGTTTGAACATAAATTAAAAGATCCGACATTTATGTTGAAGAAAATGTACTTTTATATAGTTATATTGATTAAATATATGAACTTTTATCCTAAATGTATTTCTCAGATGATTTTTGGTTGATTATGATAAATTACTATAATTATTTTTACTTGTCTATGCAGAGTTTATTCTGTTCAGAGTCGGTTGTTACGCTGGTGGTCTAGGTCCATTCGCATTAACTTGAGAAGTTGAGAATCGAGTCGGACTGATTTTCTAAGGCCCTCAGATATTATGTTTCTTCGTGAACATAAATTCTAAATAAGAGAAATGAATAAATTGGTGACCATGTTGAAAGAAGGAGCGGGATTTAGTTAGGGTTAGATCCGTCAGAAGTGGTTTTAAGTTAGAACTTCTAACCCTAAAATTAAGACCAAAAAGTGGAAAAAAAGGCAGTGTGATCTATCTAATTGTCAAGATTGTTCAAGCACTGGAAACGAAAACAGAATATTCTTCATTTTGGATTTTGGTACTTAGCTTTTTCTTCACTAATTTGCAAAGAAAATGAATTCATTGGAATATGAAGTTGATTCAATGAGTGGATTGATGCCAGTAAGTCAATAGTAAAGTATTTACCACAGTAGCCATATTTAAGTTATAAAGTAATGAAAGTCACTAGTGATCAATTAGACAGTTAGGTCTGTTGTATGATTAATACTGCTTGTGGTGTGGAGGATCTAGATTAGGGACTCAATCTAGTGTGAAAAGGTTGGCATAGGCCTTAACTGATGCTCACATTCTAAAAATGTTAAATGATTGTAACAGAACCAGTATGTAGGTTTGCAAAATATCCCATTCTCAATAAACTATGGAAGACATGACACTGAGACCAAATTTGAAATTTTTGTAGGCTATTGAGGTTTCTTCATTGGTCTTCAAAATATAAAATAGACAAGATTTTGTGTAAAGATTTAAAGTCTAGCTTCAGAAATTCTGTACTGAAATTTAATAATTATCAAGTGTGAGAGGTAGGCCCACATTGAGTCAGCAACCCTGAGGTAGGACCTAATAGGATCTCCAAGTCCATAAGTTCTTAATCAAACATAACTAAACTTAACCAAAGTGTGAACAGTGGTTTCCTAAAGTGCTAGTGATATCCCATTTTTAGAAAATAGTGCATGACAGTGATTAAGATTTGTAAAGTAGAAGTGATAAACAAGGATAGAGCAGTAGTTTGTGATAAATGTGATGACTGGTACCATGCCAGTTATATTAAGTTGCTCAATGATATCTATAAAGGCCTGGATACTGCAGTTACACAAAATATAAAATTAATGTGGTTTTGCAATAATTGTAGCAATGAAATTCTCAACTTTTATGCTAATCTTAGGCCCTTGCCAAAGCCTAAAGTTGAGCCTAAATCTAGTGAAGTAGCAGTTCAAGTAAACTTAAATGTTCCTATACCTCATAGTGAGCCTAGGCCTAGATATCCTCAGACAATTTCTGAAAATGATGAGTGGACTAAACCTAGGAAAACCTAGAAAGCTAGAATTCAAGAGCCAAGGAAAAGTGTCCTTATAGAACTAACCAATCAGTTTCATGCTTTCTCACTGGTCCAGGATCAAGATGAGAAAGCTGAAGAAAGTAGGCCTATAAAACAAAATTTGGTTCTTTTGCATTATCCTCTCAACTAATTTTTTTCTATAATGTTGGTTTGGTTTTGGTTATGGTACTTTATTTTCCTTCCATTATAAAAAAAATTAGTGTTGGGAGGGTAATGCAAAAGTACCCAAAATTTTAGTAATAATAATATAGACTCGTATAAACCTAGGCACTCTAAAACTATAGGTGTGTTTGAACCAGCATCCGTTATAGGTGACTCAAGTGAGGGGCCTAGGATCTAAATTACCTAGAGGTGGAATAGTTTACTGTTATCCAGGTGCAGGGATAAATAGAATTTGTAATAAAATTATAGAAAAAGGATCTGGTATTGACCTAACTGTACCAAAGAATATGGTCATTAGGCCTGGCTGAAACTCAAGATAGAATTAATCAGAGTCATTAACAATTGGCTTTTGATATAAAAATAAGATTCCTGAAAAAAATAATTGGTCGCCACCAACGTGTGTCCGGCCACCCCCGTTTTTGTAAAAACATCTAATGCCGCACTAGCAAAATCAGGAAAATGGCAATATCTCTTCTGAACATGCTAGAGAGATGGTTTGCATATCAAAAGATGCAGAATTTGATTTAGAACAAATTATTAAGAGTGGTATTGTTTCATAAAACCTTTAGTTTTTGAGTTATTTTAGAAAAACATTTTGGGGGCCCATAGACCCCCTTTCGACAGACCTTAGTGACAAAAGAAATTTTAAAATAAACATGATTTGGCTTTGTGATTACTAACATTGCCCTAAAAGGATGTTGACATGGACATAGTGATCATATGATATGACTTTTCCTTGTTATCTTGCATCCATTATGCTTGATTAAAGAATAGAGGGTGGGGCTGCTTCATGAACTTTTTTTAAATGTAATAAATTGAAAACTGTTTTTTTTTCAGGTGCCTTTGTTATAAGTTTCCAACTGCAATTTGTTATTGAATTCAACATTTGCAATATAAAGTATGACTTCTACAAGGAAAACAGTTGCTAAAGTACTTGGTGATGTACGTTTTATGCCAGCAGAACAGTTTCAGATATTTGGAAATGTTTTTAGGGCAACCTCTTCAGTGGAATATTTGTCTTCTGCATCTAAATGAATTGCCACTTAGACACATCTTCATAACTTTAGATGGGGACAACAAAAAGTCCAGACAAATTTTCTGGCCCTATTGGTTCTCAGCTCAATGGGGATGTGTCAGAATGGAATGTTGTGGACTTCAAATCTATACCTTATCCTGCATTTGTGCTTCTACCAAATGAGATGGTCAATAATTTATCAACAGACTAATACTATGGATACTGCATCTGCTGGGCAATTATTACTGGTGAAGTGGATGAAGACCTTGCACTCTTAGAAGTTGGCCTGCTAAATCACTCTCGATGGCTCACCTTAGCCTGTAGAATTCTTCACTTTTATGTTTCACAAAAAAGACCCAGTAAGAACCTCAAAATCATAGTAGAATTCATCATCAAAGTATACTTTCACAGTTGGTTCAATATCAAGGCTAATAAGAGGCTAAGTGATGGGTCAGAAACCTATTCAATATGATCCAAAGAGTAAATAAATTCCCTGACAGGAAAATTAGAGAAATTTGTTATGATGTATTAAACAATAACAGCTATTTTGCTCATGGTGAAAATATTTTAGTTGGAATGCTGGCTGATGAAGAGGTGAGGTGGTGTGCTGTCAATAAAGTTCTGTGTCTGAGGGGAATTGTAGAGGATTTTGATGATGAATCTGGTAGTAGCAATGATTTTGCAGGTGGAATAATTGAAAGTGATGATGAGAATGAAGAGGATCATGAAGGTGGTACTGATGAATATCCTGCTATAGATGAGAATGTTAGGGTCTTTAGAAAGCCAATCATCAATTTCAAAGCTTCTGCATACCACAAGCTGTCTACTATGTCCCAATGGGAAACTGTTCCACCTGTATTAAAAGAATTCAGTAATGATGAACTGCGTGATATCATTAATACTGCATTGAAACTGGATCACGAGTGCCACAGTCAGAATGTTGAAAGGCACATCAAGCTTGTCACTGAAGCATCCTTGGCTGTTGTAGGTCATGAGCGTAGAGATGGTCTTATTAGAAACAAAATTAGATCACGTAAATTAATGAAAGATTTTGTGTCTAAAAAATATTTTAAGTTCTAGATTATTATTTATCATGCTAAAATATGACAAAATGACAATTTGTTAATTGTCTAATTTAATGTTTGGCGTTTTGGAATGTCAAAAAGCATTTTCAATGAATTTAAAATGGCTGATTTTGATTGATTTTGATTGCTGATTGAAAACCACTAATACATGTCAATTTGCAGCTTGAGAATGTTTTATTGTGTTGACATTCAGTTGAAAGGGGGTCTATGGGCCCAAAAAATTAGTTTTTCTAAAATAACTCAAAAACTAAAGGTTTTATGAAAAACTACCACTCTTAATAATTTGTTCTAAATCAAATTCTGCATCTTTTGGTATGCAAACCATCTCTCTTGCATGTTCAGAAGAAGAGATATTGCCATTTTCCTGATTTTGTTAGTGCGGCATTAGATGTTTTTACAAAAATGGGGGTGGCTGGACACACATTGGTGGCCACCAATTATTTTTTTCAGGAATCTTATTTTTATATCAAAAGCCAACTGTTAGTCACTCTGATAAATTAAAATCAAACAAAAATTATAGTTTCAGCCCGGCCTAATGGTCATACATGTAGGTGGAAATGATATAAAGGGTAAGCACTCCGAAGAAATCATGTAATCATATAAACAGCTATTAACAAAGTTGAAGGAACGGAGACCTAACCTTAAAACATCTATCACAGGTATAATTCCCAGGATACATGAGAATAATAAGTGGTACTCACAAGTACTATATATAAATAGTAGGCTTAAGACACTATGTCAGAGCATGGAAATTACATACCGGTATATCGAACTGTGAAATAAATTTTACAAAAAAAAGAGTTTTATAACAGAGATGGAATTCACTTTAATAGTAAAGGGACTGATTTACTATCAAAGATTGTATCATATAATTGACTAAAAACCAAAGGAATAGGCCACATTAGTACAAATATCAATACTCTGATAATAATAAACTAATAAAAAATATAATTAAAACTCAAAAGAAAAAGGTCAACAAAGAAAGTAAAAAAGATGCAAATAATATACCATCACAGAACAAGAACCAGACTAAATTACAAGCAAAATATTCCAAGGGTTCTTTGTCATTTTTCTATGTAAATGCAAGAAGTATCAGAGATAAAATAAATGAATTCAAGGCATACATAGGTATTGAAAATCCTGATGTTATGATTGTCACTGAAACTTGGACAAAATTCAGTACGATACTAAATAGTCCATTTAGTAAGAGATAATACCATTACTTATGAAATTGATGGCTATGAACTTCTTTATTATAAACGTAAATATTCAGAGGGTGGTGGAGTATTTATTTATGCCAAGACAAATCTGAATCCAGTTGAAGTTACCTTCATTAAAGAAGAAATAGTTGAATCTGTATGGATAGATATTGGGCATAAAAATGCCAGGAAAATCAGGATAGGGGGTATCTATAGACCATCTGAGTGATGTTCAGTTGGAGGAATCCCCAAAAGTAAAGATGAAAATAAGTATGTAGAAAATAAACTTATTGATGAAATAAATAAAGCAATGACAAGCAATATTATTATTGTTGGAGATTTCAATTATAGGCATATAGAGTGAGAAATATTACAAACACCAGAAAGTAATGAGAGATTCTTAGACTGTATAACTGAGAACAGTTTAACCCAGTTAGTAAAGGAGCCAACCAGGGCTGATGCCATTCTAGATTTAATTCTAACAAATAATCCAAATACCTTCCAGGATATCTCAGTTTCAGAAATACTAGGTTCAGGTGATCATTGTATCCTTTGGTTTAATATTGTTTGTAATTCAAGACCTAGTGAAAATAAAGTAGAAATCCCAGATTTTAAAAGAAGAAATATAAATGGACTAGTAAATGATCTGTGTCTGATAAATTGGACGGATATTCTACAGCCTGAACAGACAGTAACTAGTATATGGGAAAAATTTAAAAGTTTAATAATGAACATACAAAGGAAGCATATCCGACAGTGTAAAATCAGAACTGGAAAAAATAAAAAACAACCTTGAATAAACTGCAATATAAAAAGAGCAATTGGAGAAAAAACAAAAGCATTTTATAAATTCAAAAGAAATAAAAATGGCACACACTCCAAAATATATAAAAGTAAAAGAAGCATTTGCAAGAAAGCAATCAGAGATAGCAAATGAGACCTGGAAAAAAGCCTAGCCAAGAATTCAAAAACAATCCTAAGAAGTTTTTCAGTCATTTCAATTTGAAAAGTAGAGTGAAAAAGAAAATTGGCCCCCTCCATATAGATGATAAAACTATAGATGATGATCTTGAAATAACTGAAGAACTAAACAAATACCTCTCACAGTATTCACAAATGAAAATCTAAATAATATTCCTGATCTTATACTACCAGGACAAGATAGAGAAATAAGTGAATTAAGGGTAGCTAACAAAACTAGATATCCTAAAAGCAATAGATAAATTAAAAATGGAAAAATCTCCAGGGCCAGATGAAATGCATCCAATAGTCATAAAAGTTGCCAAAAAGAATATAGCACAGGCACTAGAAATTATTTTTAATAAATCATTGATATGTACTGAAATTCCAGAGGATTGGAAAAAAACAAATGTGGCTCCAATCTTTAAAAAAGGAAATAGAAACTTGGCAAAAAACTACAGGCCCATCAGCCTCACCTCCATTATTTGAAAATCATTCAAATGTATCATTAGAGGTAAAGTTACTGAGTTCCTTGAAGGGTGCAACCTTATAAATCAGTTGTTCCGAAACCCATGGTGCAACCCAAGTGAGGGTTGGGAAGGTGTTCCTGAGGGTCGTGGGACAGAAATTCTCAATGACTGATTCAATCAAACTATATGAATATAAACACAACATATCAAAATGATTGGTCATTAACACTGCATGTACCAGCATTTATGGTCACCAGGCCAGGACAATACAGTCAACCCTCGACTTAATGTCATCACCATCTTACGTAATTTTGAGTTATGAGAAGCCTCCCCCCATTGACTGTAATTGATTCATATTACGTAATTATTTCATGTTGTGTAATAGCTGCGTAATCGCAAACGCAGTGCGTGACCACTCACTGGCAGGATGTGGGTATTTCACGTTATTTCCTTGTTATTTTTAATGTGCATTATATAAAGTGATACTGTATGAAGTGATTAATAATTTGGCAAATTAATAAGTCTAAAATTAAATTTTTATTATTAATTTTTAATATGTATTTTCTTTTACAGATGGTGTTTGTTAATAATAATTATTAATTACCATTCTAATTCTGTTTATATACACTGTTTTTATCAAAAAATTTAATTTTATTATTATTTAGAATACTTTTTTGAGGTCCTGGAATGGATTACCCAATTTACATGTATTTTGGGGTTTGACTTACATCATTTTCGAGTTAAGTAACTCATCTCGGAATGGATTAATTACTAGGGTGTGACCATTGCCCTCCAAAAATCAAAAAATGGTCCTACAATGCTGTTCAAAGTTTTAGTGTTGTGTATTTATCTAGGAAATACCCCTGTAAATTTTCTTGGAGATCGGTGCATGTTTGAGCTAGCACCGTCGTACCAGCAAGTATTGCTATTTCAGCTTATGAACTTCATAAATAAGTGTGAAAATAGCACATTTTATCAGATTTTCATTTCCGGGTCTGGAACACTGACCCACAAATTTTCCACGTATTATTTTATTGCATTTAATTTTAATGATGCTCTTTTCTTTTCCCTTGACAGTGATTTGATGTTGTGAATAGAGAATTTAATCATGGATACACTGCAAGATGATGAGTATGTCAGAATGTTATTGGGCACCATACCCCGAGAAGAAGAAAAGGAAATAAAGGGCTGCAAACTGCCAACTAATAGGCAGGTCTTACTATGTCTGTTAGCAAACCTTCGGGATATGCATTGGGACCAAGCTTTATCTGCCACCATTGACAATGTGCTTTTGCATTACCAGAAGGCGAATGTCCCGACCATTACAGGCAGGAACAATATTGGCCGAGTGATTAAAACTTACTATGACAAAGACTACATGATGCTTATGAAAAAGAATGAGGATAGAAGATGGGCTGATGATCCTGGAATTATGAAGCTTAAATCAGAATTGAGCCTGACGATGAAATTTTATAAGAACACAGTGTTGAAAGACATGGCGGCTGCAAAAAAGGGGAAAACTCAGGCTGAACAAGATGCCATTGATACTGACATACTCTTTATGAAAAGCATGCTAAGTGACAGAGTAGCTACCTACTCTGGGGTAAACAAAGTACTCGCAGAAAAGGTTCAGAAGCGACAGAAAAGGCAGATGCGAGAAGAGAAGCGACAAGAGAGAGAGCAATGTGATCATGCTGAGAATGTACAGGCTGATATTGATTCACCTATTAGCTCTGATGAGGACGATGACATTGATGAGGCCAGCACTGCTTAACCAAAGAGAAAACATCGGAGAACAGTGAAAGAGGGAGTTTCAATTTTTGTGCCCCATGATATTCTGAAGTTGGCAGAACTTGTTTCATGCGGTGTTCGAAACAACATCTCGCGACCCAGCTGAGTGCAATTGTGTACTCCCTTGTATCTGCATGTGGTGGAGATACATCAAAGCTGAGTCTAAATGCAAGGACGGCCCACCGATACCGAGCTTCCATCGTGTCAGAAATAAGTTTAAAAATCATGGATGAATGGCAACCATCAGACAAAGTACTGGTGCACTGGGATGGTAAACTTATGGACACGCTGGATTCCAAAGGCACTGATGACCGCCTGCCCATTCTTGTGTCTGGTGTCAATGGCACAAAGCTTCTTGGAGTCCCACCTCTTCCGCATTTGACTCAAAAAGCTGGCCTGGTTCAAGGAGACTTGATATCAACAGCAACCAAACAACTTCTGGTCGATTGGGAGTGTGAACAGAATGTTGTTGGTATGGTTTTCGACACAACTTCATCCAATACAGGTAACCTATTTCAAACATCAGCGTGAATTTATCACGACATTAATACCAAAATACAGTGAATGATTTAACAGAAATCTGCAAAAAGCACGTGCCTGAAATGGTGGCCTTAAACTATAATTACATTTTTTTTTCAGGACAAAAAACAGCTGCTTGCGTCTCCCTCCAAAAGGAATTAGAGCATGCCGTATTCTGGTGCGCCTGTCACAGGCATGTGGGTGAAGTCATCCTAGGTGTTTGCTGGGATTGCTTGAAAGTGGAGGGCTCTTCAAGTCCAAACATAATGGTTTTCCAGAGGTGAGTCTTAAGCTTTACAAAATAACAAGGAATATTATTATCTAATGAACAAATTTAGTGGAATTTCTTTTATTAGACTTATAAGATATACTAACACCAAGCAAATGATCGATCATATCAATCTTAATACCCCTAAAACAATATTATAGATTAGTACGAAATACAATAATCCCAATAATTGCATTTCTAGGTTCAAGAACCATTTCTCTCAACTGGCGTACAATGAAAAAAAGAAATACTACTACCCCGCAATGCCTGGAGTGTTTGAGGAGTGCCAGCAGGAGATGGCTGACTTCTTCCGTGAATCTCTAGCCCAACCATTTACACGTGGCGACTACAAGGAGCTGGTAGAGCTTTGTCTGCTGCTTGTAACTAAAGGATCCGAGCCAGTGAACTTCACAATGGTCTACCACGGCGCACTTCACAAAGCAAGGTGGATGGCTAAACTGCTCTATACCCTCAAGATTGTTCTTTTGTCAGGCCAGATCAAAGAGTAGTTTCCCAAAGCTGAGGTTGTGACTAAAAGTCAAATCAGCAAGTTAGAATGGTTTGCTGTGTTCACAGTCGCTGTTTATGTACCATGGTGGATTGTTTGCCCCGTTCCAGCAAGTGCGCCACTGAATGACTTGAATTTGGTTGAAACCTTGGCTGAATTTGCCCCATATGACGCCACAATAGTTGACAAAGCACGTGTGGCACTCGGTAGACACACTTGGTACCTAACTGAGGAGTTGGCCCCACTGGCTTTGTTCTCGTCCCAAGTACAAGAAAGGACAAAAGAGGAGATGAGGAAGGCCTTTCTTTGCCATGAAGGCACTGAAGTTACTAAGAGAGTGGGGCTCAATCATGGGGGCTATGGAAAGCCATATCTTCCCCCTGTCCCAGAAAGTGGCACTGCCCTGGTGGACCTAATTGGGCCTGACTCAAGCTGGTTCTTCACCATTTTAGGCATGCCCTATCAGTTTCTCCACAGTCCAGCCAGTGAATGGGCGGATCATGACGACTACCTGAGCATGAAACGGGTTGTGGACAAGCTTCAGGTCGTCAATGAGGCTGCAGAGCGTGGTGTAAAACTTTGCCATGACTTTCTTAATGTTGCCAGGGATGAGGAGCGCTTTCAAGAAGTCCTTCAAGTAGTTGAAAATGACAGACTCTGCATTCCTAATCAGCGCAAACAATCATCTGTTTCCGAACAGAAATCATGGTTTCTTGCTCTAGAGAAATAATACCTTGTGAATATATGATAAAACCCCTTAATGTACCATGAGAGAATAAGAATGATTAACTTTTTTGTGTTAGTGATAACAGCTTTTAATTAAGACAGGCAAATGATTTGTGTTAATATCCCTTATGATGGTTGTGTAATCTCATATATAGGCGTGTATGCTGTATAAGCAAAATCGCTATTTTTCAAATTGCTGGTGCTCACTCGAATATGCATGAATCTTCAAAAAATTGCATGTGGGTATTTTTTATGTCAATATGCAACACCAAAATTTTGAACAGCATTGTAGGACAAAGTTGGGGCAACTGTCACACCCTATTAATTACGTAAGTTGAGGGTTGACTGTATTGTATTCAGGGTCGCCACCATAAAAGTTTGGGAACCACTGTTATAAATTTTATGATAGCCAGCATGGCTTTCAATATGGAAGGTCTTGTCTAACCAACTTGATTGAATTTTATGATGGAGTCCTATTGCATTTGGACAATAAAGAGCCAGTAGATATAGTATACTTAGATTTTGCAAAGGCATTTGATACTGTTCCTCATGCAAGATTATTGGTAAAAGTTAGAGCCCATGGTATAAGAGGTCATATAGCTGATTGGATAGAAGAATGGCTGAGAAATAGAAAACAGAGTTCATCTAAATGGAAATAAGTCTACTTGGAGACCCGTATTGAGCGGAGTCCCACAGGGGTCTGTTCTGGAACCTCTGCTTTTTGTTGCCTATATAAATGATCTAGAGAAGGGCCTATCATGTAAAACCTCAAAATTTGCTGATACAAAATTAGGCCATAATGTTAAGTCAGTAGCAGGAGCAATGACAATACAAAAAGACTTAGACAGAGTAACAGCCTGGGCTGATAAGTGGGAGATGAAATTTAATGTTGATAAGTGCAAGGTTATGCATATTGGGCCAAAAAATCCAGAATTTGAATACAATATGAATGGAATTTGGATTAAAAATGATGATAAAGAGAAAGACTTGGGTGTCACTGTGACAAATGAACTTAAACCCTCAAATCACTGTATGGTAATCAGAAATAAAGCAAATGCTAGACTCAATCTCATGCAGAGACACATTGAATACAAATCACCCAATATTATAAAGCAACTATACATTTCATATGTGAGACCCCTCCTCGAATACTATATTCAATTTAATAGTCCCTATTTGATACAAGATATTGAAAAACTGGAAAGAGTACAGAAATGAGCAACAAGAATGATCCCATCTCTAAGACAATTGATATATAAGGAAGACTGGTGTATCTAAACATGTTCTCATTAAAAAGGAGGTTGTTAAGGGATGATATGATAGAGGTGTATAAAATGATAAAAGGGTTGGATAAGATAGATTTTGAGTCTCTTTTCATTAAAAATCACAATAATCAGACTAGAGGTCATAGTATGAAATTATTTAAGCCAAGATGTAGAACAAATTTAAGAAAACATAGTTTTACAAACAGAGTAATTAAGTTTTGGAACAGTCTGACAGAAGTAGTGGTGACTTCAGATACACTTGATTCCTTCAAAAGAAGGTTGGATAGTTTGATGTCTGCAAGGGACATCTGGTGATAGTGTTTAAGCCCATTTTTATTGCATGAATGGTACTAGTTTATTTCATATATATTATGTGTATTTAGGTGATAGATCCCACAGCTCAACACAAGTGTTGTGGGATATATGGAGGCAGCATCTTGGGTTAGGGGATACTCTGTCCTTACACACCCCATTTAAAGAGATTCCTCTGCCGAGCGGTGCCCCCCCATAGTATTGTGAGGTATTGAAAAACTCATGATCTTCACCTGCCCCACAAACACCTTTAAATGGGAGACCCAAAATGGGTGCACACACATTTCTACATTACTGTACAGTCTTTACAGCCACACCTACATTTTTCCTCCTAAGTATCTATATTGTAATGTATATAGTTGTAAATTGTGACTTGATCCGCAATTGATATGGACTGTGACCTATTTTTGGTTGGCAAGGTACTGGTACTGATGGGTACCGTAATGAAATTGACTGGATTCTTTGGATCTGATATATTTGCATGTCAGTTATAAATAGATATAGAGTGTAACATATTTGTGGATAGTAGCCTATTATGACTGATCCTCTGGATTCAGAGATTCTACCTTTAGTTTTAAATTGATAATTAATTAATTTTAAATTGATAATTAATTAATTTTGTAAAAATTGGTTGTTGCTAATGTACAGGCAGTTTTTACATAGTGGAGCCACCTCGATGGGCCGAAGTGGCCCCTCGTGTGCTCACTATAAGAATTTCGGGTCAATCCCAGAATAGGCACCTGATGTACCTCAATCCCAGATGAAGCACCTGCGTTCAACCTCAATCCCAGAATAGGTACCTTGCAAGGAATTAAATAAAAAAAACCTGATGATTACAAAATTTATTGTTTATACAAAGTTTATTACAAATGTAATAAAGGCAAAGTTATAAAAGGTTTAAAGTGGTTTAATGAATAAAGAAAAATTTTAGATATTATAAATTCCTGCAATATGAGCCCGAATGTTTCTGAATCCATCTGAAGCAAATCTATCTTGCCACATAAATTGGTATAGATATAGGTTAGGTTAGGTTAGGTTAGAGTTGATTTTTTCAAATATTGATAAAAATGATGAAATTATATCTAAAAACTGTTTATATTTTTTCTCCTCAATCCCAGATTAAGCACCTGTGTTTTGCCTCAATCCCAGATTAAGCACCTAAAAATGATTTCAGGTGCCTATTCTGGGATTGATCCAGAATTTCTTACGTTTTTATATCTAAAATGGGGAGGACTTTACTATCGTGACAGGAGTAAGAGATAGTTGGTGAGGCTCCACGCACATTCATGATGCAACTGATTAATGATGGGTATTTTTCCAATTACAAAGCTGTGTGTGTGTGTGTGTGTGTCATTTAATTATGTAGATGTTGTTCTTATATTACATACCGTATGATGAAATAGACAAAATTTGTGTGTGTTTGTGTCAGGAAAGTTGTCTCAATATTAAAAGTCTATTTTTAATTTTTCTGGTCCTGAATGGGTTAGAAACAGGTTAAAGAGTGATTTAAATTATGAGGAGTGTTTTAGTAAGTATAAAATACAAAATTGATAAAAATGTGGTTCTTGATTTATTTGGTATGAGTGTTGTAATCATATAATTAGGATAACCTGGCATAAGAACATAAGAAATTTTTATAGTGGGCACACTAGGGGCCACTTCAGCCCATCGAGGTGGCTCTACTATGTAAAAACTGCCTTTACATTGGCAACAATCAGTTTTTACAAAACTAATTAATTATCAATTTAAAACTAAAGATAGAATCTCTGGATCCAGAGGATCAAAGTCATAATAGGCTACTATCCACAAATATGTTAAACTGTATATCCATTTATAACTGACATGCAAATATATCAGATCCAAAGAATCTAGTCAATTTCATTATGGTACCCATCAATACCAGTACCTTGCCAACCAAAAATAGGTCACGGTCCATATCAATTGTGGACCAAGTCACAATTTACAACTATATACATTACAATATAGGGTCATTCCATGTCAAGTCAGCCACCTAAAACACACACCCCTTTCAATTTTGCTCATACTTGGCACAATAGCAGATATACATGCCAAACTTAAATTCCCAAATTACACTGGTCAACAAAGATTTTTCATCAGAGTAAAATTTGTGTTGGCTGTATAGCATTTTTCACGCTGATTCCAGAACTGCATTCAGATTTTTTCTAGCATGTATACTTTTCAAGATGAAGGCATATATATAACTACACAGATTTAACCATTTTAAATAGGCAAAATACTAATATTTCAACATTTGATTGTGTTTATTTTATTGTTTTTTTAGTTTATTCATCTTATTTATTTCAATTATCTTAATTATACATCTTATGTATTTCAGGTGTGAGCTTTTACGTCTAGCAGCATTGTGATTCAGGCAACAACGCCATGCTTTGTGTGTCAAAAGATCAGTCCAGTCCAAGAACTTGTTGTGTCAAGTTGGTGTACATTTTTTTTGAATTTATAGTTTGCTCAGGTCAGTCAACATGCCTCGACAATGTAAGAATGACCCTGACAAGTTCTGTTTCGTATGCGGCCAGTTGACAACTAAAACACAGCGACGAAGTATTACAACCGACATTGAGAAAATATACAAGCTATACTTTGGTTGCCATCTAGGTGACCAAGATAAACCATGGGTGCCACATCAAATCTGTTCTGGCTGTTCAAATGGATTACGTGATTGGCTTAACAAAAAGAAAGCTTCAATGCCATTTGCCATACCCATGATATGGAGGGAGCCGAGAGATCATCATGAAGACTGTTATTTTTGTAGTGTGAACTTAATGGGGTTTTCTGCCAAGAACAAATACCAGATTGTATATCCAAACTTGGATTCAGCACGTAGACCAGTGAAACATGATGAAACATTGCCCATTCCAATTCCCCCAAGTGATAGGCTAGATTCTATCATAGATGACATGGAAAGTGATGAAGGTGCAACTGGCGTTTCCAGACCATCTACAGAACCAGAGTACACTTTTGAAGGTAGACATTTAGAGCCTAAAAAGTTAACCCAAGGACAGTTGAATGATCTTGTTAGAGACTTATCGCTGTCTAAAGAGAAATCAGAGCTTCTCGCCTCAAGACTAAAGGAGAACAATTTACTTGAGAACAATGTTCGTATTAGTTACTACTGAAAGCGGAATTTTGAATTAACAGCATTCTTTTCAGTAGATGGTCCTCTCTATTATTGCCATGACATCAATGGACTATTTACAGCCATATCTCAGACGTATGTGGCATCTGAGTGGCGCCTCTTTATTGATTCGTCGCAGAGAAGCCTGAAAGCAGTTCTTTTGCATAATGGTAATATAATGCCATCCATCCCCATTGCCCATTCCATCCATCTAAAAGAGACGTATGACAATATGGATATTAGGGTTATGACTTTTTAATTTTTTGTCATAAATATTGTTTCCTGTATCATCAATCGATGAACATTTGCTTGAAAACAATAAAAAAGGGCCTAATTCCTCAGAATTAAAAAAAATGTCACCCCGAAAGCAAATATAGTAAAGGGTGTCAGGAAATGATTGCCCCCCCCCTGTACAGAAGAAACTGAAAGGAATAGAAAAAACAGACAAAACCACGCGAAAGAGCGTTTAATTTTGAATAAAAAACACTTGTTTTAATATCGGGTGTTGCCCCCATTTGCAGCTCTGACGGCCATTAATCGACGGGGGTATGATCCCAGAAGTGTCTCAAAGTGTCTCTGAATCGTTCAAAATAGATGATGCCATGGTTTCTGTGGGGAAAAAAATGGTAAGAATTAAAATCACAGGAATAGAATATAATGGTTTTTATTCAGATTTTAACGCTCTTTCAAGTGGTCTCGCCGGTTTTTATCTATCTCTTCTAGTTTTTGCTCTACAGGGGGGGCAATAATTTCCTGACACCCTTTACTATATTTGCTTTCGGGGTGACATTTTTTTTTAATTCTGAGGAATTAGGCACTTTTTTATTGTTTTCAAGCAAATGTTCATCGATTGATGATACAAGAAACAATATTTATGACAAAAAATTAAAAAGTCATAACCCTAATGGATATACTACTTAAGGCAATCAAATACGACAGTCATCAATGGAATGTTTGTGGAGATCTAAAAGTTATAGGAATGCTTATGGGTATGCAGTCAGGATTCACAAATGGATATGTGAAAACTTTCTTGGAAGCAACAAGTCACCTGTGTATAAGGATGGAGTCAAGAACCTCCTTGATGCCTTCAAAGAAATGGAGTGTCGAATGTTAAATATTCACTTCCTGCATTCCCACTTAGATTTCTTTCCTGAAAACCTTGGTGCAGTGAGTGACGAGCAAGGAGAGCGCTTCCATCAAGATATTCAGATGATGGAGAAGTGCTACCAAGGATATTGGAATGAAAGCATGATGGCGGACCATTGTTGGATGCTGTATCGTGACAATCCAGGCCAAATTTACAAAAGGAAATCACACTCACAGCACTTTTAATAAAATAATGTATATATTCTTTATTTATAAGTACATTGAATAAAGTATATGATGTATTTGTTGTTTAGCATTCCTAAGTGTGATCTATACATCCATAAATTTTCTTATAGCAATATCAAAAACTTAAAAATATCAAAACCAGTGTATCTATATAACTCTACGTGCTAGAAAAAACAAAACCAGATTCGGAATCAGCGTGAAAAATGCATTAAGAAAAGTGTGATCATGTTTGTGATGAGAAAAAAAAGTTTCATTTTGTTGGCCAGTGTTATTAGAGCTGACTGACCTTTGGTTACTGAGATACAAGGTCACAAAGTTGTGACATTTTGACCTTTTTTGCGTTAAATGACTATTTTCAAAATGGTGTAACTAAAAAACTATTAAAGCTAGAGCATTGATTTTGGTCTCATTTTAAAGCTCTTTAGTAGCCCCTTGTTTATTGTCTCTTGTTAAATATCTCTACTATGAAAAAAAAAAAATCCTTTCAAAAGTTGACCTTTGACCTTGAATAAAAAAAAATACCTTCTCCTAAAAAATTCAATTTTTTTACATTAATACCTTGAGTCATGTACAACAAAATCCCAAGAAGCTGTAAGTGGCTGATAACTAGTTCAATGTATAAAAAATAATGAATTCAAGCAACATTTTGAAAAAAGTCATTTTATACAAAAATTGTCAAAAAGTCATGACTGTGTGACCTTGTATGTCAGTAACCATTTTTGTCTAAAGTCAGCTCAATCTCTTACAAATACAACCCATATCTACACATGACTCCAGATTCCTGGGATCTTGGGAGCATTGCTCCAGTAAATTTGACCATGAGAAAAAGTAAATTTGGGTTTGGGTTTTGTTCATCCGCTAGACGTTATGCAATTTTTTTGCGTATACGTTCTTGTACAAACCAATTTTTTTAAATTACAAATTTAGTTATTTTAAGTTTAGTTGGTAATTCCATATTTAACAATTATTTTTATTTTTTGTTAAGCTTCAATGTTTTGATAATTAAAATTTTATTAAAACATTTTTTTTTAATATAAAATTATCAGGATTGGACTATGTTCCATTGATCTCGGCCAGGTTTGATAAATTGGCCAGATAATTACTTGTGCGGTTTTAAGTAATCCACCATGACTCTAGAATTGAAAAGTTTAGTTAAGTTTAAACTTACTTTTACTTACTTTAACTTACCTACTTTTACTTACTCTTCCTTACTTTTACTAAGTTTAAAGCACTTACTTTTACTTACTTTCATTGTACTATATTTACTTACTTTTACTCACTTTTACCGTACTATATTTACTAACTTTTACTTATTTTGTATTTTTTCAGGTAGTCAATAATCAATAATGGATCCTAATATTGATGAAGTTGGAGAGAAAAGTGAGGGTGTTAAAAGGGGTTACTTTTGTGGTCAATGCAAGAACAAATATTCAAAGAAGCAAAACTGGGAGGAACATTTTAATTCCAAAAAAAATATTTGTTACAATACAAGAGGTCCCAGAGTTTGGGCCCACAGCTTAGATATTGCAGTAAAGAAATACCAGGATGAAGTGCAGCAAAGAGATACGGCAAAGCAGTCATTTAGTTTGTTCACAAAATGTGCTAGTGCTAGACCTCAGAAAAATGAACCAACTTCATCAACTGCTAATCTAGAAAATGAAACTTTTTCACTAGATGTTTCACAGACTGAAGAAAGTGCTTCTCCTCCACCTAAGAAACAAAAGGTAAGTGAGGAATCTGCGCATCAGACTAACAAAACTGCTTTAGAGGAATTTGAAAATTCCCAAATCCAGAAGACATTGAATGCAATTTTGCGCCTAACAAAAGAAACTCACCAAGCTGTTGTGGTTAATAAAGAGAAGAGTCAAAATATGCCTTCAAGTTCAAGTGTTGCATCCAAATCTAATAAAGCAAAAAGCAACAAATTTGACATTTCCATAGCCCATTTAAGCAAGTGTAAATCAATACAAGAAATCCTGAACAATGATTTGATCAAATCTACATTCAAATTGGTGGAAAAGAAGGATCTAGGGCATGCTGATGATTAATTTTCAGTACCAAGTGATATAATGGAAAACATTGCAAATAGTGACACTAATATGCCTGATGTAGATATAGCTGTTGAGGATGAAGATGATGAGGAAAAAAGTAAATTCAGAGCTGTGCTCCAGTAAATTTTTTCAAATCTGGAGTCATGTATAATCTACATACTATCTGCAGCCTTCTACAAACAAGCAAATGCTTATTTTTAAATATTTGTTCTTTACCCACCTCACCTGTATGTTGTGCATGTATGTGATGGTTTTCAGTAGTTGACAAGATTCTTGTGGGCCACCCAATTTATTGTGATTTCTAGAAGAGAAAACAATTTTTAATGTATACCTAGATAGCTACCTAATTAACAAATACAAGTAACATATTAAAATGTACATACAATATGTATAGGTATAGTGCTCATTGATTTCCATTTATCACAACTTAAAATGTATGCAGTGTATATATAGTTACATGACCATTTTAATTTTGAATTCTTACCTTTCTGTGCTGTAGATCTGCCAAAGCTTTGGATGCCTTCAAAGTAACTTCTTTGCAAATCCTGTATGTTCGTCCATTAGTAGTAGATGCCTCAACTTGTGTTAGAATATCTGAATATGGTAAGATTAATTCATCTGGTCGACCAGGATACACAAATGATGGGTTTGGGCCATGAGGATGAAGGAATGTGACTTTTACTTCTCTATTCTCTGGTATCTTTTCCAGCACATATGCCACCCACCAATGGCCATCATATGCAGCAGTAACAAAACCATGTATTTTCTCCTCAGTCACAACTTCTTCCTTTTCAGTAACTTTCTCAATATTTGAATAATCTGATAATGAATAATGTTTAACCTTAAGAGAAGTCAATGAAACTGGCTGTAAATGGTGTAATTTCTGTGTACCAGCAATAGTCCTTGCAGTTGAGTGTCTTTCTTGGAGAAGTTGGCTTTCCTCTTCATGCTCTTTATTGGTTGAAAAATGACATTTTATATTTACAATATTTTCACTTGCAAATGTATATAACTGTTCTGCAGTAAGGATCTGTTCATCATAAGGTCGTTGTAGACTAGCTTTTGCAGCTAATCTCTTAACTGTGCCTCCAACACCATCACAGGGTCCCTTTCCATGACTTGTTGCAAAAAAATTCCATTCTGCCTCAATTCCAAAATCATCTCTGTGATGGCAAAGATTCAAAAAGTTTTTGCAGTTCTTATACTGTCCTGCACACCCATCTGAAAAGTAAATTATTTTGTGGATGGAACCGATGGATGAGATATTATCTTTTAGGAATTTTATCAGATGCTTTTGAAACAAATGTACAGCAACTGTGTTATGGATGTTACACTCTGAAATAATAACAAAGCTAAGGTGAGCAATCTCATCTTCCTTTTTATAGTAAATAACAAATGGATGTAGAGTAGCCATCTCATTGTTCCAGTGAAAGCTCTGAACCTCATCTTGAAGAATAAAGGAATAATTTTCAGCAAAATCACACACAGCAAGGACCTCACCATCTTTCAAAGACATTTTTGTTTCACGGTAATAAGTTGCTTGCATCTTTGTCTTGAAGTCATGTATCTGGTATTCTTTCAGTTGGTTACAGAATTGGTCAATATATTCATCCGTATTCAGTTCTACTGATTCAAGATTTGACCGATCTGTATTGGTCCACTTTTTAAAATTTATGATATCAATGAAGTTGTTTGTAAATATGTCCAGTAGTCTGTTTTTTAAATCTGATGGATCTCCACATTGTTCACATTGTCTGAGGCATCATTTCTGTGAGGCAGGATTGCATTCCATAAAGGCAACACAATGACGTACATTCTCAATAGGTGTGTCATCATTTGCAGTTAGTTTTTCTAATTCAGCTCCTACAAACATAAGTTTGGCATTCTGATGAATTGTACAGACACATACTGAGTGAGTTCCTGTTGCTCCAGCAATAACACACTGCTTTGGACGCAATTCTGCAAATTTACTGAATCCCACCTTAACCAAAGGATTTCTTTCTTTGAAAATATGATAGGCTTCTTTTAAATTGCAAAGTAAAAGATGCTTTTGCAAATGTATCCTTCCTCTTTCATTGTCAATGATACTACAATAGTCTTTCTTTCCTGGCATTGTTCTACTGATGTCTTCTGAAAGATAAAATGCTTTAATAGCGTCAACAGTATCCTGTTTAATTCTTTTCCCACCCTTTGGATTTGGGTCTGAAAGGACACATTTTTCTTCAACTATTTTTTTAGCAATAGATGCTGTATGCCTTGTGTTAAATTCTGAAGCAATTTTCCTAATGCTCCAACTTTTGGGCAATACAGTGAGGATTTTTATTTTATCACTTCTTTTAGTATTTTCATTTTTGAATTTTTCCTTGAGTTGATTTATTATTTCTAAACAGTCTACATCTCCAGATGGCTCCTTAAATTGTGAGTCAGAAATCTCTTTTCCTGCAACTGTTTCCATTCTCTTCTTAACTGTCTCTGTCACCTTGCTTAGTTTTTTAGCTCCATATGACTTTTGCTCTACAAGCTTTCTCTTTTTTATGGGTGATTCACCAATTGAAACAAAAGAAGCATTCAAAGTACACATCTCATGGTTTTGCTCTGAAGTTGATGCATCACTATTGTCAACATTTTCAATTTTCTCAAGATCTTCAGGTGGTTCACGACTACAAGAAGAATCATCATTTATGTCTGAATTCAAAGTGCCTATTCCTTTCTCAGGCAAGGACTCAAGATGTTCTCTACACTGCTTACAAAGTCTGTGATGTAGTGTTAAGTGCAGATCGGGAAACTTATTTACAAGTTCCTGTGGTACAATTCTCAAACTCTTCTTTCGACACTGACCTTTGTGACGCAGCAAAGGATCAGCACACTTCTGTTTCAGTTTTAAATGTTCCATGTTTGTACTTTGAAATCACAAAAGCACAAAGAAAATCCTGAAAAGAAAACAATGAACAATTAATGAATTATTAAATACATTTTTATACATGTATTTAGTAAAAATAAATTAACTTTAACTTGACGTCAGGAGTCAACTCTGTAAAGTTGACAGTACTTATATACTAGTTGGGCCTTTGGATCAGCGCTACTCCAGTAGATTTGGGGCTGTCGAGGGGTTTAACCCTGGTTGTCTTTTAAAAGACTTCTTTTGGCACAGGTCACAAAAAGGTTTTTGAACTAATAATGTTAAGTTGAACTAAGTCTTCACTGACACTATATCAGAACAGAACTTTTAAATAAATGAACTGACAAAAAAAATCTAAAATTGAAGAATGATGCCAACTTCATTTATTTTTTATACATTGAACTAGTTATCAGCCACTTACAGCTTCTTGGGATTTTGTTGTACATGACTCAAGGTATTAATGTAAAAAAATTGAATTTTTTAGGAGAAGGTATTTTTTTTTTATTCAAGGTCAAAGGTCAACTTTTGAAGGGATTTTTTTATTTTTCATAGTAGAGATATTTAACAAGAGACAATAAACAAGGGGCTACTAAAGAGCTTTAAAATGAGACCAAAATCAATGCTCTAGCTTTAATAGTTTTTTAGTTACACCATTTTGAAAATAGTCATTTAACGCAAAAAAGGTCAAAATGTCACAACTTTGTGACCTTGTATCTCAGTAACCAAAGGTCAGTCAGCTCTAATAATTTGGGAATTTAAGTTTGGCATGTATATCTGCTATTGTGCCAAGTATGAGCAAAATTGAAAGGGGTGAGTGCAAAAAGTGCCATTTTGTGGCTGAGTTGACATGGAATGACCCTATATATACTTAGGAGAAAAAGTGTAGGTGTGGCTATAAAGACTGTACAGTAATGTAGAAATGTGTGTGCAACCATTTTGGGTCTCCCATTTAAAGGTGTTTGTGGGGCAAGTGAAAATCATGAGTTTTTCAATACCTCGCAGTACTATGGAGGGCACTGCTCGGCAGAGGAATCTCTTTAAATGGGGTGTGTAAGGACAGAGAGTATCCCCTAACCCAAGATGAACACTTGTGTTGAGCTGTGGGATCTATCACCTAAATGCACATAATATATATGAAATAAACTAATACCATTCATGCAGTAAAAATGGGCTTAAACACAGACCCCCTGTGGGACTCCACTCAATACGGGTCTCCAAGTAGACTTATTTCCATTTAGATGAACTCTGTTTTCTGTTTCTCAGCCATTCTTCTATCCAGTCAGCTATATGACATCTTATACCATGGGCTCTAACTTTTACCAACAATCTTGCATGAGGAACAGTATCAAATGCCTTTGCAAAATCTAAGTATTGTCCAAATGCAATAGGACTCCATCATAAAATTCAATCAAGTTGGTTAGACAGGACCTTCCATTTCAAAAGCTATGCTGGCTCTCATTTATAAGGTTGCACTCTTCAAGGAACTCAGTAACTTTACCTCTAATGATACTTTCAAGTAATTTGCAAATAATGGAGGTGAGGCTGATGGGTCTGCAGTTTTTTGCCAAGTTTCTATTTCCTTTTTTAAAGATTGGAGCCACATTTGTTTTCTTCCAATCCTCTGGAATTTCAGTACATATCAATGATTTATTAAAAATAATTTCTAGTGCCTGTGCTATATTCTTTTTGGCAACTTTTATGACTATTGGATGCATTTCATCTGGTCCTGGAGATTTTTCCATTTTTAATTTATCTATTGCTTTTAGGATATCTAGTTTTGTTACCCTTAATTCATTTATTTCTCTATCTTGTCCTGGTAGTATAAGATCAGGAATATTATTTAGATTTTCATTTGTGAATACTATGAGAAGTATTTGTTTAGTTCTTCAGTTATTTCAAGATCATCATCTATAGTTTTATCATCTATATGGAGGGGGCCAATTTTCTTTTTCACTCTACTTTTCAAATTGAAGTGACTGAAAAACTTCTTAGGATTGTTTTTTGAATTCTTGGCTAGGCTTTTTTCCAGGTCTCGTTTGCTATCTCTGATTACTTTCTTGCAAATGCTTCTTTTACTTTTATATATTTTGGAGTCTATGCCATTTTTAGTTCTTTTGAATTTATGAAATGCTTTTTTTTTTTCTCTGATTGCTCTTTTTACATTGCAGTTTATCCAAGGTTGTTTTTTATTTTTTCCAGTTCTGATTTTACACTGTGGGATATGCTTCCTTTGTATGTTCATTATTATACTTTTAAATTTTTCCCATATACTAGTTACTGTCTGTTCAGGCTGTAGAATATCTGTCCAATTTATTAGAACCAGATCATTTACTAGTCCATTTATATTTCTTCTTTTAAAATCTGGGATTTCTACTTTATTTTCACTAGGTCTTGAATTACAAACAATATTAAACCAAAGGATACAATGATCACCTGAACCTAGTGTTTCTGAAACTGAGATATCCTGGAAGGTATTTGGATTATTTGTAGAATTAAATTTAGAATGGCATTGTCCCTGGTTGGCTCCTTTACTAACCGGGTTAAACCATTCTCAGTTATACAGTCTAAGAATCTCTCATTACTTTCTGGTGTTTGTAATATTTCCCACTCTATATGCCTATAATTGAAATCTCCAACAATCATAATAATAATGCTTGTCATTGCTTTTCATTGCTTTATTTATTTCATCAATAAGTTTATTTTCTACATACTTATTTTCTTTACTTTTGGGGATTCCTCCAACTGAACATCCCTTAGGTGGTCTGTAGATACCCCCTATCCTGTTTTTCCTGGCATTTTTATGCT
>JAJOZX010001624.1:0-125000 GCA_023014485.1 Bathynomus jamesi
CATTTTTCAAACTACCATAACTTCCTCCTGTTGGTCATAGCCCTATGAAATGAAGTCTAATACAATTTTTGTGTGTGTGTCATCAATGAAAATCAAGGAGATCAGAGAGATTAGAACAGCACTTCAGCCCTTCAATCAAGTCATATGCAGGTACCCTAAAACTTCATAGATTTGTACCTATGTCATGGATAGCTTAATGGTTACCCCCTCTCTCAGAGTGCCAAGGAGAGCTCAAAAGCCTACTGAGGTATTGGCACTCAGTCCTGGTAGTGAAGAGGGCATCGTCTTCAAAGAACACATGCACTGAAGTGAAAGTTGGGTGTTTTGTTGGATATATATATGGGACAAGAACTGTGGTTTGGGCTGGTAAAAGACTATGATGCTGAATATGAAGATTACATCATTCCTGCATACCTCAAGCATTGCACCCCCCCCCCCCATCATATACATTCCCAACCAAAGAAGGTAGTTGCCCAGTGCCAGCAAACAATATCCTTGGAGCAGTACAGGCAGGACTAAGAGGAAGAACACAGATCCAGTATATTTTCCCAGCAGAAGATATAAAAACTTTGCAAAGGAGCATATAATAGATCAACCTAAATTTTACTGTGTATATATAGGATGTTAATTACCATGATGTTATCTTGTATAATATGGAGTCATTACGGTATATATGTATTACCTATTACTTTTCTTTAAGTAATGTTCAACTGTTTTGATAACTTTTATATTGTATTCATTAATAAAGGAGATTGGAAGTTCCCCCATAAGCCATTTAATCAAAGTTGTCTGAGGAGTCTTGTGGCAGAGATGAAATGGGGGATATTTATTTGTTTAAATACCTAATACATAATACATTAACAAGCAAAAAAAAAAAATTTTCTATATATATATATATTATATATATATAGCACTCTTATATACTTCTCTATATTCAAGCACCTATAGCTATCTTGCTCTCAGGATGTCTAGATCATGAAATGAGGCAAAATTAGATGTTTCTAGTAAAAAAATCCAGGAAGTTAGTATTACTTAAATTGTGTTTTGACATGTATAATGGCCTATACACAAACTTTTTAAAGCTGATAATGATAGATAAATGATAGGGAACATTTTTCTCAATGAATTTTTCTGAAATTCAGTATCTGAGAGGTCAAATGATGACCTCAAATATTCATTTATAAGTAAAATTTTTATTTTTTCATCCTACATGATGTCATTTTTGGAATCTACAGATCATTCTGATTTGAAATATGTATACTTTTATAGGGCTATGACCAACAGGAGGAACATTATGGCAGTTTGAAAAATGTAAGGTCAACACTTGACCTCAAAATGACGTCACTCATAACTTTTGAACCATTGGTCAGATCAAGCTAAAAACTTTTTTTTTTTTTTGGCCAAAATCTACCCATGTACCAAGTTTCAGCAAAATTGAAGGTGGTGGTGGTGTCCATTGATTGATCTGTCCTGGAATTACCCTTACAAGTGCTCTTGCATCCCATTGCTATTTGCAAGAAATGCTCTAAAATTACAATTTTTATCAACAATACAAAACTGTCAAATTCCTACAATTCAGAGGGCAAGGAATCCAAAAAATACATAAAAATGGAAAAAACTATAGTAAAAGAGGCCATAATATCTTTCATTTAATGGTACTGTAAGTGTAACGGACAATTCCACTGGAATTCGTAACATTTAAATGCCATAAATACATTATTTTTTTAAAATGCTTTATTTCTGGCACCAAAATTTGTAGAGGGAAACATTTCTGCCATTAAACCTAGTTTAGACCCATTAACATTACTTGATAGATTTAGTGTTTTATCATTTTTTTCTAAACATTTTATCTTCAAAAAGTTGAATACAAATCTTTACACGAATACATATTTGGTTACACAAACAGTATATTGTTCATTGTGCTCACAAAGTGGATCTAAGAGAAGCACCTATTACAATAAGTTTAGTGTGTATTTGGTTTGTAACAAATTCAATGAGAGTAGTGAAATCCTTATCTGATATTTTGTGTACACATCCTGATGTAGTAATCGGTGCAGTAAGTATTTATTCTCAATATATTTGACTTTGGAATCCAGCAGATATCATTCCAAGTTGGCTAAGGAAGTGTGTCTTGGACCGTGAGGTATCAAGAATTTAACCTCAAAGTCGTTAGATTTCTTATCAACATCAGTAATCACTCCAATCCACCAATGACTGTCATACATAGCAGCAACATAATCATGTATTTTAGGTATCAGTGTTGTTGATACAGTGGATGGTGAACTGAAAAAAGAACACATTCCTGAAAGTTCCTCATCCTCTGCAGTTCTTTTGTAGGAGATGCAGCCAATCTTTTCTGGAATGAAGACATGAAAGCTTCTTGTTCCAGGAACAATTGTTCCAATTTTGAACCTTTCTTCTAAATGGCTCTTACTGATAAGTTCATCTTTTGCAAAATAAAAAACTGTATTGAAGGCATGCTGATCTTACAAAAAATGAAAGCTTGAATGGCAAAAATAATCTGATCTTTCTCTGTTAAGAGAAACTTTCATGAATCAGTTTTCTTTTAATAGTTCCACCAAGACCATCACATGGAGATTTTCCATGAACAGTGGCAAAGTAGTTCCATGTTGCATTGAGTTTAAAATCTTGTTTGTGAAAAGTTAAATTAAGAAAATTTTTTAAGTTTTTGTACTGACCAGAGCATCCATCAGAGAAATATTCAATTTTTGAGATATGGGACAAATATGAACGAATGAAAGAACAGAGAACAGTTTGATGATAAACAAATCCAGTGTTATGTTCAAGGTCATCAGAGAAAAAGGCAAATGATTTTGTCTGAAGCTTACCCGAGGAATCCACATGATATAACACAATAGGATGGATAGTACATTGTTGCTTAGTCCAGTGCCACCCTTGAACTGCATCCTGAATAGCCATTGAATAATTTTCAGCAAAATCAGCAAGAATGATGTAGGTTGAAGGATTCACAGAAAGTTCTTGTTTTAGTTTGTTGACATTTGGAAATGTAGGAATGAGATGTCATTGTCAATTTTAGAAGCCAAAAACTAAGAATTCAAAAGGATCCATAACCAGTAACCACTGACACTATTGTTGTACGATCGGTAGATTGCCACTGCTAGAATGTAATTTGGTCATGTTCATCAAAATCTAGAAAGGATTCTTTAAGAAAGTTGATCAGTCTTTCTTTACCAGGGCAATTTGAACAACACTACCATACATAGCTTGCTCGACAAATCACACAACCATCTGCATTAAATGTTTGTAATCCAGGTTCAATGCATGGGCAGCAAGGACAGCATTCTGATGTTTGGAGCAAACACAGATGGAATGCCCACCAGCAGAGCCAACAAACTTACACCACTTTGGATGAAGTGAGCAGAATTTTGAAAAACCTATTTTCACATCTGGATGTCTATCTTTAAATGAACAGTACAGTTCTTTCAGGTTGCAAAGAAGCAGTCTTTTTTGTTTAGGGACTTTGTATATGCTAAGCTAATGTAGTCCTTCACACTAGGCATTTCTCTTGAATACTCATCATCCTGATAAAAGTTAACAGTATTGATTGCAGTCTTCAAGTTCTTTTCTTGCAGACCTAGTGGGTTTGGCCAAAACACCATATTTTTTTTTTTAAGTTGATGGCTGATTGAATTAAGTATTTGCTGGCACCAAAAAATTCTATTGTTTCAGCTGTGGTCCAAGATTTAGGTTTTAACAAGGATTTTAACTTTTTCAGCTTTATTTTCTGTTAGACAATATTTGGTTTTTAAGTCCTCTGCATCTGAATTATGGGGAAGTTGAGTTTTGGAACAAGATGGCAAGTCTAAACCTATGGACATGAATGCAGTCTCCATATATTTTGCTGCGTGAAGTCTCCAACAATTCAGAGGCAAGTTCAGGAGTTGAAAAATCTCAATCATTTTTTTCAGAATCATCACACTTTCGTCAGATGAACTGTTCTGAACAATGGATTTTGCATGTTTCCAACATTCTAAGCAGAGGTTTCGACCAGGGATGACCTGAATAGATGATACTGAAAGTTGACAGGCAAAGTCAACAGTAATCACATGTGAACCATTCTGCATCTTCTGCTTGTGCCTACCTACACAACCATGCAGAGTAAAAGGGTTGCAGCATTTTTTATGGCAATTTTCATATCGTTTGATGTACATGTTGTAGTGATGAAAAACTTTACTTTCATCATTCAGAGAGACCATTCCATTTTCTAGTTGTAGCTTTATGCCAGACTGCCAAGCAAGCAAGCAGTTCAACCTTGTCTTCTGCCAGTTCTGCAAGATGTCTGTAGCCTGTATTCTTGTTGTACCATGTTTTATGACAAGTCTTCTGAACCTTTAATCATTCCAATTAAACAAAGGGAAAAATTGTTTCCATGTCCATTTCTGAAGCATACTATAGCACTATTAATGAATCAACACAATCACAATCAGTTCACAAATCAATTTTGAGATTATTTTAGAGAAGTCTATAGTAGTGTGCAGTCAGTGAAAAGAAAACATGTATATTAAGGACCTATTTAAGATAAAGTGTGGTAAAAATATAAGATGTTTAATTCAATTAAAAAATACATAAGCATATATTGCATATAAGCAATACCATCCTTGAAAGCTGCCTATCTTTTGTCTCCAAAATATTATGTATTAATAATTGTACAAAAAAATATTATGTAGTGTACAACTAAGCTATCAATAAAGTTTTAACGTAGAAAATACAATTTAGGTAAGGTTATTGTGGCTGTTCTTAATTAAATTAAGGGCCACACAGCTCAGAATTAAGTCTGAAATTTTATCAGGAGCATTTAAAATTTTAGTTAAACAATATGAACAGAATTGAAATCAGTGATGGAAAGTTACAATGCTACCATTATTAAATTGTTAAAATAAATAGTTAATCCCACTTTTGTCCAAGAAGAAAATGTGGTATGCTCTCATGCCTGTAAAATCATACAGAAAAGATATCAGATTTTTTAAACATGATTTCTCATATGTCCATCCTAAATAATGCTGCATTTCACTTGAAAAAAAAACCTATGCAGACCCAAGATACAGGCCCTTGAAGCCAAACAATGTTTTTTTTTGGTCCAAGATGATAAAATATGGAAGATAAGACTTGGTAGGGTAAACTTTTTCCATATTTTGATGTCATTTTTCGATTCCTTTCCCTCAAAAATGTAGGATTTGACACTTAAAACTGAACAATGATTTTAAGGAAATTTTTTAAAAATAAAATGGTGCTCTCAGCACCACCCAGTGGCAAAAGTATCAAACTTTGAAGTACTATAACTCAAGAACCGTAGGTCTGATTACAAAATTTTAAATTGCTATTTATCATTATTTTTCAAGGCCTATTGGCTCTTAGCAGCTCAAAATCTAAAATGGTGTGATGTAAATTTTTTTCTAAAATGACTGAATTATAATGGAATAACTCTTGTGACTTGCTAAATGTGTTTACAAACTTAAACTGATCAATGAGTGGGCTGGGTGTGTTTTGGCAGTTGCATTTCATGAGTGCTTGTTCAGATTCATGTGGTGACAGCAGCTTTGTTCAGGTTTACCACCAATTTGTTTTTCTGCACCAACCTTACAGAATGTAAAAAACTATTCTAAAAGCAGAGGATAATTTAAAATAAATGCAGATACAGTACTTCATCAATAGTAGTGATACACCTCTAATATCAATAAATTACAAACAAAATGATCACAAAACATGAATGCCAAAACACACCAAGCATGCTCATCAAATGAGCTAGAGTTTGTAAGCATGTTTAGCAACTAGCAAGCCCCTTTATAACTGGGAATCTCTTTAGCAACAGGCATACAATATAATATTGGGCATGGTACTAGTGAGTAAAGTATAGGTGATCCAGTTTTATTGGTAATATGAATATAGCATCAGAAAATTATGATTACGTTATATATTAGGGGTTCACCAGATTTATTATCTGGCCAGATAGTAGGCTTTTGCTACTATCCAGCCAGATAGTATATATAGTGTATAGTATTTCTGTTCACTAAACTATTACAAATAGTGCTGTTTAAGTGCAATAACATGTCTGATGTCCCTGGCAATCACAAAGTACACAATTTATTGATTCAATACTAATTTTGCATTTAATTTTCCAGATTTTGTATTTTGCAAGTTTGTAAGGTTGACTATATTCTACAGTGAACATTCATACCAAGTATGTCAAATCAACCAAACAAAGTGCAGTCATACTCCTCTTGGAGGTTGGCCAAAAGATCCAGTATAGGCCAGCTTTACAGATATTTCCCAGATGAAAGTAGTGCACCAAGTGCCTTAAGATTGTGTCAAAGCAATGTGACCATGTTAAGGAACACCAGAAACAATGAGCCTGCTTCTGATGCTTTTCCTGATCAAAACCCTTCCAGCTCTACCACACCTGCAACCAAGGCCATAACTACCTATGAGGTCACCGAGGTCTGGACCTCGGTAATTATTTCCTAAAAAAAAAAAAAAGAGAACCATTCTCAGTGTATGAAACACATATTACTGCTTTTCTTTTGAAAAGAGGGAGCGTCGAGCATTTTGTGTTTTGTGTATAGCTTGGGTTGTTTGTAGATGTCATTTTGGTCTGAATTTTGCTCGTCCCACCGCACTCAAAAAAAATCTGGACCTCACTAATTTCTAAACCCGTTACGGTCCTGCCTGCAACATCTCAAGACAAATGTCTAGAAGCCATAGGTACAACCACCACCACAATATGTATCTCAAGAGCATCAACATTGACTGATACAAGTTATCCATCATTAGACTCCAGCCAATCCAAATCCATGGTAGGTGATCAAGAGTCTGCATTCAATATTAGAAGCCCAACTCCATGTAGCCATAAGCCTAGCACCTGGCCTATTAGCTCCTACACCTAAGAATAATAAACGTGTTCCATCCATTCAGCAACAAGCTCAAAATAGCCATAAAAAAGAGGAAAAGGACTGCAATTCCAAATACCACAAACCCTATCCATTCTTTATTCAGCAAACATCTGAACAGAAATTGAAAATCATACATGCTTGGGCCCAGTTCTTTTTCAAGGTACATTCAATCATTTTATTGATGTCATTTGACCAATGAGTAACTAGTGCTATCATTTTTAATATAATGGTGTATATGAACATCTAAAACATCCATCTAATACAGGTTACAATTTTCTTTAGAACCATATTCCATTTAGCATGGCTGATGATCCTACATTTCATCAAGCAATGAAGAAACCCAGCCAGGCATGATTCATCAAAAGGTCAGTAGGAAGCAGCTTGCTGGACTATTACTGGATGAAGCAGATGCAACAGTAAACAGCAAGATGAAGACACTTAATGAGCTTTGTGTTGTATCTCAAGATGGCTGGTTTAACATCTATAATGAACCCATAGTGGCCAGTACCATCCATTACAAAGGCAAATCTTATCCATTAGACAGTGTCTACACTGGAAGGTAGTGAGAAAAAACTGGAGTAATGCTTCAACATAGCCAAGCAATCTATTGTAAATGCTGACGAGTATAGAGCCATTGTCATTGGCTTTGTCTCAGACAGAGAGCCCAAAATGAAGCAAGTTTGCAAATTAAACAATTCTGAGTCATTCCAGCTCAACTTGTACAGATTTCAGAAAGTTGGTCGGGTGACCATCTCCGATTTTCTTCGGATTTTCAGGGTTGATTCATACACCATTCAATAGCTTAAATCTAAAATTTTAGCTTCCTCAATAAAAAACATTTAATTTTATGGTTGCTTAAATGGCCCCCCACCTTCGACAAAAAATGCTCATGTTGGGCTTGATTCGCCAATGCTTCATTTTGAGGTCTTGAAAAGTGTCTTCTAATAGGAGTAGAAGCTTCAAATTTGTCATGCCAATACAACTTCTGGTGGGCTTTTCAATTTTGCAAGCTAAAAGGCTGTGGAACAAATAGTTTCCGAGTTACAAGGGCTTAAACATGGCTCCATTTTGAAGCTTGCATCAACTCCTCCCACTTTTACGACTACCATTTTCAAAAGTTTCAGTTCTACATCAATCACAGCTGTTTTAATACTCCTAATAGTCTCTATAGGTTGTAAATTTGAGTGAAATAAAAAAATAACCAAAAAAGGATTTATTTTTATTTTTAAAAATTTCCAAAAGTTTATATTTTCACAAAATTTGCAAAATTAATATCAATTTTGGGGCTTAATATAAAGGTGTCCAAAATTAGTCGGAGTTGATGCTTCTAGTAAAGAAATATACATGTGTACAAAAACATATATTAAGGAATAGATCTCAACTCAACTCCTCCATATAGTTTTGGCTATTCAAAGAAATGTACTTTCTGAATTTTTTCAAAATTTTGAAATGTTTGAATTTCTTTTTACAACATTGAATTGTAATTTTACTTCCATTTTATTACTTGGTAAGTTAATTCACAAATGTTAAATTATCTAAAGTTTCACTCATAAAAAAGATAATATATACACCTAGATTACTACTACATTTGCAGTTAACAACAGATGGACCAGCTTGTAGGCTCAATACTTGGAGCTACTTAAGTAAGTCATGTAGAACTGTGTTCTACTGCTCTTTAAGCACTTCCTAGTAATTTAAATTATGCAGTTAGTACAGATAAACTAGCAGTAACCACCATTTTCAGTACAAAACCTTAAATTTAAGTAGCTTTGTTGTATTACTTCCGGGTCATTCCATGTCAACTCAGCCACAAAATGGCACTTTTTGCACTCACTCCTTTCAATTTTGCTCATACTTGGCACAATAGCAGATATACATGCCAAACTTAAATTCCCAAATTATTAGAGCTGACTGACCTTTGGTTACTGAGATACAAGGTCACAAAGTTGTGACATTTTGACCTTTTTTGCGTTAAATGACTATTTTCAAAATGGTGTAACTAAAAAACTATTAAAGCTAGAGCATTGTTTTTGGTCTCATTTTAAAGCTCTTTAGTAGCCCCTTGTTTATTGTCTCTTGTTAAATATATCTACTGTGAAAAATAAAAAAATCCCTTCAAAAGTTGACCTTTGACCTTGAATAAAAAAAAAATACCTTCTCCTAAAAAATTCAATTTTTTTACATTAATACCTTGAGTCATGTACAACAAAATCCCAAGAAGCTGTAAGTGGCTGATAACTAGTTCAATGTATAAAAAATAAATGAAGTTGGCATCATTCTTCAATTTTAGATTTTTTTTGTCAGTTCATTTATTTAAAAGTTCTGTTCTGATATAGTGTCAGTGAAGACTTAGTTCAACTTAACATTATTAAAAACCTTTTTGTGACCTGTGCCAAAAGAAGTCTTTTAAAAGACAACCAGGGTTAAACCCCTCGACAGCCCCAAATCTACTGGAGTAGCGCTGATCCAAAGGCCCAACTAGTATATAAGTACTGTCAACTTTACAGAGTTGACTCCTGACTTCAAGTTAAAGTTAATTTATTTTTACTAAATACATGTATAAAAATTTATTTAATAATTCATTAATTGTTCATTGTTTTCTTTTCAGGATTTTCTTTGTGCTTTTGTGATTTCAGAGTACAAACATGGAACATTTAAAACTGAAACAGAAGTGTGCTGATCCTTTGCTGCGTCACAAAGGTCAGTGTCGAAAGAAGAGTTTGAGAATTGTACCACAGGAACTTGTAAATAAGTTTCCCGATCTGCACTTAACACTACATCACAGACTTTGTAAGCAGTGTAGAGAACATCTTGAGTCCTTGCCTGAGAAAGGAATAGGCACTTTGAATTCAGACATAAATGATGATTCTCTTGTAGTAGTGAACCACCTGAAGATCTTGAGAAAATTGAAAATGTTGACAATAGTGATGCATCAACTTCAGAGCAAAACCATGAGATGTGTACTTTGAATGCTTCTTTTGTTTCAATTGGTGAATCACCCATAAAAAAGAGAAAGCTTGTAGAGCAAAAGTCATATGGAGCTAAAAAACTAAGCAAGGTGACAGAGACAGTTAAGAAGAGAATGGAAACAGTTGCAGGAAAGAGATTTCTGACTCACAATTTAAGGAGCCATCTGGAGATGTAGACTGTTTAGAAATAATAAATCAACTCAAGGAAAAATTCAAAAATGAAAATACTAAAAGAAGTGATAAAATAAAAATCCTCACTGTATTGCCCAAAAGTTGGAGCATTAGGAAAATTGCTTCAGAATTTAACACAACAAGGCATACAGCATCTATTGCTAAAAAAATAGTTGAAGAAAAAGGTGTCCTTTCAGACCCAAATCCAAAGGGTGGGAAAAGAATTAAACAGGATACTGTTGACGCTATTAAAGCATTTTATCTTTCAGAAGACATCAGTAGAACAATGCCAGGAAAGAAAGACTATTGTAGTATCATTGACAATGAAAGAGGAAGGATACATTTGCAAAAGCATCTTTTACTTTGCAATTTAAAAGAAGCCTATCATATTTTCAAAGAAAGAAATCCTTTGGTTAAGGTGGGATTCAGTAAATTTGCAGAATTGCGTCCAAAGCAGTGTGTTATTGCTGGAGCAACAGGAACTCACTCAGTATGTGTCTGTACAATTCATCAGAATGCCAAACTTATGTTTGTAGGAGCTGAATTAGAAAAACTAACTGCAAATGATGACACACCTATTAAGAATGTACGTCATTGTGTTGCCTTTATGGAATGCAATCCTGCCTCACAGAAATGCTGCCTCAGACAATGTGAACAATGTGGAGATCCATCAGATTTAAAAAACAGACTACTGGACATATTTACAAACAACTTCATTGATATCATAAATTTTAAAAAGTGGACCAATACAGATCGGTCAAATCTTGAATCAGTAGAACTGAATACAGATGAATATATTGACCAATTCTGTAACCAACTGAAAGAATACCAGATACATGACTTCAAGACAAAGATGCAAGCAACTTATTACCGTGAAACAAAAATGTCTTTGAAAGATGGTGAGGTCCTTGCTGTGTGTGATTTTGCTGAAAATTATTCCTTTATTCTTCAAGATGAGGTTCAGAGCTTTCACTGGAACAATGAGATGGCTACTCTACATCCATTTGTTATTTACTATAAAAAGGAAGATGAGATTGCTCACCTTAGCTTTGTTATTATTTCAGAGTGTAACATCCATAACACAGTTGCTGTACATTTGTTTCAAAAGCATCTGATAAAATTCCTAAAAGATAATATCTCATCCATCGGTTCCATCCACAAAATAATTTACTTTTCAGATGGGTGTGCAGGACAGTATAAGAACTGCAAAAACTTTTTGAATCTTTGCCATCACAGAGATGATTTTGGAATTGAGGCAGAATGGAATTTTTTTGCAACAAGTCATGGAAAGGGACCCTGTGATGGTGTTGGAGGCACAGTTAAGAGATTAGCTGCAAAAGCTAGTCTACAACGACCTTATGATGAACAGATCCTTACTGCAGAACAGTTATATACATTTGCAAGTGAAAATATTGTAAATATAAAATGTCATTTTTCAACCAATAAAGAGCATGAAGAGGAAAGCCAACTTCTCCAAGAAAGACACTCAACTGCAAGGACTATTGCTGGTACACAGAAATTACACCATTTACAGCCAGTTTCATTGACTTCTCTTAAGGTTAAACATTATTCATTATCAGATTATTCAAATATTGAGAAAGTTACTGAAAAGGAAGAAGTTGTGACTGAGGAGAAAATACATGGTTTTGTTACTGCTGCATATGATGGCCATTGGTGGGTGGCATATGTGCTGGAAAAGATACCAGAGAATAGAGAAGTAAAAGTCACATTCCTTCATCCTCATGGCCCAAACCCATCATTTGTGTATCCTGGTCGACCAGATGAATTAATCTTACCATATTCAGATATTCTAACACAAGTTGAGGCATCTACTACTAATGGACGAACATACAGGATTTGCAAAGAAGTTACTTTGAAGGCATCCAAAGCTTTGGCAGATCTACAGCACAGAAAGGTAAGAATTCAAAATTAAAATGGTCATGTAACTATATATACACTGCATACATTTTAAGTTGTGATAAATGGAAATCAATGAGCACTATACCTATACATATTGTATGTACATTTTAATATGTTACTTGTATTTGTTAATTAGGTAGCTATCTAGGTATACATTAAAAATTGTTTTCTCTTCTAGAAATCACAATAAATTGGGTGGCCCACAAGAATCTTGTCAACTACTGAAAACCATCACATACATGCACAACATACAGGTGAGGTGGGTAAAGAACAAATATTTAAAAATAAGCATTTGCTTGTTTGTAGAAGGCTGCAGATAGTATGTAGATATGGGTTGTATTTGTAAGAGATTGAGCTGACCTTAGACAAAAATGGTTACTGACATACAAGGTCACAAAGTCATGACTTTTTGACAATTTTTGTATAAAATGACTTTTTTCAAAATGTTGCTTGAATTCATTATTTTTTATACATTGAACTAGTTATCAGCCACTTACAGCTTCTTGGGATTTTGTTGTACATGACTCAAGGTATTAATGTAAAAAAATTGAATTTTTTAGGAGAAGGTATTTTTTTTTTATTCAAGGTCAAAGGTCAACTTTTGAAGGGATTTTTTTATTTTTCACAGTAGAGATATTTAACAAGAGACAATAAACAAGGGGCTACTAAAGAGCTTTAAAATGAGACCAAAATCAATGCTCTAGCTTTAATAGTTTTTTAGTTACACCATTTTGAAAATAGTCATTTAACGCAAAAAAGGTCAAAATGTCACAACTTTGTGACCTTGTATCTCAGTAACCAAAGGTCAGTCAGCTCTAATAATTTGGGAATTTAAGTTTGGCATGTATATCTGCTATTGTGCCAAGTATGAGCAAAATTGAAAGGGGTGTGTGTTTTAGGTGGCTGACTTGACATGGAATGACCCTTCCCTTAATACAAGTGTACAGTACTTAGCTATATACAATAATGAATGCCTGAGTTTTTAAGCATGTGAATTATTGGCTATAAGTTCATATTCTTTTTTAATGTGTTTTATGTAAATTCGTATGTAAACTTATATATAGCTAATAACTCTTATGTTTAGACACTGACTCAGGAATTTATTATTGTACTCAGGCTTTAAGTCTGATTGTCTTCAACACTCCATGGCCTCAACCATAAATTGGCAATTTATTATTCAGCTTGATACAGGTCTGTAGTTACTTAGGCTTTTTTTTTAAATACTCCTCAATTTTAGATAAACAATCATTTGATAACTTGTACTCTCTCCCCATTTTCCCAGCAACTGTAGGTGGTTCAATTGAACACAAAACATGTTGGAATGGAATCCAGCAAACATCCTCTTGTTCAGGCCATTTAAAAGGATTCTTTTTCATGAAATTTACTAATAGATCCTTCTCAGCAGGGCTGTGGAGTCGGCACATAAAAAACAGACTCCGACTCCTCAATTTTTTGTCTATCCGACTCCGAAGGTATATTAATTCTAAATCTGCTATGATGATAATTACACAAGAGGCATTTCATCACCACCACGTGAAGCATCATCTGTGGTCATTGTTATGGTAACTTTGTCTGTAGTAAAGAATCTTGTAAGTGGTACTTGTCATTCAGTAGATTTCTGATCTTTTGTTAACTTTGAAGTAGTTGGAAGGTTTTTATTACTATCTTTCTCAATGACAACTTCTAAAATTTTGGGATGGAAACACTGCAAATGTCTTTTCAAATTTGATGCTCTGGTTGGTGCATTTTTATCAGAGCCAGTAAAACCACTGATTTTTGCTTCACATAATTTTTCATCATCATAATCTATCATACACTGACACACGAAATGTTTCCCATCTGTGGTTATTGTAAAATATTAAAAAACTGCAGACTTTGTTGGAAGTGTCTTTGCCATTGTGAAAGGGGTTTTAGACTTGAAAGTTAAAAACTTATGAAATTTAGAAAGAACTTGAAATTAAATAAGCATTAAAAATAAAAAATATCTGAAAAGAAAAAATGAATTAATGGCATTAGTGTCTGAAATGGAAAACATTGTTTATTATTTAAGTGGTTTAACCACCATAGCTGCCAGTGATATCACATACAAAAACATATTCTATTAAAATTTATATTGAGGTCGGAGTCAGAGTCGGTACATTTTTACCAACTGACTCCAGCACCACCAAAATTGCTTCCGACTCAGACTCCACAGCCCTGCTTCTCAGTATCACACACTTCAACTATGTTTCCAACAAACCAGTCACCTTCATAGAAACAGGCCACATATGTACCAGGTTTATATTGGTAAGCCACATTTTCTTGTGTAGCATTGAGGAAGGAAAGTTGTACGTTAAAGAAATTTTCATCACTAGAAATTTTGTACAGTTTAATGCCTGTTGATGAAGGTCTAAAGCAGTGATATGAACAGGTTCCTGGGATTGTCTTAATTAAGGAATACCTTTTTTCTAACTCAAATAAATTAGCATTTTCCTCAATTTTAGCCGAATCAATGTACAGAAATTGTATACCATTAATATTAGATTTGCACCAATCAAACATCTCTCTTGGATTGGTGATGTGACCTTTACATGTTGCTTGTAGATTTGCCCGGGCAACTAACCTTTTGACGGTGCCACCAACACCATCACAGGGGCTCTTTCCATGAGAGGTGGCAAAAAAGTTCCATTCACATGTTAGTTGGAAATCTTTTTCATATAACACTGAATTAATGATGTTTTTATAGTTTTTATATTGACTTGCTGCGCCATTGCTAAAGTAACAAATATGTTTTAGTTTAGGATTATGACAAGTAATTTCAAGGCTTCACATAAAAAAGAATGAACTGCAGTTGTGTGTGTGTGTAAGTGAATCTGATATTACACGAAAGTTTGTAACTTTTAGTTCACCATCAACTTTTTGATAGACTACTGGAGGCAAGGTAGCCTGGGTATTAGGGTGGTCCATAAAATTGAAGTTTTGATTTTTTGTTATTGCCGGGCGGTAACTTGTGAGGATGAATGAGAAAACACCTCTGGCCAATTTTTTCCCAAATCAATCACTTTTTAGGGGTAGCACACAGTACTTCATTTTTGCACTTTTGCACTACCTAGTAGATTTACTTGTATATTATGTTCCAGTTCCAGTAATACATCTTTTCCTTGACAGATTATTGGTGTAGTGTTCATTGGTTGTGTTTAGTGATTGGATATATGATGACAAGTTCGAAGCTCTTGCTTTTATCTCCTTGAAGGAGATAAAGTGAAGGACAAGCTTCTTGGAAGCAAATTACCATCACATGGAGAAGTATTGTCATGCTTCCTTCATCACCACACTAATCTCAAGGAGGAGTTGAAGGAAAGTGCTCAAGTAGTGTGGGGTCAACTTGAAATATTTTGGAACAAAGCTCAAATCCCGACAAGGGAAAAATACAAAGGAATCCAAAAGATCTTGGACCTTCACCAAGATTGGATCAAAATAAAAAAAGGATGAATGAGGAGGAGCCAGAAGCAGGTGAGTTGGATGATCAATGATAAATAAAATAGTTTCTCGAGAGTATGACATATTATACTGTACAATAGTCAATACATTTATCATATATATATATATATATATATATATTATATTATTTATATTTAGGTGTACAACGAAGAGGGATTCAAGGAGACACTTCGGAACCTATTTGATATGGCACATGCTGATGCCTTGTCTCTAATCAAAAACCCAGAAGACAAGGCCTTCTTGCTGGCCCAGCGAGAGCCTGGAAGAGGGGGATGCATGGTGGGAGTAGACAGAAAAACAAGCTGCCCACAGGAAGATGGAGGAGGAGATGCGAAAGAGAAAAGTGAGATTGTTCTTCAAATTCCTACTTTCATTTGATTGCAATGATTAGGTTGTTCGTTAACACTAATTGTCCATTTTCTTCAATTGTATTGCAGGCAGTCAATGAAGGTGCATCAACGTCAGGTACAGCAGTATTAGTGTCCTCAACAGAATCCTCAGTCACTGATGAGTCATCCTCCACCGAAGATGAATGGGCAAAAGGTGGAAAGCAACCTCCAAAACAGGTGAAAAGAGTCAAGAATGTGATAACATCAAATCTAGCTGCTGCCCTAGATCAGACACACACTACAGACAGGATGGCAACCTACATAATAGCAGAGACTGCATTGAGCCTTGGCCACAGCCCAATGAATTTTAACATCACCCGGACCTCCATCAAACGGCAGAGAGAACGACATCGGATCATGATCTGCAGTAGCCTAAAAGCTTCCTTTCAGTCCGGTCCTGCAATCATCCACTGGGATGGAAAACTTATTCCAGACCTCCTCAACACCAGAGACCATGCGCATGTGGATCGGCTGCCTGTGCTCATTTCCTCCTTTTCGGGTCAATCTCAGCTCCTTGGAGTCCCCAAAATACCAACTGGATCAGGAGAACACCAAGCCAGCGCAGTTTTTGAATTATTGACTGATTGGGGCCTCGAAGAATCTGTCGTGGGGATGTGTTTCGACACCACTGCCTCCAATGCTGGTCGTTTGAATGGAGCGTGTGTGTTGTTGGGAGCAGAAGTTGAAGAAAGACCTTCTCCATTTTGCCTGCGTCATCACATCATGGAAGTGATGATCGGTGGAGTTTTCACTGCTTGCTATGGCCCAACGAGTGGACCTGATGTTCCATTGTTCAGCAGGTTTCAGAGCAAATGGACCTTCATCAACACAGGAACATACGGCACCGGATGGGATGATGAAGAGGTGCATCGACTCTTGGCCCCCATTAGAGATTGGATTCTCCGCTTTGCTGAGGAAAAACTCTCCTCAAAATCCTTTCGAGATGACTATCAGGAATTCCTCGATCTGTCCATCATTTTCTTGGGAGGGAGCATTGACAACTACACCTTCAAGCAACCTGGCCTCATGCACCAAGCCAGATGGTTATCTAAGGTGATCTATTCATTGAAGATGTGGCTGTTCAGGGGACAAATCCCAGCCCTCACTCCACGAGAGCAAGTGTCTTAAGGATGTCAGTGTCTTCGCTGTTTCCATCTACCTGCAGGCATGGATGACAGCGCCAATAGCTGCTGCTGCGCCTCGCAGCGACCTCAGTCTTCTGCAGAGTCTTCGGGAATACCATGACCCCAAAATTTCGGAAGTGGCATTAAAAAAACTCAGTGGTCATCTTTGGTATCTTTCGGAGGAGATGTGGGCCTCGCGATTTCGATCCTGAGGTGTCTGAAGAGACTAAAACAGCAATGGTGAAGGCGATGGAGGAAGTTGAAGGAAAGGTGTTGCTGAGGGGGCTTCAATCGAGTCACTAGCAAAAGCAAACTCAAAAAGACTGCTGTTGTCTCTGGGGTCAGGTGTGGGATACCTGAGGAAGGAGGTGCGGGATTGGGACAGTGATCCTGATTACCAAATAGCGAAGAAATCAGTGGCAAACCTCTCTGTCGTGAATGATCATGCAGAGGGGGGTTGCTCTCATTAATGAATACAACGGCTGCCACACCAGGAATGAGGAACAACTGCAGTATCTCCTGCAAGTTGTTGCTAACTACAGGAAGCAGTTTCCTCAACCACTGAAGTCAGCCTGGCAACTGGGCGAGAAAACAAAGATCAAATGAGGTGCAGAGGGAATTGTTAGTCAATTCATTTCGGAATTGTTAGTTACCCTAATAGTCATGTACTGTCACCAAGATTAACTCTACTGTGATTTTCAGATTATACCAAAACTTCAAGTGTCATGTGCTACCCCTACAAATTAACTGATTCAAATAAAACTTTCCCAGAGGTGTTTTCTCATCCATCCTCATAAGATAACCCAGCAATAAAAACAAATCACAAAAAAAAATTCCACCCCTATAAGAGTGGACCACCCTACTGGGTATTGTCCCAGTGATGCCCTTGTACGGCATCCTGAATTATAAAACTATAGTTTTCAGAGAAGTCAACAAGCACTAATGCTGTAGAATCATTGAGGTTTTCTTTACAGTTGGACAAATATTTTGATTGGGCTTTTGCTATGAAATGGTGTACTTTCAACTTTTTTGCACTTTCACATATGTCTTCTACTACATTCAAAACACTTTTTGTCATTGTGACCAGTTGGGTATGGTCTGTATGAAGCCACTGCTTAAAGGAAACATCATCCATGTCATAATCATTGTTTTCAAAAATGGTAAGAAGCCAATCCCGTAACTCATTTAAACCAGGACATGTTTTGCAGTTATTAATCATGCAGTTTCTGGTTTCAGTGTTGCAGACTATTTTCCCTAGTAACACTCTTAAATTCTACTTTGACAGGGAGTGATTCACATAAAAGTTTAAAGTTCTGGTGTATTTCACAAATGCATACATTGTGTGATCCTTTACTCCCCACACCCATACACCATTTTGGTCTCTGTTCAAAAAACTTTGATTTGGAGATTTTGTCGTTTGGATATTTATTTTTGTAAAGCGTATATAATTCTCTGATATTTGTCAACAACAGTATTTTCTGCTTATGAACCTTCCCTTGTGGTATTTTTATTGATTTGTAGTCTTTTTTACCAGGGCATTCTCTAGTATATTCATTATTTTGGAAAAATTCTATCACTTTCCTTTATTTCATCACTTATACCCTTGCTACTCTTTTTATTTCTCATTATAGGAAGGCTACCTTCTTTTCTCTTTAAGGCCCTCACAGCATTAACCATTCTGGCTGACACTTCAAATTCTTTCATAATTCTTTCTCTGGACCAGGTTTTACCAATTGGAAGGAGTGTTAGAATTTGTATCTTTTCTTGTCTGGTACTAGTTTTACACTTTTCTTTCAGTTCCTCTATCATATGCTGATAACACTTTTCTTCCTCTCTATAGGTTTCTCCGCTTCCTCATCCAAAATGCTAGGCTTCATATGAAGTACTTTTGACAGCTTTGATTTTGTTGATGTTTCAATTTGCTTTAGTTTCCTTTTCGCATAAAACTTTCGATCTTTTGCTCTTACATACTTAATGGGTGAGCATTCTAGTGAACCTAATGTTTCGTCAAATGTCTCCTTAACTTTCTTCTGGAACATATTCATCACTGCCCGAGTCTTTTTCATCTTCAATCACCTTGGCTCTAGAGAAGCATGTTGAGCAAAGTTTTTGTCCTGGTATCAGATTCAGTCTAGTTGCTATGTCTTTGTCAATAATTTGTACTGATTCTGCAAATAAAGTAGGGTAATGTAAACTCTAAACACATTAGAAAATAATTTTAAAACCTCAACATTTGGTTATAGGCTATTCGTATAAAATATTCAAAACATATGCATTCAGTAGCACAGTATATAGCCTACCCTATTAAAATTAAATAGCTAATTTAGGTTACAATTTACAAAATAAACTTCATGAAATATAAATATTAGTACCTATATTTACTACTTACTTATCTTCTTTCAATGATTTCTCCATGGATCTTGGCAGCTACGTTGCATTTGTTGGTAATGCATTCCAAACATTTTTTCATGGTGGTAGCATACAGTAGCACTATTTGGGTTGATTACAGTTGCTTTTGTTCTGCACTAACAGTTTCCTTGTTTCATCTGTCAGCTCATGTAAGGTATACATACCCACCTTCCTGGTGTGTGTGTTCATGACATGGATCATCCAAGTACATACCAAAGCTGCACTTTGATTCTTGATTAGAATAAGCCATTATTACAGGCAGTAAAATTAAGTTAATTGCTCATTAAATTTTCTGAAAATAAAAGATCATGATCTATAAAATAGGCCTGGACATTAATGATTAACCATCATGTTTTACATAAGAATATACAAAGCAAAATGAGCTACCCAGAACCCTTCGAGTCACTGGTTGTTTTGACAGACATTAAATTTCTTGTATGTTTTAGACTTATTTACATATTACAATTTTAAATCAACTTAAGTAATAAAATAGAAGTAAAATTACAATTCAACGTCATAAATAGAAATTTAAAAATTTATAAAAATTTGAGATTTTTCACAAAAAACACTTCTTTGAATCACCAAAACTATATGAAGGAGTTGTTGAGATCTATTTCTTAATATATGTTTTTTTATACATACGGTATGTATCTTTCTTTACTAGAAGTATCAACTCCCTGACTAATTTCGGACACCTTTATATTAAGCCCCAAAGTTGATGTTAATTTTGCAAATTTTGTAAAATATCAACTTTTGGGAAAAAAATAAATAAATAAATCCTTTATTGGTTATTTTTTTATTTCACTCATAAATTTACAACCCATAGAGACTATTAGCAATATTAAAACAGCTGTGATTGATGTACAGGGTGGGCCGTAAGTTTCCATACATAGGAAAAATAAACATTTTTTTATGGATAACCATTTTTATTTATATAATATGCTCTACATGGTTGCCATTGTTTTGAAAACACATTTCAATACGTGTTCCCCACTGTTGATGAACACGCATTAGCACATTTGACGTTATGCTTGTAATGGCGTTGGTGATACGTTCTTTTAGATGATTTATGTCTCGTATCTTTTCCTGATACACCATGGCCTTCAAGTGCCCCCAAAGATAGAAATCAAGGGGGGTGAGATCTGTGGATCTGGGAGGCCACTCCACAGGACCACGCCGACCAATCCAAGCATCCGGAAACTGCTGATCCAAATACCAACGCACGTGAAGACCATAATGAGGTGGAGCTCCATCTTGCTGGAAGTAAACTGGGAAGTTACCTTCCTCGTTTAGCAGGGATGGGAAAATCTCTTCTTGCAACATGTTAAGATACCTTTCGGCATTAAGATTTCCACTGACAAAAATTGGTCCAATAATTCTGTCACCCCATATCCCGGCCCACACCATCACTTTACCGGCACCTTGCATCTTCGTCGGACTCAGCCAGTTAGGGTTAGCATTACTCCAATAACGTATGTTTTGCCGATTAACCTCTCCATTGACGTAAAAATTTGCTTCATCAGTAAACAAGATCTTAGTTGAAAAGTTTGCATCCTCATTCACTTTGGTTAATGCCCATTCACAGAATTCCATCCATCTATCCGGGTCATCTTCACTCAAATGCTGTGCCATATGCAATTTGTATGGATGCCATTTGTTTGCTTTCAAAATGCGCCTGATACTCGATCTGCTGACACCACTTTCTGCAGACAACCGTCGTGTACTTTTTCTGGGACTCCGTGTCAGCGCTGTAAGTATCGTAGCTGTTGTGTCTTCAGCGAAGTGGTCCAAGACGTACAGCCACCGATGAAGACACAACAGCTACGATACTTACAGCGCTGACACGGAGTCCCAGAAAAAGTACACGACGGTTGTCTGCAGAAAGTGGTGTCAGCAGATCGAGTATCAGGCGCATTTTGAAAGCAAACAAATGGCATCCATACAAATTGCATCCATACAAATGGCATCCATACTTGTTAATAAGTTTTGCCACAGTGTCGTGTGTGATGTTCATTCCATGTTGTCTGTTAAAGTTCATTGCAACCATGCAACTGCTTCCCGACCCAGCCATCAGTATGATTTCAATTCATTGCTCTTTCGTCAAACGCATATTCTTAGGGTATCTGAAACATAAAAACAAACATTTAATTTTTCCTATGTATGGAAACTTACGGCCCACCCTGTAGAACTAAAACTTTTGAAAATGGTAGTGTCGTAAAAGTGGGAGGAATTGATGAAAGCTTCAAAATGGAGCCATATTTAAGCCCTTGTAACTTAGAAACTATTTGTTCCACAGCCTTTTTGCTTGCAAAATTGAAAAGCCCACCAGAAGTTGTATTGGCATGACAAATTTGAAGCTTCTACTCCTATTTAGAACACACTTTTCAAGGCCTCTCAAAATGAAGGCGTTGGCCAATCAAGCACAACATGGGCATTTTTGGTCGAAGGTGGGGGCCATTTAAGCGACCATAAAATTAAAAGTTTTTGACTGAGGAAGCTAAAATTTTAGATTTAAGCTATTGAATGGTGTATGAATCAACCCTGAAATTTGAAGAAAATCGGAGATGGTCACCCAACCACCCCTGTACCAATTGAGCTGGAATGACCCTTATGATAAACAAATCCTTACTGCACAACAGCTGTATATATTTACCAAAGACAATATTAATAATATTACACCACATTGTTCAACCAATGAAGATTATGAAAAATGAAGAATTTCTCCTCCAAACTAGACATTCAAAAGCAAGAACAATTGCTGGTACTCAGAAAATACACCATTTAAAACTAGTTTCATTAACTTCACTAGAGGTTAAGCATTTCTCAGCATCAGGATATTCACGTATTGAGAAAGTTGGTTAAGAACTACTCATACCTGAAGAGAAACATCATTTTGTCACTGCTGTATATGATAACCTTTGGTGGTTAGCATGCATTTTGGACAAAACTGAGAAGGAAGTAAAAACATCTTTTCTTCATCCTCATGGTCCCAACCCATCATTCTATTTTCCTCATCAACCAGATATTCTTACAATTACATACTCTGATGTTTTGACAAAGGTAGAGGCATCTACTGCAACTGGAAGACTATACTACCTCACCAAGGAGGAAACTGCTAAGGCCTCCAAGGCCCTCATAGAATTACAACAGAGAAAAGTAAGTTACACATTCAAGTTATATATATATATACACACACATACACAATGGTACCTCTTAATGAGTATGGTAACCCTAATAACAAATTTTCTCTTAATGAGAAGCCTCCCATTGACCATAATACTCCACATAACGAGTGCAGACCCTCATAATGAGCGCTCAATGAGCACCCATCGGAACATGTGATGCGCAAGCATCCATAGTGTCCATCCCTACCATAGCATCAGTCCTTATTGGAAATAGCTTGTGAACAGTTGTGCCTTCATTTTCTCAATTTTTTCCTTAAAGTTTATTAATATTGCATTTGTAATGTTTGTTTATTGGACACACAATATACATGACACTCAACAAGCACACAAACATTCACCCATTCGCATCATTTTCTTGGGTCTCGAACCAATTAATGAAAGACCCATTAAACTAATGCATCTCAATGAAATTTCCTCTTAATGAGCTGTTCAATGGAACAGATTACATTTGTTAAGAGGTACCACTGTGTATATATATATTTTTTTTTTCACTGGGCATGCCCGTATCAACTCAAGGAAAGATGGGTCAGGTTGTTGTTAGTAACCCCCAGGGTTGAAACCCTCAGCTCCGAAAAACTGAGCCACTCAAGCCTCACCCAGAGGTTCCCTAATCCCAGTGTAAAGTGTTTGTCTATGTGTGTGGAAGTGATATGTTTAATCACAAAGGCAGTGTTGAATGAAATGTGCGCACATACATACATATATATATATACAGGAACCATATATTTTCAGGCACAAAACTAGTGGATAATCTGCTCGAAAGATGATTTGTATCAATGAAAAAACTCAAATATCTGGATTTATTTTAAAGGTTAGTTTTAAAAGTACTTCCTGCTCATACTTTTTCACTGCCCACTTCTAACCTTTTAGGAACATGTTTCACATTGGTAAGAACATTTGTACAAAAAATCAGGGATGATATTTTTTTTTTTATTTAAGGTCGAAAAGTCAAGGATATTTTTTTAAATTTTCATTTTAGAGGCTTATGACAAGAGATAATATGACAAGCTGTTTAAGAGCTTCACAATGACACTAGAATCAGAACTAGCTTTATTAGTTATGTGGCTACAGCAATTTGAAATTTGACAGTAAAAAAAAATAAGGTCAAAGGTCCAAATTTTGTGACCCCATATCTCAGCAACCAAAGGTCAGCCAGCTCTAAAATTTGGGGAATTTCAGTTTCTCACATATACCTACTAATGTACCAAATATGAAAATCTGAGATGGTCATGTTCTCAGGTAGCTGAATTGACATGGAATGACCTGAACCTGAACCTGAAAAATCTAAATTGTATACCTATTAAAAATTTAAGTAAAATTATCATAAGGAATTTTTTTAAAAATTAATTGGCAAGGTAGGTAGTTAAATGCCTTAGTTATCTCCCAAGGCCTAGGTGTGTACCTCGTTCCAACTTTTGAAGGACTTAGGCCTAGCATATTATGCAGGGTGCCAAAACAGGTTTTTTTTTTTCATTCCATTTAGTTTAGAGATCTTAATATTCTACTGTATGGCAGAAACAAGCATAGGCATCAGGCATGCGCTTGTGGAGAAAAATCTAACCTCCAAGCTACTAGGATTCTAACCCAGGACCATTTATTCACAGTCACAGGCTCTAACAACTAGAGGGTTAGAGGGATTTCCACTATTTAATAATAGGAAGCTGTACAATTTAAGATAAATATAGTTAGTTACAGTATATAGTAGGGTGACAATAAAAATCAAAAGTTGGAGTTTTTTATTGGCCATTTGTTCAATGCTGCTACTACATGAGAAAACAATGTACTGTAAATATTAGGTCATTCAGATAATATTTAAGGGTCTCAAGTGAGGTAAATAATTCTCCTTATAACACAAATTAATTGTTCATTACCTAGTAAAAATAAATTAATATTTTTTTAATTAATGTAAATAAACGTTAGTTTTAGTTCAAAGTTTAAGTGCAGGCGTACTCCAACCGTAATAAGTAATTAAAAAAATATTAATGAATAAGGAGAATTATTTACCTCACTTGAGACCAGGGTTTCGGAGCCGGTAAAAAAACTTCTGGCTCCGACTCCGGAGCAGAAATTTTTTACAGTCTGGCTCCGGCTCTTTTATAGTAAATTCTGTTAATTATAAAATAAATATCTAGATTTATATAACTAATTGTCCAATTTAAAATATTGCACAAAAATATTTTATTATTAAATCACTTTAATACTCAAAATTTAAATTTCTTATGATTTTAAATTAGGCAAATATAATGATAGAATGAAGTTATTTAAATAACTAAAGGAAAATTATGAAAACTAAATGATATTAAATATTTATTAACAATGGTAGCTTATATAAATTAGAGAAACTTGCCTCCTAATTAGTTCAAAGTTCAAACTTAAGAATTCTCGTATGGAAAATAGTAACAATCAAACTTTCTGAGATAATATATGCATTTTTTTAAGTGTTGAAACTTGAAAGCTTCATGAAAGCCAACTTGGCTTGAAAAAGAGCTGAATATTTCAAAAAATTCAGTTTTTAAATTTTTAATAGGTTATATTATTTACTTAGAGAGATTTTCTTTTAGTCAAAAAGTTTTGTAATTTAATTAACAAAAGCAATTCAACTAAAAGTCAAAAGTTCAAACTACTAATACATATTATAAAAGAAAATTTACAAAATCATTTACCCTACGCTTATAAAATCAATACTACTCCTTGGATTAACAAATGAAAACTAATGCAAAATTTTTTATTCTAGCTAAGGTATAATCAAACTAATTTTAAACATAAAATCAAGATATTCTTCTTGTAAATCTATTTCCTTAAAATAATTGAAAATGAAAATTACTAAGTTTATTTATAATTTTTTTTTTTAAAACAAGATGGCCTCAATTATTTTTTTTAAGTGTAACCTTAAATCAGACTATCTTTAAAGTTCAAACTACATATTAAAAAATTAAAAAGTTTGCAAATTCAATGATACATTTACAGTATCATAAATCATAATACTCCTTGTATTAAAAAATGAAAGCAAAATAATAACTTTTGCAGAAATTTTTACTAATGTAGCTAAGGTAGGAAACTAATTTTTAAACATAAAATCAAGATATTCTCCTTGTAAATCTGTTTCCATAAAAAAAATTATGAATTAAAATTATTTATCTAAGTTTACTTATAAACATTTGTTCTTAAAAATAACAGCCTCAACAATATCTTTTCATACGTGCCCTTAAATCAGATTTTAAAATTTTCAGTGCTGAAAATAGCCGTTCAACACAGACTTGTGTTGAAGGCATAGCTACTAGAAGATTTGCAACATCTCTTATAACTTTAGGATACCTTTCTATTACTTGTTCAAAAGACAGTTTTGACGAACGGTCAAATTTTTCAATCTCAGGAAAAGATTCCTCAACTTGCAATTTGAGGGTACACATTGGACAGAGGTAGTGATGTGAGTCATTTTTTATTGTGTCATTTTTTTTGTTTAAAACGAAGGTACTGTTTTTTTTGTTTTTTATTGTTTTAAACTTATTCCATATTTTTTTCCTTTAATCTAATAAGTATATTAGTATTACCTATAATTTACTATACTACCATGCTTATACGGTTATACCTAGTATATATACTATACAGTAATCCCTTGATTAGTGCGGTTAATTAATCCTCCGATGTCACCGCATATATCAAAACCGCATTAATCAAAGTTAAGAACCAATGGAAATTATAATGAATCCTAGAAAATAAAAAAAATTTAGAATAACATTTATTTTAACTTTAAAGCATTTATTTTTTATAGAGAAATGTATCTATAGTTGATTGAACATATATTTAAACTTTAAAGCATTTATTTTATAAAGAAAAACTAATCTGAAGTCGATTGAATATTTATTTTTTACAGAAAAACTTATCTAAAGTCAATTGAACAGTTAGCTTTTTTCTTTTCTGACAACATTTTGCGATAACAATCAGTTTGCTTATCTAAACCACGGCGAACGTTCATGCTTCTGTCTACATTTGGATCCATCTCGAGTAAAAGATGTTTGGCCTTCTCAATTTTCCGACACAATTCTTCAAGTTCTTTCACCGTGATTTCCTTAGAAATATTTTCCGTTTCTTCAGTTTCCTTTTCTTTTTCTTCATATGCCTGTTGATGCTCGATTACTAGAAGATCTTCGTCACTTAGGTCTTTTGAATGTGAAGCCAATAATTCCCGAACATTTCCCGAATCGACATCCTCGAAGCCAAGGTCTCTTCCAATCGTAGCAATATCATTAATGACTTCATTAACAGGATTAATAAAACCACCAAAATCATTTGCGCATTCAGGCAAAAGATTCTGCCAGACCACTCTCATGCAGCTGGCTGTCAATTCTTTCCACGACTCGTGAATGTTTGCAACTGCTTGTTTAATGTTAAATTGTTTCCAAAATTCATGTAGTGTGATTGCATCTATGTGTAAGATGTCTGTGCGCACTTGTGTCTGCCGATAAACTGAAGCGCAGTAGGGAAGGTGGGAGACAGTTTCGGCCCAGCTGGTTATTTGCCCGCCATTTTCAAACATTTTTGAACCGCACTATTCAAATTTTATACCGTAAATATCAAGGGATGGTCACAATAAATTTTTGCGCAGTAATCAAAACCACATTTATCAAAACCGCACTAATCAAGGGATTACTGTAGTCATCTTTTAGAAAAATTGAATCACGCAAAAAGTATATAATAGAAAGGAAAAACAAACCCTCATTTTTTATATGTATATATATTTTTTAACTAGAACATAAAACATTCTTCCTCATTTCAAACAATATACATAATTGTGATTGGCAAGAGTACCAGTATATATATTCCAGATAGAAAAGGAAAATATTCACCTTTTTTTGAACCTTTTTGTTAGCCTACATTTCCATGGAAGAATCATCACTAGATTGGGTAGAGCATATATGCTAGTTTCAATATCACAGGTACTGGTATAATATCCATAATACTGGTATAAAACAATAGATATAATTGTGATTGGCAAGAATACCAGTGTGGTGTGTGTATATATATATATATATATATATATATATTATTCCAAATAGAAAAATAAAAAAAATATAAATATTCATCTCTTTCTTTAACCTTTGTGTTAACCTAATGCTGTTTAACTTTCATTATCTGATTCTATTTCCATTGAAGAATCATTATCACTAGATTGATTAAAGCAAATAGTTTCAATATCACAGGTACTGGTATTTATTGCAGATTTGGATGTTGACGAAGCCAATGTAGCACCATGTTTTACTTCACTTTCTTGGAATTTTGCATTTTGAGATATAAATACTAGCTTTGCTGCTCTGTCTGTGCTTAATCAGTTTCTTTTGGCTGTATGGATATTACTGTATGTGCTAAATGATCTCGGAGGTAATGAAAGGGCGAAAGAGAGGTGTATGAGTTTGTGTAGGTATATATGTGAGTATGCATGCGTATGTATCTGGAATTCTGGATGTATGCATGTGTATGGGGTATACAATAGATATAAATGTGTATATAAGTATTTATGTATATATTGGTATATGTATATGGGTGTGTGTGTGTGTGTGTATGTATATATATATATATATATATATATATATAGGATGGTCTCGTGGGGGGGGGGGGGGGGGAATATGTCATCGTGGGTCTAAAGGATAGTTAAGTGGGAGATTCAAAATCCGAGGCATGGATGGGAGAGTCCTGGGAAGGTTGGACAATGGGCAGTCAGCTCCCAGCCAGTGTTCTCGCAAGTTTAATGGATCTCAAGATACAAGACTTTCAGTGCAAGAAAGAGGCCAGTTTTTTCTGTAAATAGGCTGAAAAGGACATTCTATACTGGTACCATATGGCCTATTTTATTTATTTATTTATTTATTTTTATAATATATATCATTGCAAAAGTATACCTTATAATTAAATTGGCAATATCTATATTAATTATTAAAAAAAACAAAAAACAAAATGACAAAAACAAAAAAAACAGTTTTTTTTACATCACTAGACAGAGGTGGTATTAGTTCTTTCTAAACGAGGACGTTTTGATTTCTTACCATGTTGAATATCAATAATTTTTCAAAATCAAACTCGCTGACATCAGAAGTGGTGGAAGGAGATGATGAATTTGATGATGCAATAATCTCTGTTCCACATTCCTCTCTTAATAGAGAGACTATTTGAAAGGTCTAGGTTACTTTTCATTCTGATTGCTATATTGCATAGGGCATCCTTGGCTTTAACTACCTGTTCAGATGTTAATAAGCATCTATATCTAGGATCTATATAAACAGCAGCAAGCAATACTTCATTATCAAGTAAAATATTTCTCTCCTTTCCATGGAACTTTTAATGTCATCAGCTATGGTGCCTTCTATCTTGGAAAGAAAATACATCAAAGATTTCCACTCTTTCAAAAATTGACTGGGAGTCAAATCTTCACTTTGAATTTTTTTTTGTTACTATATATGGCTGGTACAGTACTCTTTCCAATCTTCTTGCTTGTTCCCACATTATTTCTGAAAGATTCACATTTGAATTTGCCATGTCCAAGAGTACAGGTTTTAATTCTAATAAGCGCTCTATCATTAAATAAGTGCTGCCCCATCGAGTAGGTTGATCTAAAATAGCAACCTTGCCTGCACGTCTTTTAATTATTTCTTCCACTTTTGGGTTTCTTGCTGCTACTACAACCTGTCTCAACTTACCTATGAGAGAGGTAGCATGTTTATCTCTCAATCCATCGCAAATAGCAAGTTGCAAGGTATGTGCACCACAACGCATGTGGTTGATTCTGGAGAAGTGTGAAATTTCAGATACAATACTGTCAATTTCTTCTACACAAGATGCCACTTCCTGAGTGTCTGTTGAATCATCATCATGTTCACCAAATGTTTGTATATCATCTTGAGAAGTTGAATGATAATCAAGAGGCAACTTCAGAACAGTTTTAATCATATTTGATGCATTATCACTGACAATGCAGAGCACAAATTCTTTCGGTATGCCGTACTCTTCCAGAGTTCTCATAATTAGATCATGCAGGTAGTCACTAGTTTGCTGAGCATGTGTATCTTTTACTGCTATAGTGCGGGTGAGGATTTTATTATCATCATCAATAAATCGGACATTGATGGCAAAATAATGTGTCCGTATTCGTGTGCACTGTGCAACCATCAACTTTTAAATATATGAAGCGCCCTTTTAATTGCTCTTTGAGAGCAAATTTTTCTTCTTTTGATTTTTCTATCACTAATGATGGATATTGTCTTTATCTAAACTAATCTTGAATTTCTGAGCCATTTCTTCTAGTAGACTGCGCATAGCTGGCTTTTCAAACATAGATAGAGGCATAGAATCTTTAACAACTAACTCAATTATGCTATTTTTAAAATTATCTTTAGTCATTGAGATAGTGACTTTTTGAGACATCAAAAATTTAGTAATGTTTTGCTGGTTTGCTTTAGTTTTTGAACTGGCAGAAGTACTGGGTCTTGAAAGCTCAAGCATTTGCTTCTTTTCTTCCATCATTTTTGATATTTCAGGATGTAATTGACTCAAGTGTCTTTTCAAATTATATGCTCTTGAGGAGACATCAGGCTTTTTGCTTTGAGGCTTGGTAATTTTAGTTCCACACGTTGAAATATTTCCCGAAGCATCAGAAACTTCACAAATACAAACATAGTGTTTCTTATCTGAACTTTCAGTAAAATACTTGAATATATCAGACTTTATTGAATCTATCCATTATGAAGGTCATAGACTGATAATTATAATTAAAGAATCAAGTACAAATTACAAAGAATCTGAAAAAAAAGAAATTTAGCAATACAAGATAATTGACCTAAAAATAAAAATAGTTCAATCCAAGTCAGAAGGACCAACCTTACTAGGTATTTATCTAGGTAGTTACCTACTTAGATAAATAGTTAGTACCTACCTACCTAAGGTCTCCACCGCCATAAAAAAATTTTACCTATATAATTAAGTGTTGTTAAGACAAATCTTCCCAAATATTTAATGGTTAAAAAATGGAAATTTGCAGATTATTCCTGCAACTCCCACACCTCCATAAAATCCAAGAATCCTATGGTACCATTTTTCGTAATATATTACAAGAATTATAATTTGCAACTAAACCTATATTTAACAAATAACAATTTAGGTAGCAATATATCGCCCGGAGCCAGACCATGGAGCCGTATTTTCAAGGTTTCTGGCTCCGGCTCCGGCTCCAGGTAAGCAAAATTCACTGGCTCCACCAACTCTAACTCTGGCTCCAGCTCCGGCTCCGAAACCCTGCTTGAGACACCCTTAAATATTATCTGAATGACCTAATATTTACAGTACATTGTTTTCTCATGTAGTAGCAGCATTGAACAAATGGCCAATAAAAAACTCCAACTTTCGATTTTTATTGTCACCCTAGCTGTATAGGCATTAGGCATTAGGCATACATGTCAATAAGCAATTTAAATAGCAATACTCACATTTCCCATACAGTTGTAAGTTTTTGATTACCATATACGTATACTCGTGTATAGGTCAAGTTTTTAAGACTGAATTCTTCAGCAAAAATTAGGGGGTGAACCTATATAAGGGTAACATTTTCATGGGGTTGAAATCCATGCATGATAGGAAGGGCTAGGAGCTACTGTTAGCTTCAGACAAAGAATATTTACCATTTAGTACCAGTAAACAATGAAAACAATATGTACCAATTATTAAAATTACCAAGACAATTGGAAATGGCTGTTACACAGTAGGTTATCAGTAACCTGTGTATAAATGACGGTGTGTTTAAGGTCACCTAGATGCAGTTGCCAGTTTCGGGAAACTAGTTTTATATGCCATAAAATATGGTGCTTTATTACCCTAATTTGTTCTACTACCCTCAACAACTGGGGTTGACCTATACACGAGGCATATGATAAATTAATGATTTCTTGGCCAAAAATCAAGGGTCAACCTATACACAAGATTGACCTATACTCAGGTGTATATACAGTATATGTTTTTGACAATAAGTCTTGATTACTTTTTAAGATGACACTTTTTCAGGATCATATTGCTTCATTGGTTTCCTTTTTTGTGATTGTATATGTTCTTCCAGTAGCTGTCATTGGGTTTATGATTGTGAAGATGTTGGACAAATCTACTGTAAGTATATCAGGATTTTCAGGATAAGTAAAGGACTTGTTTGGGCCACAAGGGTGAAGGAAGTTTACTTTCACTTCACCCTCACCAGGATATATTTCCATCACACATCCAATCCACCAGTGGTTATCATACTCCACTGTTACATATCCTGTGACATTTTCAATTAATTGAGTAACTTGTTGGGGGAAGCAAATTTCTTTCAACTGAGACACTGTACATTTGTACTTCTAAACAATTTTTTGTCAGTGGTATGAATGAATGTAATTTTTTAGTTCCTGGTATGATTCTCACTTTTAATAAAAATAGATCTAAAAATTCTCTCATATTTGAGTATTGTTCTTGTGTTGCAAACCTAAAAGACATTTGAATCAATTTTAAGGAACAGATATCAAAAAGATCTTTTGGGGACAATTTGATTATCATATGGCCTATGAAGACTTTTTGATACTTCTCTTTTGATGGTTCCTCCAACACCATCTGATGGTCCCTTGCCATGGCTGGTAGCAAAAAATGCCACTCAGCCTTAACTCCAAATTCTTCATGGTGGCAGCATAAATGAAAAGTTTTTGCAGTTTCTGTATTGACCTGCATATCCATTGGTAAAATAGATAATTCTGTTTAGTAGCTGAAAATTTGACTTATGATGATTTATTAAAACTTTTATGAATACATGCACTGCAATAGTATCAAGTGTATTACACTCTGAGATAATAGTTAGAGAGCTTGATTTACTTTTTCTTGCTCTTTGTAATAATAAACCTATGGATGAAGAGTCACTTGGCAATTACTCCAGTGAAATCCTTGAGCACAATCTTGGACTACAAAGGAATAGTTTTCGGAAAAATCCCCAATCACCAAAAAATCACCATCCAGTTAATTTTTTCTAAATACTTGGCTTGTTGTTTGGCAATGAAATCATGATGCCTTAGTTGAGTTAGTTGAGAAATAAAGGTATCTAGGAAATCTTGTAAATTTTGAATAACAATCCAAGCTGAGATCAATCTGTTGTCCATTGTTTATACTAGATTTCATCAATACCTTTTTCTCTAACATGTAAGAAGAGTTTCCGTTAGCAAATCAGGTCAAGGGAATTGATCACTCTCTCCTAAATAGCAAGAAGGTTGACTTTTGTCACAAATAATTTTGGCTAAAGCGCAGTGGTAACTACTCACTGGAGTTTCTGCCATTCTAGAACCTGTCATATTAACTTAACATTCTGATGAATTGTGCAGATGCACACACTATACAATTTAGGCCGGGCTGAAACTCAAGATTGATTCAGTCATTAACAGTTGGCTTTTGATATAAAAACAAGATTCCTAAAAAAAATAATTGGTGGCCACCAACGTGTGTCCGGCCACCCCAATTTTTGTAAAAACATCTAATGCTGCACTAGCAAAATCAGGAAAATGGTAATCTCTTCTTCTGAACATGAGCAAGCACTAGAGATGTTTGCATAGGTACCAAAAGATACAGAATTTGATTTAGAACAAATTAAGAGGTATTTTTTCATAAAACCTTTAGTTTTTGAGTTATTTTAGAAAAACTAATTTTTGGGGCCTATAGACCCCCTTTCGACGGACCTTAGTGACAAAAGAAATTCTAAAATAAGCATGATTTGGCTTTTTGATTACTAATATTGCCCTAAAAGGATGTTGACATGGACATAGTGATCACATGATATGACTTTTCCTTGTTATCTTGCAGCCATTATGCTTGATTAAAGAATAGAGGGTGGGGCTGCTTCATGAACTTTTTTTAAATGTAATAAATTGAACTTTTTTTTTTTTTCAGGTGCCTTTTATAAGTTTCCAACTGCAATTTGTCATTGAATTCAACATTTGCAATATAAAGTATGACTTCTACAAGGAAAACAGTTGCTAAAGTACTTGGTGATGTACGTTTTATGCCAGCAGAAGTTTCCTTTAGGGAAATTGCCTACGTTGAAGCAAGTTATTGAAAGGTGTTTGTGTTTTAGAGACTATAAAACAGATGCTGTACTGAGAGCTACTTCTGAGGAATTGCATAAATTGTGGGTCACATATAATGTTTATCCAATATCAGTAAATGCCATAGAGAGCCAACTGAAAACCCAATAAAGGAATTCAACCGCCTTCTGAAGTATGACAAAAAGAAAAGGGGACCTAAATATCATCAAGATCTGGATGGTTTTCTGAAAACTGTAAACGTTTTATTTGACATATATCAACATCACAAACTGTTGGCAGATACAGAGAAAAAGCACTTACCGGTACTAAAAATGACAATCTGATTACCAGTTTTATGAGGTAGGTCTGTTGATTAAATTTCAAGTTGTAAATTATTAATTAATTATCAATTATTAATATTATCAATAATTTGCTACAATTTTTAAAGTGCATTTAATAAGTTAGTAATATCAATAATACACTATTAATGATGTTAAGTAATATTTCAGTATTTTCTCATTTTTGTAAGAATTTCAATTTACATATAGAGACCCATAGATAAAAGATACATTATAGTGTAATGAAATATAATCACTTTGTAGGACCAGAAAACAACTAGGCATGGTTACTGTACTATGGGGGTTGTGAAGTTTCTCACAACCCCCCCCCGTGATTTTCAAATTCCCCATTTTTTGGGGGTTGTGGAGTTTTTCATAAAAAAGCTTCACCCTAGTTTTCAAGTCCTATCTGGGTCCCCTCTCACAAGTTTTTCTTTCCCCACAGGAGTAGTTAGGAAACCATTAATGGTAATTAGGATTAAGGTTATGAAACCTGAATAGACCCTTAATACAGACCTCCTGTCAGAAGCCAAGGAAGTGTGGAAAGCCTTTAAAAGGTAGGAGTTTTTGTAATCCTTGGCTAGAGTTCATTTGTATTTCACCATCATTATCATGGTTAATTATTATTATTAAGGGTAGACATACATATAGGTTGTGGAAACTGACTGAGTATAGATAGGTTTGCCACCTTGTCATGTAACTAGCTAGAGAACCAATTATTATTATAGGTCACCAGTCATATTATTCCAGAGTTAGGTTTTTGCCCATGCTTGTTTGGCAATGATTATAGGTTGATTAACTCATGTGAGATAGGTTTGCCATAATTGTCAATGTTTGTAGTTATTATTTTGTATGTTGGTTATTTATTATTTATGTGCTTTGATTTCATGAGTAAATTATGTTTTCCAGTGATCAATTATGAAGTCATGATTCCAGTTAATGTTTGTGGTTAATTGCCTGTTATGTTGGTTATTTATTATGTGTGTGCTTTGATTTCATGAGTAAATTATGTTCTCCAGTGATCAATTATGAAGTCATGATTCCAGTTAATGTTTGTGGTTAATTGCCTATTATGTTGTTATTATTGTGATTAATGGTGCTAGATGCATGTAACTAATAATCTTGTGTTGTCTAGGCAACCTGTTTGGGATTCAACTCACGTGGTCCAGATTCATCAGGCTTGGATTGTGGGTCCCATCCAGTGGGAGCTACGCAGTTTGTGTCAACCACTGTTGGCCACTGGATCTGCCCTGAAATCAGGCCTGTGACCCTAACCCTACTAACTAAGCAGCCAATAAAGGAATTGGAACTCAGGTCATAAAAGGGGGGGTCAAGTTTGGAGGGTAGTTAAGCTGGGACAAGGGTTAACATTCTGTGCAAGTCATTTCCGGTACTTTTCTCCCACTTGTTTCTATCCTTTCTGCCAAATCTCACTAAGGGTTATTGGGGCTCCAGGTGTTTTGTCAAGTGCGGTGCATTGCCAGTCCTTTTGTTATGTTTATGCTGTCACACTGAATAGTTGTTTATTTCAGATATAATAAAGAGAAAAACCCAAGTAGTTTACTTCTATTAGGTCTACCTTTGAATTCTAGCCCTTTCTTGGACCCTGAGCGGTTGGGTCGCTTACTCAGTGGAGAGTCAGATTGAGACACCTGCACTAGGGGAAGTCCTTTACCAGTTAATGTGCGAGTCGGACCTGAATACCTGGAAATAAACCACTGACCAGAGAGGCCTTCCTAGATACCAGTGGAGATTACATCTTTGCCCAGTCTCTTGACTGTTCCAAAACCCAGAAACGTAAAGGTGCTGGGTGGTTGGAAACACAGATACTCGGGGACTACGGCCTACACCGCCACCGTAGCATACTTTTGGCATCCCCAGTGGGATTAGTTGAGAGATTGGTTGAAGATAGTAAAGTTTAAAAAGGGGAACAGGGGAGAATGTCGAACCCAGAGATGACCCATAGTATTGAGGTTGCTGAGGAAGTTAGTGGACAGCTTGGTGAGGGGGTAGTGGCATCCGCCACCCAATCCCCACAGAGATATTGAGGATCAACTCGTGAATTACCGTTCTACTACTGCGGGTACAACTTCTGACCAGGATGTGTATGCTCTCAAAGAGTGGCATTGACAGTAGCCACCTGGTTGAACAAGTGAGCAGCCCTGAACAGCCCAGGTTTCGAATAGACGATGGAGCCAATGGCCTTGCTATGAACTGGGAGAAGAGAGAATGATGGTCCCTCCCAGGAGAGTGATTCATTTGGGACAGAAGCCGAAGACCTGAACCGACTACCAGGAGCCCAAAGGTGGGCCAAATTCACCCCCTACCTTTCAGGCTTCAGAAAGCCAGCCCAGACCAACAGTCAACCGGAGACCTCCTATGAAGTTTTCACACCGAGAGCTTGGGGAGACAAATGGGGAGGATGAACCAAGGCATTTCCGCAGAAAGGGCCCCACCCACCCCACCACTGCCAACAGAGCAGCTCCTGGAACGCCTTTGCTAAAGCTCTAGAGAAAACTAGATGGGCGCCGCTTTCCTCAACCATTGCCATTTGATATATCAGATGGGAGAACTTCGAAGAATTTAGGAAGGAGTTTGAGGATTATGCTGACACTACAGTAGCAGGAGGACACAACTACTGGAAAGCGGCATTGCGGAGTGTCTTATGGGAAAGAATGAGAGGGGGTTTTGATTTAATTGACGACCAGGGTGCCATAGGAGTTGTCAGGAAGAGACTGCAGACTTACTACAGAGAACTCCATTTCTACCGTGACAGAGACAAGCGAGAGGCATTTACTAATGCTCAATTACGACCCTGAGACCTTATACCAGTATGCAACCAGGTTAGAAACTGTGTGATGGCTGCAATGCCCGAAGTAGAAGTGGATAATTGCCAAGAACTGATTTCAAATTTCTTAGCACTGGTTCCAGATGCATTTTCCGTGAAGATTGAAGTTTGCCTGGCCACGGCACGATGACGCGTGGAGCTGGACCCAGTTGAATTGGCCAGCAGTGAGAGAATGGCAAGCTAGTGAGAGGGAACCTTCAGGAAATCTTTAGCCTTATCTAGACCCTCCCCAGCCTGCAGGAGGCCTGGAACATAGGAATGTCCCCTTTGGTACTCCAACCACCACCAGGTGGCCAGAATACAGGTCAGTTAGTGATCAAGGTCAGCCCCAAAGGAACCCAAACCAACAAAATCACCAGTCTCACCCTCAGTTGCGGGCCTTGCAGCAGGGTTCAGACCAGCCAGCCATCTAACCACCCCTCCACCACCACCATCTGATCGTCCCTGGGTGAACTGTAATTACTGTGGAAGGAGAGGTCACCTGGAACGGGATTGTCGTCGGCGTTTAGGAGTGTGTTTGCGGTGTGGTGAGCGGGATCATTGGGTGTCACGATGCCCTTACCCACCTAATGGGTATGGTCATAGCCAGCGATCACGCCAGCAGAGTAGGCCCAGTTCAAGAGCACCGAGTCCTACCATCTCAAGGGAACCAGTTCCTGGGCCTAACCAGACCAGCCCACGAGGGACTGAGCCGAATCAAGAACTGCGCCCTTTAAACCAGTAAGCTCTGAGGCCAGAGGGGAACCCCCAGAGCTCCTAGCAGGACGAATAGTGCCCCTAACTAGTGGCCCAATACCAGAACAAGAATTTATGGGTGAAGTACAGATGGGGGGAGATCCAGTGTGTGTCAACCCAGTTTTGCCTGTGAGAATGAATGCGAGTGCAGTTCCTTTTGTCCCCCAGAGATATGAGGCAACAGAGATTTTCCCATCTTTTGGTGGGAGGAATGAATCATTGATTGTAAATCCTGGTACTGATTGTCCTGATAGGTCCCCCGTTAGTTGCGAGCCTGCTAGTAATAACCTAGGGTATCCAGGTCCATTTGGTCTGGATGAGAGTGTAAATATTCCTGAAGAGTCTGATAGGGAGCAACCCCCTGACCAGAATAATGAACCCGAAGCTGATGCTCCCGAAACGTATTTGATAAATAGTAATGTCTTTGACACTGATGGGTTGGATGAGGAGATGACTGGACAGTTAGCGCCTCAATCTTTACTGAAGGTGGATATACGGTTTGAACATTCGGAGAACTACTTGGCAGTACTTGATTCCGGAGCTACAGTTGGAATCTTGGATCACTCAGTGGTAGAGGAACTGGAGTTAACTCCAGAGATGCAGAGCTGTAACTTGAGGATTCGAGGGATTGGAGTGAACAACCATATTAAACCACTGGGGGTGATTACGCTGGGGTTATCGATTCATGGAGTGGAAATGGAGCCTGTTCTGTTTGCAGTGGTAAAAAGGTTGAAGTTCCCAGTTGTATTGGGAATGAATTTTCTTGTTGAAAACAGTCTCCGAGTTAATGTGAAAAGGAAAAGGATAACACGAGCTTATAAAGATGGGCATATGGAGGAAATTTACTTGAGGAGTGAGAATGCGCCATGTAGAAGGGTGATCCGGAATGTTTCCTGTTATGCATCAGCCGATGTGAAATTAAGTACCTGCAAATATCACAGAGTTCCTGTACAGTTTCCTTGCTTGAATGAAATCGAAGGTGAAGGAAGACTGGAGTACTGTTTTGAGGATGATGATGGAGATTCCCGACTCCAGGGGAAAGTGTATGGTCACCCTGGGTTAGTGGATGGATTGGCTGGGATGACAGAAGTGTTGGTAATGAAGTTGACCCCAGAAGCCCAGAGAATCAAGGCGGGTGACCGGATAGGGACTATAAGATCAATAGTCTATGAAGAAGAACTGGACTTTACAGTAGCTGAAAGTGAGAGAATTGAGGCGTTCATGACTGGAGCCCAAGCTGAACAACCAGGCTGGACCGAAGAACGCCTACGGACTGAAATAACCATGTCACCCGAGTTGAAGTTCGAAGAGAGGGAGAAGGTCTTACAAATGTTGGCGCGCCGGGAGAAAGTGTTGAGTCAAGGGGATGATGATGTAGGTTTTGTGAATTGTGTACCACACCGGATAGAGTTGTATAACGATACCCCTATCCGACAACGACCCCGTAGATTCCCAGAACCAGTCGCAGAAGCGGTGGAAGCCCAGTGCCAGGAATTACTGTTGCTTGATATCATAGAACCTAGCATTTCCCCATGGAGTTCACCTGTTGTCCCTATCGGAAGAAGGATGGCTCAATTAGAATGTGTGTGGACTATCGAAAATTGAATGAAGTGACCATACCAGACCGATTTCCAATGCCCAACTTAACGGATGCAGTTTTTAGTCTTCATGGAACCTGTTACTTCACTTCCCTGGACATGGTCCGAGGTTATTATCAAATGCCAATTGCCGAAGAGAGCCAAGAGAGCACTGCTTTTTCAACCACCAGAGGGCATTGGCAGTTTAAGCGACTGAGTTTTGGATTAAAGAATGCTCCTGCTAGTTTCCAACGGATGGTACAAGAAGTGTTACATGGTTTTCCAAGAAGTAGAGTTATCATCTACATTGATGATATCCTAATAATGGGCGAGTCGTTCGAAGAACATCTTCAACTGGTAGATAAAGTCCTGTATACTCTGGAGAAGTCTGGCATAAAGGTCAAACCTGTGAAATGTCAATGGTTCCAACCTGAGGTTGCATTTTTGGGACACTTGGTTGGGAGAGAAGGTTTGCGGAAATCCCCTGAATATATGCAGAAAGTGCACGAGTTCCCAAAACCAGAAACTGTTCGACAGATGAGGGAATTTCTGGGTTTAGTGAATTTCCAGAGAAAGTTTGTACCAGATTGTTCAGTGATAACCAGTTCTTTGTCTCATTTAACTGGCGGTAGATCAAGAGAAAAATTGAAATGGACACTGGAGATGGACAAGGCTTTTACAACAGTGAAAGAGGCCTTGGTTAAGGAAGTGCAACTGTCCTATCCAGATTACAGACCTGAAGCTGAAAAATTGGAACTGTATGTGGATGCTTCCGGGGTTGGCGCTGGTGCTTGTTTGGGACAACAACAGAATGGTGATTTTAAGGTGATTGCTTATGCATCAATGACCTTTTCCAAGGCCCAGAGAATGTACTCAGTTATAGAACGGGAGTTGGCAGCCTAAGATGGGGTGTGAAGACATTTCGCCCATTTCTATATGGTGTGCCTTTTGTACTGTATACAGACCATCAACCATTAGAATACCTGAGCAACATGAAGATTGTTGATAGTAGATTGGCCCGAACTTATGAAGATCTCGCTGACTTTGAGTTTGAAATTCGGTATCGCCCTGGGACTGAGAATGGAGCTGCAGATGCATTGTCACGAATACCACCTGCTGGGAGTGACCAACCGGAGATGACAGAACCCCTCACTAATCGCTTACCACCTGGACTGCGAGTACTCATGAAAGTTGATGGAGGTGGTGATTCGTTGTTTATTAGCCTAGTACAAGTGTTGCAGGATCATCATTACGAGCATGGGCCACCTTGGAATCCTCCACAACACCCATTGGAATTACGGAGAGAGCTGATGGATGAATTGATCACCTTTCCCAAGAGGTATCGCTTGTCAAATAATGCCCGCCGCATAAAAGACCTGAAGATGATGAGACAACCTGGAGTGTTGGTAACTCCAGAAGTACTGTTAGCCGCAAGCCATTGTTATTCCTTGAGGGTTTGGGTTCACTATGGTGTAAAGCCAGTTGTGTACGTTATGGATGTGACTGTCCCTGATACCCCAGAAAGAAGGGTCCATTTGCAGTGTATATCTGGAGTACATTACAATCCACTGATAGCACACAAGTGGTTTGCTGAGCCAGCAGAGTTGACGGTGGAACAGGTGGACACTATGGAGCAGGAAACTGGCCAGGAGGTAGCGGGAAAAAGTGATATCGAGCAGTGTGAAGGGAATTTGTTACTGCAGAATCCAGATCGGGAAGCCAGGGGTGAAAGGGTCACTTGTGGACACCAGGGAGGACCCGTTGCTTGGACTTGGGTACAGTTGGGTGCAGTCAATTACTGTGCTATGTTGGATTCAGGAGCAGAGATTAGCTTAGTATCCGAGTCAGTGGTCAAGAGTTTAAAAGCGAGAGAAGAGGAAGAAGTATCAGTACAGCCTTGCCAGATAATCTTGACTGGGATTGGTGTGAAATTGGTACCCTGTCAAGGACTAGTAAAATTGACTATTCAGGGTAGAGATGAAAAGATCCAACTACCTTTTGCAGTAGCCCCAGAGAATAGTCTCCCGTACTGTTTCTTGTTAGGTTCAAACTATCTAATTATGGCTGACATTGAAATGAAGTTTGATGTAGCTGCATGGTCATATGGAGACCCAGAGTTAGTGGAATGTTTTGGAGTGGAGGCGCTAGAGGAGGCAACATGTATGGAGGAAGAGGTACCAGACATCGAAGCAGAGGAGCCAGAGTTGGGTTCAGTATTTGAGGAAGGCAAGAAGTGGATAGTGAACCGAGAGTTGCTTGACTCAGAATCAGTGATTCTAATGCAAAAACGGAACCGATTGTTGCGACAGGTGCATGGGCTATTGGCCCAGTCAAAGCCCCTACCAGAGGGAAAACCTGCCTTGAGGCCGTTTAAGCGGAACTGGCGGGAATTACAGTTAAGGAGTGGGGTGATAGTACATCAAAGTAGGACTGGGTATATTAGCTGTGTAGTACCTTCCACATTGCTCGTGGATATGGCCCTCAGTTTCCACATGGAAATGGCACATATTGGGCGTAATAAGTTGGTGGAAGCGTTGCGACTGTTTGTGTGGCACCCGGATTTGTATAAAGTAGCTAGTGACATCTGTATTACCTGTGAAACCTGTCAGTTGTATAAAGTAGCTAGTCAGCCTATCATCCCACCAACCTTGAAGATAAAAACTGAACATCCTTTTGAATTAGTGGCTGCTGATATTGTGGTTTTCCCACGCACCCAGCTAGGGTACCTTGGTTGTCTGGTGATGGTTGACCATTTTAGCAAGTGGGTTGTGGCTCGCCCATTAAGAACAAAAAGGTCATCTACCATTATCCAGTTGATGGAGCATGATATATTCCCCAACTTTAAGAATTCCTCGGAGGCTCCTGACAGACAATGGACCTGAATTCCGTTCGGAGGAGTTCCAAGAGTTCCTTGATCGCTATGGGATTATGCATGTTTACTAGTCCACTTAAGCCTGCTAGCAATGGTGCTGTTGAACGTGTAAATAGAACAATTGGAGAGTTCTTGAGGAGCTTGGGACAAACAGGAGTGGAATGGGATACAAATCTGGTAACAGCTGTGATTACCTATAACAATACCTTCCATGCTGAAATAAAGACCACCCCTGCGGACTGTCTCTTGGAACAACGTCACCAGAATATTGCTACTGTAGTTGTTCCCCCTCAATTGCGAGAAATATGGAAGGAGGGCCATCCACGGTTTGCACCCTTCCAGGTTGGCCAGAAAGTAGTCAAGAAGATCATTACCAGTGACCGGAGCACCTCACGGAAGTTCTCCCCCAAGTATACTGGGCCTTACAAGGTTAGTCAAGTACACAGTAATGGAGTATCCTATGAATTGACCACATCAACTGTTGAGGGCACCCCCCGAGTTATAAAAGCTCATCATACCCATTTGAAGGCCTGGCATGAACCCCCAAAATATCTACAGAAGCATAGGAGGGAACAGGAATTGCAGAAAGTACCTGAGATGCCTGAGACCTGGATCCCGGACTTACCATCAAGTGCCGCACGCATACCCTTTCCCTGGCATAGGGGTGGCACCACTTTAGATGATGGCCCTGAATATTCCTTTGAGGGCTTTGGTACCCCTGAAGTGGAATCCCGGGTAGCTTTCATGGGGAACTCCAGTGTTGGGACCAGTGCTTCGGATACAGATGAGGAACACTCTTCTTCCAGAGAAATATCACCGGTTGAATACACTCCTGAATGCGCGACAAAGTATTACCTGGAGAGACCCTTTGGTAGAGTATTGGGAGTATGATGGGACTAGTAATTTTAGTGCTGAGACAACTGCTGGAATGGAAGGGTGTCCGCCAGTGGAGCTAAACTGTGGAGATGTGCCTCCAATTACTCAGCATTCGGGGGAGACAGATTTTCAGACACCCGTTGAGGAGATTCAGGCCGGGGCATTTCCAGTGGGGGAGCAAGTTTTTCGAACTATGCAGGAGTCAGAAGGTAATGATATACCTTCACTTGGTTATGAGAATTCTCCGATTTTGGTAGGGTCATTAGAATCAATTTTCAACAGTACTCCCATGAGTGAGTCTTGCCTCATGAGTCCCCAAACCATACCCCCCTTTCAAGAAAATCAGTTGTGGGGTGCTGGTTCTGAAAATGAGTCTGGGCAAACTGAGGTCCAGGGTAATGTGACAGATTCGCATGAATATCTGGACACACTGGAAGATGATGCTCCATTGGATGGATTAAAATTGGCCCAGCAATCATTGAGACTTGTACAACAGTCGCTAGATGTAGCTAATGATGCATTGAGTACTCTGGAGAATTCGTTCCTTGGGTTCACTGATTCCATGCCCGGCTCACCTCAAGTCCCTCAATCTCAGTCTTGCCATGTTAGTTTTAGCCCTGTGCAGTCAGGATTCACCACATGTCAGGAGATACTAAATGAGTATAGACAGAAGGTTCGTGCCTGGACTAGCCATCATCGTCATTTCCAAGCTGAGACCAAGACTTCACGATCAGAGAAACTTAACTTACCCCAGTCAGGGCTCAACCGGCCATTCACACGCTCCTGTGGCAATCCTGCAGAATTACCAAATGTACAACCACAGACCCTTGAGTACAGAATCAGAGGCAACCGAGTAAACTGAAGTGAAGTATTGTGGGTAAATCTGTTATAAAATACACTCTAAGATAACTAGATTTGGGGTTTTTCTTTCCTGTGAGAGGATACCCAATGTACTCGGCACTCGAAAGGGATGTAAGAATGGATTATTCATTGATTTCTGCTTTATTTTTGGGTGTATAACCAGGGGAGGGGTAGTTAGTGAACCTTTTGTTCTGAAGGGGTCAATAATTAAGTGTTCTAGGGGAGTAAGCAGCCTGGAGAAACTTTGAGGGAAAGATATGGGATGATGCATGCTACTGACTTGCGGCTAATTGACATTCCAGTCGTTTGAAAAAAAGAAAAAAAAAAAAAAAGAACAAGGGGGGTTAGAGTGAAGATTTGGCCCATTCTTTTCTTTCATTTGATTTCCTTTGACCGGAATACAGTGGCACTTCTAGCCTTGATTTGGTTTCCTTCTTTTCTTCTTCACTGTTCCTACTGATACTCTGGTTTAAAAAAAAAAAAAAAAAAAAAAACCCTCCCAACTTGAATTCCCAGAGGATTTGAGTGAATACACCTGGCTGAAGTGGTGGAGGAACAAAGGGGTTACTAGCCAGATTTCCCCCATGGTATAGTGTGGGAAGAACACTACAGTCAAATTTATGGGTCCTGGTCTCTTGATCCAGGGTCAAGGGAAATAGAGGCAGTGAAGTGAATCAAGCAAGAAAAACCCAGTGAATGTTGTGACCCAAAAAGGGGGTTGGAGGATTTCTGGGTAGAAACTGTAGGTTGTGCCAGAAGCAAGGAGGTGATACCCGTGAACAATGTGTAGATTAAGTGAAACAAAAGTGGTGCTTACAAAAAAAAAAAAAAAAAAAAAACACTGCCAGTATTTACCATGTACATATTGGGAATTAATGTACAATGTTAGTGGTACCAAATGGATTACTGTAATAATGAGATTTGGGCATTTGGCTAAGTTGACCTAGTTATGAAAATGGTTTTTCCCTCTGTTATAATTGGCCAGTTTGAGTAAAGCAATTGTTATTAGATAAGTCTGTAATAATTTGTGGTACTAATGAGTTTTAATGTAAGTGTAGGTTAGCTAACTGGGAGGGTCAGCATGGTTTTGATGCAATAACTTTTATAATGTATACTCCCAGGTTTAGATTGTCAAGCGATGCATTATCCTGTTAGGGACCATGAAGGAGGAAAGAATTGTGAGGGGGGTTTTTTCTTAGGGGGAAGGAATGTGGGGGTTGTGAAGTTTCTCACAACCCCCCCGTGATTTTCAAATTCCCCATTTTTTGGGGGTTGTGGAGTTTTTCATAAAAAAGCTTCACCCTAGTTTTCAAGTCCTATCTGGGTCCCCTCTCACAAGTTTTTCTTTCCCCACAGGAGTAGTTAGGAAACCATTAATGGTAATTAGGATTAAGGTTATGAAACCTGAATAGACCCTTAATACAGACCTCCTGTCAGAAGCCAAGGAAGTGTGGAAAGCCTTTAAAAGGTAGGAGTTTTTGTAATCCTTGGCTAGAGTTCATTTGTATTTCACCATCATTATCATGGTTAATTATTATTATTAAGGGTAGACATACATATAGGTTGTTGAAACTGACTGAGTATAGATAGGTTTGCCACCTTGTCATGTAACTAGCTAGAGAACCAATTATCATTATTATAGGTCACCAGTCATATTATTCCAGAGTTAGGTTTTTGCCCATGCTTGTTTGGCAATGATTATAGGTTGATTAACTCATGTGAGATAGGTTTGCCATAATTGTCAATGTTTGTAGTTATTATTTTGTATGTTGGTTATTTATTATTTATGTGCTTTGATTTCATGAGTAAATTATGTTTTCCAGTGATCAATTATGAAGTCATGATTCCAGTTAATGTTTGTGGTTAATTGCCTGTTATGTTGGTTATTTATTATTTATGTGCTTTGATTTCATGAGTAAATTATGTTTTCCAGTGATCAATTATGAAGTCATGATTCCAGTTAATGTTTGTGGTTAATTGCCTGTTATGTTGTTATTATTGTGATTAATGGTGCTAGATGCATGTAACTAATAATCTTGTGTTGTCTAGGCAACCTGTTTGGGATTCAACTCACGTGGTCCGGATTCATCAGGCTTGGATTGTGGGTCCCATCCAGTGGGAGCTACGCAGTTTGTGTCAACCACTGTTGGCCACTGGATCTGCCCTGAAATCAGGCCTGTGACCCTAACCCTACTAACTAGCCAGCCAATAAAGGAATTGGAACTCAGGTCATAAAAGGGGGGGTCAAGTTTGGAGGGTAGTTAAGCTGGGACAAGGGTTAACATTCTGTGCAAGTCATTTCCGGTACTTTTCTCCCACTTGTTTCTATCCTTTCTGCCAAATCTCACTAAGGGTTATTGGGGCTCCAGGTGTTTTGTCAAGTGCGGTGCATTGCCAGTCCTTTTGTTATGTTTATGCTGTCACACTGAATAGTTGTTTATTTCAGATATAATAAAGAGAAAAACCCAAGTAGTTTACTTCTATTAGGTCTACCTTTGAATTCTAGCCCTTTCTTGGACCCTGAGCGGTTGGGTCGCTTACTCAGTGGAGAGTCAGATTGAGACACCTGCACTAGGGGAAGTCCTTTACAGTTAATGTGCGAGTCGGACCTGAATAACCTGGAAATAAACCACTGACCAGAGAGGCCTTCCTAAATACCAGAGGAGATTACATCTTTGCCCAGTCTCTTGACTGTTCCGAACCCAGAAACGTAAAAGGTGCTGGGTGGTTGGAAACACAGATACTCGGGGACTACGGCCTACGCCGCCACCGTAGCAGTACCCTGAAAGAAGTCCCAGAAACATCCACAGACTTAAAATTCAAATCACGGGTTATTCAATCTCAAAAAGCAAAAGAATCAGTTCCTCCTCCTCCTGAACCTATGGACATTCCTGAGTTGACAGATAGCGACAGTTGTACTGATTCATTTGATGCAGACTATGTTCCAGAAGTCTCAACATTACAGAACAGAACTAAATTACACTCATTAGCTGAAGCATGTGACAGGTATAGTACTGAAAGATAAATCTTTTAATACAGCTTAAAGTGAAATCACTGTGACTAAGAGATTAAGATTACCAATAAATTATTCATTGACAATAGATATGTAAATCTACTTTAAATATCCTAACAGATATCAAGTAAGTGATAGAGCAGGAGTGGCTATTGGTTCTGCTATATTGGTGGACTTTGGAGTAATCACCCCAGATAACATACAAAATGTTATTGATAAGTATGTTTTTAATCACTAGATATTACATTTCTTAGCTTCTGCTTAAGTTCTAAATCACCAGATTTACTATTATTTTTAATTAGCGTCAAAATTTCTATTTTGTATTTATATTAATTAGTGTCAAACAGGACACTGACATTTGTATAATGCTAATGCAGTAATGCATGGCTAATATTTTTGAAATACTTTTCAGAAACAAGTTGAGAAGGGAGAGAGCTAAATTGAGAGCTAAAAGGAAGAAGGAAGTAATATTTGAAAAAGTGACTGGCATTGGCTTTGATGGTAGAAAGGATGCTACACTTGCTGTTAAAGTAAATGAAAAGTTATTATACATCCACAATCCTAGAGGAACATTATGTCATTACTGGAGAGCCAGGTAAATAGAAATGATTGTCATACAGTTATAGGCATTATGCTGTTATATTACTGTACTATAAAGTAATATTTCAATTACTTAAAATTTTTATTTTTAAGTGACAACTGTCCAGTTAACTTTATTCCTTCCTTTTTCATTTAATTGTAAAATTAATTACATTTATTTTCAGATGATTTCTACCTCGACCATTTTACCCCGGAGAGTGGCAAGGCATTGACATTGCTCATGGCATTTATAAGATCATTAAAGGGACAGAACTTGAGGCCAAATTAAACTTAGTTAAAGCAGATGGGACAAATACTAACACAGGACATATGCATGGGTCAATCAGATATTTGGAAATGTTTTTAGGGCAACCTCTTCAGTGGGATATTTGTCTTCGGCATCTAAATGAATTGCCACTTAGACACATCTTCATAACTTTGATGGGACAACAAAAGTCCAGACAATGGTGCTCTTCCAATGTGTGTTCTACCGCGAAACTGTGATCTACCATATTCCAATACGTGCTCTACCATGAAACTAGCCTTATAAGGCTAACTAACGAAAATATCATGACTTAACCTAACCAATCATTAGGTCAACTATACGCCCTTGACGATTGGTTAGGTTAAGTCGTGATATTTTCGTTAGTTAGCCTTTAAGGCTAACTAACGTACCTGCTACTAATCCAATAATCTAAGGTAGATCACATATTGGAATGTAAATTTTAAGGTAGAGCACATATTGGAAGAGCACCAGACAAATTTTCTGGCCCTATTGGTTCTCAGCTCAATGGGATGTGTCAGAATGGAATGTTGTGGACTTCAAATCTATACCTTATCCTGCATTTGTGCTTCTACCAAATGAGGTGGTCAATAATTTATCAACAGACCAATACTATGGGATACTGCATCTGCTGGGCAATTATTACTGGTGAAGTGGATGAAGACCTTGCACTCTTAGAAGTTGGCCTGCTAAATCACTCTCGATGGCTCACCTTAGCCTGTAGAATTCTTCGCTTTTATGTTTCACGAAAAAGACCCAGTAAGAACCTCAAAATCATAGTAGAATTCATCATCAAAGTATACTTTCACAGTTGGTTCAATATCAAGGCTAATAAGAGGCTAAGTGATGAGTCAAGAAACCTATTCAATATGATCCAAAGAGTAAATAAATTCCCTGACAGGAAAATTAGAGAAATTTGTTATGATATATTAAACAATAACAGCTATTTTGCTCACAGTGAAAATATTTTAGTTGGAATGCTGGCTGATGAAGATGAAGAGGTGAGGTGTGCTGTCAATAAAGTTGTGTGTCTGAGAGGAGTTATAGAAGATTTTGATAATGAATCTGGTAGTAGCAATGATTTTGCAGGTGGAATAATTGAAAGTGATGATGAGAATGAAGAGGATCATGAAGGTGGTACTGATGAATATCCTGCTATAGATGAGAATGTTAGTCTTTAGAAAGCCAAAGCCAATCATCAATTTCAAAGCTTCTGCATACCACAAGCTGTCTGCTATGTCCCAATAGGAAACTGTTCACCTGTATTAAAAGAATTCAGTAATGATGAACTGCGTGATATCATTAATACCGCATTGAAACTGGATCATGAGTGCCACAGTCAGAATGTTGAAAGGCACATCAAGCTTGTCACTGAAGCATCCTTGGCTGTTGTAGGTCATGAGCGTAGAGATGGTCTTATTAGAAACAAAATTAGATCACGTAAATTAATGAAAGATTTTGTGTCTAAAGAATATTTTAAAGTTTAGATTATTATTTATCATGCTAAAATATGACAAAATGACAATTTGTTAATTGTATAATTTAATGTTTGGCATTTTGGAATGTCGAAAAGCATTTTCAATGAATTTAAAATGGCTGATTTTGATTGGTGATTGAAAACTACTAATACATGTCAATTTGCAGCTTCAGAATGTTTTATTGTGTTTACATTCAGTTGAAAGGGGGTCTATGGGCCCAAAAAATTAGTTTTTTTAAAAATAACTCAAAAACTAAAGGTTTTATGAAAAAATACCTCTTAATAATTTGTTCTAAATCAAATTCTGCATCTTTTGGTATGCAAACCATCTCTCTAGCATATTCAGAAAGAGAGATTGCCATTTTCCTAATGCGGCATTAGATGTTTTTACAAAAACGGGGGTGGCCGGACACACGTTGGTAGCCACCAATTATTTTTTTCAGGAATCTTATTTTTATATCAAAGCCAACTGTTAGTCCACTGATAATTAAAATCAAACAATTATAGTTTCAGCCCAGCCTACTGGAGTATACAGGCGTCCCCCATTATACAATCATTCAGTTTATGATTTCCCGCATTAACGATTTTAAAAAAGTACCCCCATCTTTCGATTTACGATTGCCTTATTTCGCGTTAACATCTCCAACTTGAAAGCATGTCTCAGAAAAGGCCAAGTGCTGGTGTTTCAGGTATTGCTAAGAGCCTCGCAAGAGTTTGAGCTTGGAGGTTAAGCTTGACATTGTCAAGCATCACAAGAATGGACAAGGGGCTAATTCGATAGCGAAGATTCTTGGACTGGCTCAGTCCACTGTGTCGACAGTGATCAAGAATTCCGACAAGATCCTGGCAGCTGGCGAGAATGTGTCATCATTATCTACTTGGACCAGATTTGAATACAATTAGTGAGTGTTCATGTACAAATTGTCTTTTATTAATCACATTTCTTACTTTCAGAACACTTTTTGTACATAACAGTAAAAAATATATAGCAAAATAATAGTGAATCTGCAAATTTTGGGGGTCTTCCAGAATGTTTGGGAATGTATCCCTATTTTTCCCATAAGGCCTTCAGTTTAATATACAATGGGGTTTTCAGGGACGCATCCCATCATATAATGGGATGCCTGTACATCCCACTTGCTTCTGCTAAAACACATTCTTTGGGGCATAGCATCACAAATTTAGAAAATCCTAGAGAGCTAGAAACAAATTTAAAAGTTGTTGACATGCTTCTTTTAGATTACATAAAACTAACCGCTTGATATTTTTTTTCATTCACCATTTTTTTATTGTTACACAGTCTTTCTTGCCTGCCATTTGTCTACTTATTTCATCATTTCTAAAAAACTCTTAGTGTTAGTTACTTCGTGGCAATTCCTTCCCCATCTTTGGATTCAGTGACAACAATACTCCTTTTCTTTTACAAGCTGCTGCTGAGCATGAGTAGCCATTCTTTGTGAACAGTTAAGTTCTTGAATTAGTTCTCTTACACTCACTGATACAAAACATCTAGAATCATAATTTGGTCATGTTTATCTGAGTTTTGATATTTATCTTTCAATGTTTGGACAACTACTTCTGGCTCAGATAGTTTGTCTACATTTGATAGACCTGGCTCTTGAGGAATTTCACCTACCATATCTAAGCATCTTCTTACTGAACTTTGTATTTTGCCATTTTTGTTGGGAGGTATAGCTTCATTTCTTGAACCTTGCACTTCACAATCAGACTTTCCCCAATCATGGCAACTGTCTCATTCATTACTGACAATTCAGCCTCCTTGTCAACAAAACATCTGATGAACGGTTTCCACAGTAGTATCAGATGAGCTTGATAATATTTCTGGTTCTGCTATATTTTGAACTTTTGAAATGGGTAAGAAAAAAATTTTTCTGTATGAACATAACTTTTGGCCTGGCTTCAAATGATTTAGAAATTTTTCTATCAATGATTGTGACTCCGAAATATATAAAAGTAAAAGAAGCATTTGCAAGAAGTAATCAGAGATAGCAAACAACCTGAAAAAAGCCTAGCAAGAATTCAAAAAACAATCCTAAGAAGTTTTTCAGTCACTTCAATTTGAAAAGTAGTGAAAAAGAAATTGGCCCCTCCATATAGATGATGATCTTGAAATAACTGAAGAACTAAACAAATACTTCTCATCAGTATTCACAAATGAAAATTTAAATAATATTCCTGACCTTATACTACCAGGACAAGATAGAGAAATAATGAATTAAGGGAACAAAACTAGATATCTTAAAAGCAATAGATAAATTAAAAATGGAAAAATCTCCAGGGCCAGATGAAATGCATCCAATAGTCATAAAAGCTGCCAAAAAGAATATAGCACAGGCACTAGAAATTATTTTAATAAATCATTGATATGTACTGAAATTCCAGAGGATTGGAAGAAAGCAAATGTGGCTCCAATCTTTAAAAAAGGAAATAGAAAACTTGGCAAAAAAACTACAGACCCATCAGGCCATCAGCCTCACCTCCATTATTTGCAAATTACTCGAAAGTATCATTAGAGGTAAAGTTACTGAGTTTCCTTGAAAAGTACAACCTTATAAATGATAGCCACATGGCTTTCAAAATGGAATCCTGTCTAACCAACTTGATTGAATTTTATGATGGAGTCCTATTCTATTGTTTTGGACAATAAAGAGCCAGTAGATATGTATACTTAGATTTTGCAAAGGCATTTGATACTGTTCCTCATGCAAGATTGTTGGTAAAAGTTAGAGCCCATGGTATAGAGGTCATATAGCTGATTGGATAGAAGAATGGCTGAGAAATAGAAAACAGAGTTCATCTAAATGGAAATAAGTCTACTTGGAGACCCATATTGAGCGGAGTCCCACAGGGGTCTATTCTGGGACCTCTGCTTTTTTGTTGTCTATATAAATGAACTAGAGAAGGGCCTATCATGTAAAACCTCAAAATTTGCTGATACAAAATTAGGCCATAATGTTGTCAGTAGCAGGAGCAATGACAATACAAAAAGACTTACGAGTAACAGCCTGGGCAGATAAGTGGGAGATGAAATTTAATATTGATAAGTGCAAGGTTATGCATATTGGGCTAAAAAATCCAGAATTTGAATACAATATGAATGGAATTTGGATTAAAAATGATAAAGAGAGACTTGGGTGTCACTGTGACAAATGAACTTAAACCCTCAAATCACTGTATGGTAATCAGAAATAAAGCAAATGCTAGACTCAATCTCATGCACACACATTGAATACAATCACCCAATATTATAAAGCAGCTATACATTTCATATGTGAGACCCCTCCTCGAATACTGCATTCAATTTAATAGTCCCTATTTGATACAAGATAGTGAAAAACTGGAAAAAGTACAGAACAAGCAACAAGAATGATCCTATCTCTAAGACAATTGACATATAGGAAAGACTGGCGTATCTAAGCATGTTCTCATTAAAAAGGAGAAGGTTAAGGGATATGATAGGTGTATAAAATAAAAGGGTTGGATAAGATAGATTTTGAGTCTCTCTTCATTAAAGATCACAATAATCAGACAAGAGGTCATAGTATGAAATTATTTAAGCCAAGATGTAGAACAAATTTAAGAAAACATAGTTTTACAAACAGAGTATTAAGTTTTGGAATAGTCCTGACAGTAGTAGTATGACTTCAGATACGCTTGATTCTTTCAAAGGAAGGTTGGATAGTTTGATGTCTGCAAGGGACATCTGGTGATGGTGTTCAAGCCTATTTTTATTGCATGAATGGTGCTAATTTATTTCATATATATTATGTGCATTTGGGTGATAGATCCCACAGCTCAACACAGGTGTTGTGGGATATAGGGAGGCAGCATCTTGGGTTAGGGGATACTCTCTGTCCCCACAAACACCTTTAAATGGGAGACCCAAAATGGGTGCACACACATTTCTACATTACTGTACAGTCTTTACAGCCACACCTACACTTTTCCTCTTAAGTATATATATTGTAATGTATATAGATGTAAATTGTGACTTGGTCCGCAATTGATATGGACTGACTTATTTTTGGTTGGCATGGTACTGGTATTGATGGGTACCATAATGAAATTGACTGGATTCTTTGGATCTGATATATTTGCATGTCAGTTATAAACAGATATAGTGTGTAACATATTTGTGGATAGTAGCCTATTATGACTTTGATCCTCTGGATCCAGAGATTCTATCTTTAGTTTTAAATTGATAATTAATTAGTTTTGTAAAAATTGGTTATTGCCAATGTACAGGCAGTTTTTACATAGTGGAGCCACCTCGATAGGCCGAAGTGGCCCCTAGTATGCCCACTATAAAAGTTTCTTATGTTCTTAAGCAGGCCAAAGATCAGAAGATTTTAATTTATTGTGAGAATTGAATGATATTTAAGAAGTTTTATCAGCATAGTCAAAACCTGAACACAAATTTAATGATTAAATATATAAATTATATAGGTACTGTGATAAAATTGTCTTTTAGAGTAGCAATACCTTAATATATAGTTATTTATCAAACCATGAATGTAGCTATATTTATACACATACATATATTTATATACATAGGAGGTACATATATAGGTATGAACTATTTATGAAGTTTCTTAAAAAATGCTCAAAATTTTCAACATGCACAATTTCAAATGCCTGTGGAAAGCAAACCCAGAGATCCTACTCCAATTTTTTGCTTGAATATGCTTCATCTAAAAGGTCTTTACTTATGCCAATTTTCATGACCTTGAATTTGAACTCAGACCTGAGGTCAAGGTCAAAGGTGAAATATAAATGCAACTTTTTTAACGGAATGTACACACTGTGCATAAAATTAAAGTTTATTCTGCTGTCTTTTTTGAGCATTTCGATACCAAAATCATTAAAATCCATCTATTAGATCCTGAGTTATGACCTTTCAAATCACAAGGTTACGCTGCTAACCCCAAATTAGGGGGGGGGGGGGGGGGGGGGGGGGGGGGGTAATTACCCCCAAACTATTTGACCCAAGTGGCTAAAAATTTGGTCATACTTCATGTACTCATCATACCCAACTACCACACCAAAAATCATTAAAATCAGTGAGATGACCCGACATAAGGTGTGTACACTTGACATGGAATACCTCTTACCTACAGGCACTCACACTTTTTTATTTGAAATAGTACAAAATACCGAAATACATAAAATGGTACGCTATATTAACATACTGGTAGCTATTCCTTGTTTAACGATTGGTTTAATCCTGAAAAACTGATTCATTAAGTGAACAATCACTAAACAAGAAAGTTATAACCAGGGCTGTGGAGTCGGAGTCGGGGAGTCAGTCCAATTTTGAGTGGAGTCAGAAGTGCATAGTTGGATGGAGTCGGAGTCGGTGCAAATCCTTCAACTATAACAATAGCAGCCTAGGCCTAGACCTAGCTCAATTTTAGAATAAAATTGATTTAACCTGTTTTTAATATATAAATAATATATATAAATATATAAATAATATATAATATAATTGCTTATAATTAATAAGGATTATAATTATTAACAATTAATAAGGAAATTTAAATTTGTACTAGCAACCCTAATCTTTTTTGGATTTTTAGATTTCAATTTGATAAGTAATGATACAGCGTAATGTCCATCAAAGTATAAATCTGTGTTTTTGAATATTTTTCACTCACTGCTGATGGAAAATATATACGTATATCAGTGCCAAAGGGCAGTGATGATCAGGAAAAAATGATGCCAAAATTACTGCCTTCTCAGGTGAAGGATCCATGCTCCAACAAGAGCAGGAAATCTAAAACACCACCTTCAACAGCATCATCCAAAGGATTACAAAATTGTGAATGAAAAGGATGATGAAGAAAAAGGCTGATGACAATTCAAGCACAAGTTCTCATCAACTACTGTCACAAAATATTTTACGAGTGAAAAAAAGTCAGTGACTATGACAGACAATTTAAAGCATGCATAATTGAAATGGTTGTAAAGAATTCTCTCCCTCTTAACATTTTTTTCAACCCCGGCCTTTGCTATCTGAATGGGGAAATTGCAAATATACTTGGCATTTCATTAGAACGTGGCAACATTCATAATATGATAATGGAAGAATCGCAAAAGCAGAAGCATGCACTAAAAGAATGTCTTCGAGGACAAATCCTATTCTTAAAGATGGATTCTTGTACTCGCCATAGAGTAAACTATTTCGCAATTAATATTTGCTTTATCGATGATAAAAAAAGAAGTAGTCACGGGGACATTAGCAGTAAGAGATACTAAAGCACAGCATACCAGTGATTATCTTGAAAAACTACTAATGGATGTATTAAATGATTTATCAGAAAGGACCAGGTATTGTCAATTGTAACGGACAATGCAGATCTTTTTTTCTGTTTGACACCGCCATTAAAACAATTAAACTTTTGTATTTTGTTATTTTAACCGAATGTCTTGACACAAAATAAGTTTACTTTATAAAAAGCTTTTCTTAATTTCCCCTTCAAATTTTTTTCTTATAACAATTTTAATTACTTTCAAGATCCATGCTTAATTTTTAAGTTTTAAATCCTGTACTCAGAAAAATAGGGGTCACCTGAAGATCAGGGCCTCCGCCTTCTTTAGTTATTTTTTTAGTTTTAGCCTTATAAAGCTATCACGACCTAACCTAACTAGGCTGACCATATTTCCTTGACAAAAACGGGACATTGGGATGGCAAAAAGGGACACAGGTTATGTAATATTCTGTATTCATGAACAAGTACATAAACATATTGAGCTTACAATTATTCTTCAGTGACAGAACCCATACAAAACGGTACTGTCCCGTTCAAACGGTACGTATGGTCAGCCTAACCTAACCAATCATCAAGGTCGTACAGTGACCTAACGATTGGTTAGGTTGTGATATTTTTGTTAGTTAGCCTTATAAGGCTAATAAAGAAGGCTGGGGGCACTCACCTCTTATGTTTCATGGCGGCAGTCAACAGAAAAAATCTGACAATGCTTCCAACATGGTGAAACACTTGAAAAATTTAACAAAAAGAAGTTGTGGAAGATTCAGAAGACAGTGATGATTATGTTTTGATTATTCTGAAGATAATGAACAAGTAATGGTGGTTGATGATCATGATAGTTGATACATTAGATTCATTTGTGGATACTCCTCATTGGAGGAGGTGGAAAAGATTGATTATTCATCAAAGTTGACTGTGAAAGAAGCAATTGCTAAATACCCCAAAATTGTCCAAGATGCTTCTATGACTGTTACGGCCTTGCCACCTACTCAAATTAGTGTAGAACGCTTATTTTCAGCCCTTAAAATCATCCACTCTGACTTAAGAGCATCACTGAAAGATGATTTAATGGAAGCGATCCTATTTTTAAGAACAAATTCAGTTTAGGTTCATACATTTTGTTACGGTTGTTTATAATAATACAAAAACATCTTATTAATTTGCTAAACCAATAATAATCTTATTTTGTTTAAACTTCAATCAGTTTGTATTTTGGGATTTATTGTAATTTTTTAATATAAAGAGAAAAAAAGCTATTAAGGCATAGTTACAGCCACTAAGTAACCTGATGAGTCATGTGGTGACGAAATGCCTTGTTTATGAATCTCCATTGGCCTAATAAAGCTAATCGTAATCAATTTGGCCTTAACATTCCATCGGAGTCGTAATTGTACAAGTCAGATTTCTGGAGTTGGAGTGTTAAAATTTTATCACCGACTCCACAGCCCTGGTTATAACATGGTAATGGATTCTATGTATTCAATGTAGGATACCATACGTTCCTACATGGTTGGGGCAGGTCACTCTCTCAGAGGAGTGTTGCAGGTCTGGCCCTGAAGATGGTGAACCCTGAGGTGGAAGGTGTTGGTTCTGGTGATGTTGGCTCCTCTTGGGTTTGAAGAAGCTTGTGATGGTTGTCTGGCATGCCTTCTTTGCATAGTACTTTTCTTGGTAGCAACAGATGCCCTGGAGGCTGTGGAGATTAGCCTGCCCTTAACCCTTTCGCATGACTCAGTCAAAAGTCACAATGCGCATTATGTTGCAATTTTATAGCAGCTAGGCCTATACACACACACGTGTATATATATATATATATATATTACATACATACACATACACACACACGCTATCAATAAGTTATTTCATAATACTGTATTTTTAAACATTTTTTTAGACTTGCCCCATACATAGTTGGAATTTTTTTTCTTTTTAGGTATAACCCCATCTCTTCCTTAGCTTGTTCATTTAGTGTGCTAGCTTCAAAAATGCACATCTGAGTAAAGTCCAGGATTTCCTGACCATCCAGAGCAACATTTTCTAGTCCATTTTGCTTTTGGATAACATTCTTAATGCTTCTATGGGTCACTTTTTTGAGCTCCTTCCTTACATAGAATAGGAACAAAGCTATGAACTACTGTTTAGACTGGCTTTTTCTTCTTTTTTTCAGCATGAGGATTTTGTTTCATGTACTTTTCTTGAACTTCCTCAATTTAGAACAATGGTTTTCTAAAGTTGGCATACCATTGCTCTTACGTACGTATTTCAAGTTTCTTCCTTTCCTGTTGCTGGTCTAGTTATTAAACAGAAGAAGAAACCTATATTTTAGGTTAAGTGGCTATGGATTGTGAATGATCCACAATGATGTTTTTTGTTCAATACCATTCTCATTATAAAATGAAGTCCAAGTTTTTGAACCATGCATGGGATTTCTAGCAAGGATCATATGGTTGTTGATCAGCCATAATAGACACCATAAGCTAATTATACTTCTCAATATGGAGAGGCTTGTTGTACACCTTACGCATCCCTCCAAAGAATGTTTTTTCTTTTACAACAACTACAATATATTTAGTAGTTAACAGTCACAGCTTTTTTATCTTGCCACTTCATAATTAGAGTTTCTATTTCTCACACAGGAAGAAGCGTATGTATCTAGATTTTCCTCTATTTCCTTTGGAGGCCCTCAGTCAGCATGAATGGTTCCTATCATTATTTTCTGACTGTCTAAAAACTTGGCGAGTCATAAGTTGTACCAATTATCTACAATTACGCAACATCCTTGACCTAAAACAGTTTGTACCAGAAAGACCACCATGCATTTAGACAGTTATGTTTGCAACCCCTGGATACCATAACAAATTTGTCTTTGCCATAATAATTTAATAAACAAAATTCCACAGGTAACCTTTCCATTTATCATCAATAATCACTATTACAAACACTTTTTTAAAGACAAAATAAGCTAGATTTAATATAATTGTCCGAATCCAAGGCATCCTTTCCACAATACTAAAGCCTCATTAATTGCAATATTTTCACTAGCTTCTCTAATATATTCATTATTAGGTCTTGTAATATTTTGCAAAATCTATCTAAACAAGTTGATAGAGCTCTTTTATTTATATTTTTTACAAGGTAAAATCTCAGCAATTTCATAACTGAATAGCATTTGTCTCTACTCGTAACTTTAGAGCAGAAGAAATACACACCAGGTGACATTGCTAAATGAGACTAATATGGATTCATTTCACTCATTTTAGAGAGTCTAGAATAAAAAAATACCACAAATATATACAAGTCATTTTCAGTTACTCTCTACTTAAACAGTTTATAAAACATTTATATGGAGGATTTGCATCCAAAAAATTCATAGAGCTATCATTTATACACTCTACTAGAGACTAAAATGTTTATTTCAGATGTAATAAAGTACAGTAATCCCTTATTTTATGCGGGGACTCCATGCTTGCACAACACACATATATGAGACAAGATATATTTACCCTAAGACATCTATTTACAAGTTACATGGGCCTATATATAGCCTGATTTAACCTTATTAACAAGTATTAAGGTATAAATACAATTAGTAAATAAAATTTTATTACCAAAAAATAATGATAGTAAGGATTATTGTACAGTACCCCTTTCAGCTATTTTTGGTAATTAGGCAGACCGCTTAATAGGCACAAACATACAAATGGTCCTACAAAGTAGTAGGCCTAATCATCTAAAGCAGTAACCACATAGGCCATCGGGCACACCTAAAGCAAAAGCACCGTGTAATTTATTTATGGTTAGATTTTTATGAAATTTTCAATATAAGAGGCTTTCAAATACTGAGAAATACATCAAATTTTAAATTTTTAAAAAGTTTCTTAAAAATTTTGACCCAAGATTCAATTTATCAGTATTTGAAAATGGTGGATATCAATAACATACACCATCTCCAAAAAAATTTCTATTTCTCCATAACTTGGATTTATAGGTTTTAGCCCAGATAGGGTACACAATTGATCTAACCAGGCCTTCAATGTTATTCTGATATCCACCATTAAAAGCCTGATTAGGTCAACTGTATGCCAGTTTTTTTTTTCTCAAAAATGATACGCGTTATTCCGATGTCCGCCTTGAAAACCTCTAGGCCCTTATATTTAAAATTAGGTATTATAGTTTCAACCATAACTTCTAACTACATTACTGCATATTTGATGTATTGTTTAGCTCTCTCTTCATTTCAGACAACTTTTTCTAATACCACTTCTATCGCAAATGGATAATAACGGAGATAATAAATATAGTAATTTTTGGTCTGCCATATTGTCTCAGTCTAGCCATGGGTTCAGTGTGTGAAGGTTATGCTCTTACTCCATTTAAAGTAATTCAAATTTTTTAAGAAAAATGGACTCATTAGGTTAATTGAATGCCCAGTTAGGGCAACTGTACACCCTTGATGATTGGTTAGGTTAAGTCATGATATTTTCATTAGTTTAACGATTTATTTTTTAAACTAATTTACAGCCAGATTCTGAAGGAATCTTATCTTATCACTCCATCATAACCCAACTCAATCCAGTGGATTGGATTGAGTTGGGTTAGGTTAGGTTAGGTTATGAAACTTATGTTTCTCCTATGTTTTTTGAGGTGATTCACTCAAATTTGATATCCATTTCCACTGCAAATCACTTTTTTTAGCTTTTGATATTGGGGGGGGGGGATCTCAAAAACGAGTGATTTGCAGCGGAAACAGATGCAAAATTAGAGTGAATCACATCAAAATACAGGAAAAACAAGTCATGATGTTCAAAACGAATTAGGGCCAAAACTGCAAATTTACCAGGTTTGGTTCTGAGGTTTTCCCATGGTTTCTGATGTGATTCATCTGAAAATGACATTCATTTCCGTCGCAAATCACTCGTTTTTGATGCCCCCCACCCAAAAACCCCGATTTCTCACGCATTCCCGCATATTGTTGGGGGGGGGGGGGGGGGGGGGGGGGGCAAAAATGATTAATTTGCGACGGAAATGAATGTCATTTTCGGATGAATCACATCAGAAACCACCGGAAAACCTAATTTTTATTTTTCAAAACGAATTGTGGTTGAAACTATAAATTTACCTAAAATTTCATAAAAATCTGACTATAAACAAAGAAATTACACAGGGAGGCGCTTTTGCTTTAGGTGCACCGGCCATTGAAACACTATGATAATGAAGGTACAGTTGCTGCATCAACGTAACTCCAGTTTTACTGATCTGACTCAAGCTGGCCGCTCAGTCTAGTCTATAGCCCTAGCCTAAATTAAAGCTACGTGACAAAAATCAACGAATATAAACTTACAAGTTATCACTTAAACCTCTGACAAATCTCTCTATACTTATCCCTTCCATGACGATCAGGAGGTTCTAAATCTTAAAAACACGCAATAACAACTTAACAAACCACTGAAAACAAAATATAATTTTTATTTAACAAAATCACCTTTCTCTCAGCTTAAGACTGTTATAAATTCTGATCGTCTTTTTGGAAAGAAATGAAATCCGTCTGACTCTGACCGTACATATTGTATTTGATATGACGTCATAGGAAATTCGTCATATTTAGGCAAAGGCGACGTCAGCTTAAACCTTAGGAAAGGAACATAAGAACATAAGAAATTTTTATAGTGGGCACACTAGGGGCCACTTCGGCCCATCGAGGTGGCTCCACTATGTAAAAACTGCCTGTACATTGGCAATAACCAATTTTTACAAAACTAATTAAGTATCAATTTAAAACTAATTAATTATCAATTTAAAACTAAAGATAGAATCTCTGGATCCAGAGGATCAAAGTCATAATAGGCTACTATCCACAAATATGTTACACACTATATCTATTTATAACTGACATGCAAATATATCAGATCCAAAGAATCCAGTCAATTTCATTATGGTACCCATCAATACCAGTACCATGCCAACCAAAAATAAGTCACGGTCCATATCAATTGCGGACCAAGTCACAAATTACATCCATATACATTACAATATATATACTTAAGAGGAAAAGTGTAGGTGTGGCTGTAAAGACTGTACAGTAATGTAGAAATGTGTGTGCACCCATTTTGGGTCTCCCATTTAAAGGTGTTTGTGGGGCAAGTGAAGATCATGAGTTTTTCAATACCTCACAGTACTATGGGGGGTACCACTCGGCAGAGGAATATCTCTAAATAGGTGTGTAAGGACAGAGAGTATCCCCTAACCCAAGATGCTGCCTCCCTATATCCTGTTAGAAAATCTAGAAGAGGAAGAACCATTGTTGTCCCAAGGCGATATGATGACTAAGCTGATTGATGCAGCATTGCTTGTATATATTAAGTTAAGGTGTATATATATCCATCTCATAATTGTAAGGTTAGTGAAAAATTCTTAATTTAGAGCTAGCATTTTTGGCTCTTGTGGCATCATTGTTTGGTCACACTGTGGCATCATTTTGGGGCGCTGCGCGTCTTTTCTACTCGTTTGTGGGATGTCGTACGTACAGGGTGTGGTCTGTAGAGAGCTCTCTTGCAATTCAGTTTGGTTGTTTAGATACAAGATTGTTGCATCGTGCAATAGTCCAGGTTGCGTTGTTGTTGCAAGGTTGAGAAAGAAGACCATAAATAGTACCCTTTTGTTTATTTAAATTCATGTAACTAAGGTCTAAGGTAGGCCCGCATCGAGTCAGCAACCCTGAGGTAGGACCTAATAGGATCTCAAATCCGTAAGTTTTAATTTAGCTTAACTTGGGCTTAGGTAGAACTGGCCCTTTAGAATTTGGCCGTTCACGGCTCAGCTGGGATTTTGAACCCACAAATAAATAAAATAACATGGTCCTTCAGAACCGGATTCTACCCCAAGACTGAGTCAGTGACTATTTTTCGGCAAAGTTCTGATTGTGCAAATTGTAGCCCAAGTTAGGCCTAGACGGGTTGAGTATTATTGAATTAAGGTCCCAGGGTAGAAAGTTTGGTCGCCCAATTGCGAAACTTGGCCAGTCGTCTGTCGTTGTTTTGGCCTACATTTTACCGGTTTGGTTAATTTTGGGTTATTATTGAATTAAGGTCCCAGGGTAGAAAGTTTGGTCGCCCAATTGCGAAACTTGGCCAGTCGTCTGTCGTTGTTTTGGCCTACATTTTACCGGTTTGGTTAATTTTGGGTTATTATTGAATTAAGGTCCCAGGGTAGAAAGTTTGGTCGCCCAATTGCGAAACTTGGCCAGTCGTCTGTCGTTGTTTTGGCCTACATTTTACCGGTTTGGTTAATTTTGGGTTATTATTGAATTAAGGTCCCAGGGTAGAAAGTTTGGTCGCCCAATTGCGAAACTTGGCCAGTCGTCTGTCGTTGTTTTGGCCTACATTTTACCGGTTTGGTTAATTTTGGGTTATTATTGAATTAAGGTCCCAGGGTAGAAAGTTTGGTTGCCCAATTGCGAAACTTGGCCAGTTGTCTGTCGTTGTTTTTGGCCTACATTTACCGTTTGGTTAATTTGGTTTATTATTGAATTAAGGTCCTGGGGGTGGAAAATTTGGTATTCCATACTGGTGTTGGTTAGTACCCCACCAGCAATTCAGTTTATTTGAAAGTAAAATTTGCGTTTGATCAGTTTGGTTAAGTATTTCTGCCAATTCAGCTCATTTGGTATTGAGCCCAATTGTTGTTTGCATTGAAGATGAGTGCATCTGAATTGAACAAATTTATAAAAAGGAGAAGCGCCTACAAAGGTCTAATTACAAAGGTCATTGCCACTATAGATTCTGCCATAGAGCAAGAGGATTTACGCTTAGTGACTGCGCAGCTTTCCATATTAGAAACTAAAAAGGTTGCTCTAAGTGAGGTAAATGTTAAAATTGAGGCTCTTATAGAAGAGGATGAAATAGAAAATAACATAATTTACTTTGAAGAGATTATTGATGATATAATTAACGTAGGCCTCCGAGCAAAAGAGTTTAGCAGCTCAGTACAGTTAGAGACCAGGTCTAATAATGAAACACAACACTCAACAAATGATGTTTGTGAAGTTAAGGTTAACAGATCTGTAGTTCAATTACCGAGGCTTGTACTCAAAACATTTTCTGGGAGTATTCAGGAATGGCAAGGATGGGCAGACAGTTTTCAATCAGCAGTTCATTCTAGTCAAGTGTTAAGTGCCGTGGAGAAGTTTAATTATTTGCGGTCCCTCTTGGAAGGGGAGGCAGCAAAGACTATAGCAGGATTAGCATTAACAGAGGCTAATTATAATGTGGCTTGGGATATATTAAAGAAACGGTTTGGTAAGCCAGAGATCTTAATTAAAAGCCACCTCCGTGCACTTTTAGCTATACCTCCTGTTAATAATCCTAATAGTGTCAAGGAGTTACGGCAGTTATATGATGAATTTGAAATTAGAACTAGGTCCCTGGACAACTTGGGTGTAGGAATGGAAAGTATGGTATAATGTTGGTTCCTACACTGGAGTCTAAATTGCCTAGCTCAATTTTGCTTGAATTAAGTAGGGGACACTCTGCAGAACATGTGTACATCCCCCTTCAGCAGATGTTAAGTCTTTTAGGCACAGAATTAGCAAGACGAGAGGGAGTTGAGTTTGCACAGTGGGATGGTAAACAAGGGGACAAAGGCAGGCACAGCACCAAAGTTTCCACAAAAAGGAATAGCCCAGGTACAGTGTCAGCTCTACATGCCTCCTCTGAGAATAAATTAAAGGGAATCAAGGAATGCATATTTTGCGAAGGCAACCACAAGTCATATAAATGTGAGGTGGCTGAGGCCTTACCCTTTGAGGAGAGAAAGGACAGGGTAACTAAGTCCACAGCATGTTTTAAATGTTTTTTGAAAGGTCATAGAGCAAGGTTTTGTAAGTTTAAAATTTTGTGCAAAAAATGTCATGGTAGGCATCAGCCATTATTGTGTGAAAACACTCTTAGTAGGCCTACCCCAGAAGTAGAGACATCAGTGGCACATGCCACTGCTATGCAAGGGAGTAAAAGTAAAGGGGGATTATTGCAAACAACTGCAGCCTTATTAATTGGGAATGAGGGAGAAGCTACTGTAAGAGTGTTGTTTGATAGTGGTAGCCAGTGTAGTTTTATTAAGACCAGAATTTCCAGAAAATTGAAGTTTAAAGAACTTAAGAGGGAAAATTTAAGAATTTCTGGGTTTGGGGGTTCCGTTCAAAACCGAACCAAATTTAAGAAGGTAGAAGTTCTGGTTAAAGGGTTGTTACCGCAAAGTCCCACTATCAAGGTCCAAGCTGTAGAGATTGAGGAACTTTGTGCTCCAGTCACTACTTGTTTAGATATGGCATGTGTCCAAGAATTGCAAGTTAAAGGAATTAATTTGGGCAATAATAAGTTTGAGGAACAGAAGATATTAGTCTTTTGATTGGAGCTGACTATTATTGGGACTTCATCACTGGTAATATTGTCCGTACATCTCAAGGCCCGGTAGCTATTGAAAGTAAGCTAGGCTGGATGCTACATGGTAGTTATTGCAATGAAATGGAAGTTAAGGCTCTTTTTGTTAAGATTGAGGAGAACAGCCATGGTCTGGAAAGGCATTTGAAAGCGTTTTGGGAACTTGAATCTATTGGCATAAAGGACAACAGGCAAGTACAGTGAACAATGATGTTTTAGAGCAATTTGAAAAAGGGATTGGGTTTAGAGATGGTTGCTATGAAGTTGGCCTACCATGGAAGGATTCTTGCAAACCCGGTTCAAACCTTCAGCTAGCTAATCGGAGGTTGGAGACTTCATTGTACAGGCTAAGAAAAAATGAGGAGTTGTTAATTGAATACATGAGGCCATCCTAAGTTATGTAAGGGAGGGCTATGCTGAAAGGGTGCAAGGTGAGCTGGTGAGCCAGGAGGCACATTATCTGCCACACCATGCAGTGGTACGGCGAGACAAAACTACCACCAAACTGAGGGTAGTTTTTGATGGCTCAGCCAAGGACAAAGGTGGTGTGTCCTTGAATGACTGTTTGGATGCTGGGCCAAATTTAAATGCAGATTTATTTTCCTTGTTACTGAGATTCAGGTTTGGTAGAGTAGCATTGACTGCAGATGTGAAGCAAGCCTTTTTGCGGATAAAGTTAAAACCAGAGGACAGAGATGCAGTAAGGTATCTGTGGGTGGATACGAAAGACTTGTTGGAAAATGAACCTAAGGTTCAAGCATATAGAATGAAGTCAGTGTTGTTTGGCCTCAGCTCTAGTCCATTTCTGTTGGCAGCTACTATGCAGTACCATTTTAAGAAATATTCTGAAGTCTATCCTAACACTATTGAACACATAAGGAAAAATTTTTATGTTGATGATTTGCTGTGTTCCGTGGATAATACAGAAATGGCTAAACAGATATTCATGGAGGCTAGAGCTATAATGAGGGAGGCTGGCATGGAGCTTAGAAAATGGCAGACCAATCATTCGCAATTACAAGAGTTTATGAGTCATTCCTGTGTAGTACCTGATGCAGCAGAAAGTATTGAGGATTCTGGTATTAAGGAGTTGTGGGCAATAGACGCAAAGGTGCTAGGCATTGTTTGGCAGCAAGATGATGATTTGTTTACCTTCAATGGGAAATCTTTAGTAGAGCTGGCTGAGAATGAGACAAGGTGGACAAAACGTACAGCTCTTAGTTTGGCTTCAAAGGTCTTTGATCCTCTTGGATTCCTGGCCATTTGTGATAAAGTAAAAAATTTGGTTTCAGAGCCTCTGGGAAATTGGACTTGGTTGGGACCAAGAGTTACCTGATCATATGGTGGTAAGGTGGAAATATTGGTTCAAAGAATTGGCACATCTTGGAGACATTGAAATCCCAAGATGGTACTTTGGAGAGTTGAACCAGAGTTCAGACAATTTGGAGCTGCACATCTTTTGTGATGCAAGTGAGGAAGCCTATGCAACTTGTATTTATATTAGAGGCACATTGCAAGAGGAAGTAAGTTGCAGGTTGGTTGCTGCAAAGAGCAGAGTAGCACCTTTGAAAAGGCTTTCTGTTCCAAGCAGGGCCGGATTAAGACCTTTAGAGGCCCTAAGCACTTAAAAGATTTTGGTGCCCCATATATATGTAATTCAAAATATAAACAAAAATAAACCATAAAATAAAATTTTATTTTTTGAAATGAAACAAAACTTACAGTAAGATGGAAAATAATGTTTATTTTTGTATACTTCCACTTCATTTATATTTGAAAAGTTTTCTCCTACTTTTTTTAATTGCAAAGTCTTTGATCAGATCCTCAAAACTAATCTTACGTAACACATCTGCTTCTATACTTAGTAGAGATAAGGCATCCAGCCTGCCTTGTTGCATAGTTGTTCTGTTGGTATTTTTAATATACTTCAACTGAGAAAATGAACGCTCAGCTGAGCAATTTGTGACCATTAATGTTAAAAATATACGAAAGGCAATTTCTACATTTGGGAAGGCACACTCAATATTGTCTTCTACAATTATTTTATAAAGTTCAGCATGACTGAATCTTGTTTTTACATTTTTTTTTGCACTGAACTTATGGCACACATATGAGTGAAACTGCTGAAGCTCAGCAGAGAAATTAGTGTTCAAGTCCTCTGGGTAAGCATCAATCATCTTTTTACAACCCTGAGAATACCTTTCAATTTCAGTAGATGATGAAGTGGTGACATTATGTGGCACATCACTTAGAAAAGAAAATCTCTCTGCTATTTCTTTGTATATCTCTCCTCTTCTTCTCATCTCAGTTTCAAGTTTGTCAACAATTGTGTAAAAGGTGGTGATAAGAAATTTATCTCTGGCATTCAGATATACTTCTGGTGCATCTCCGTCATTGGGTACCTTCTTTCTGATACGTTTGCGAGTTTGAGCTGCCTTGTAATCAACATCTGGTAGCATTTCCTTTGTAGCTGCTTCATATCTTTCAAATTCATCTCGTGAAGTGCACAGTTGGTCAGCTAATGATCCATACAGATCTGCACATGTTTTTAAGTTCACATCCTTATTCTGTAGAACTTTGCTTACTCTATGAAAATTTTGCAAAATCTCATCCCAAAAATTCAACATAAAAACGAATTCTAGCTCTTGCATCTTATTTGCAATATTATTTGCTTCTCTTCTAGTGTCTCCCTTTTGTGACTGGTCTTCAGCTATACATTCTAACGCTTCTAAAATTTTAAGGAAAGATTTCAAAATTGCTGCTGTTGCCATAGCATGTGCCTCCCATCTGGTATCAGAGAGGGATTTTAAGACACTTTCATTTCCAATACAACCTTTAAGAATTTCCCACCTGCTGGTTGAGGCTAAAAAAAAGGTATAGAGCAACTGCACTGTAGAGAAGAAATTAACCGCCTCTTGACAGCAGTCAACAGCACTTCGGCCTACCAGATTTAGTGAATGGGCTGCACAGGGCACATATATAGCAAACTTGTTTGTTTCTAAAATTTTTTGCTGCATCCCCTTATAACGCCCAGACATGTTGGCAGCGTTGTCGTAAGATTGACCCCTACATTTTGAAAAGTTTAGCTTACAAACTTCACGTAAGTACTGCAACACCTGATTTGCCATTTCCTCACCAGTATGGCTTTTCATTTTCAGAAAGGTTAAAAAGCGTTCAATAGGCTGTCCATCTTTTAAGTACCTAAGTACAACACTTAACTGATCGATATGTGATAGATCTGGTGTTGAATCAACTGACAAACTAAAATAACCAGAAGATTTTACTTCGTCAACAATGAGTGCGTGGACCTTTTGAGCCATTAGTTGAATGAGTTCCTCACAGGTGGTTTTGGACAGGTAAGAAGGATTTCCTTTGCCAGAATTTCCATATTTCAAAATGTGACCTGCTAAAAATGGATCAAACCGGCTTATGAGCTCAAGCAGCCCTAAAAAATTCCCATTCTGCAATGATCCAAATCTTTCTTCTGTTCCTCGAAAAGACAAGCCACGTTCAGCTAACGTACAAATAACAGCTATGACACGCCTCAAGACATGTTCCCAGTAATCACACTCTTCCTGAATTTGTTTTTCCAACTGTTGTCCCAACCCCGCACCTTGTCTGCGAGTTAAGTATGTTAGCATAGAGTCTCGGTGAGTAGTGCTTTTTTCATGATGATCAATTACAATAGTATTTCGCCAGTCACTGAACCCTTCTCTTATAACAAAATGTGAGACATTTTTAGGAGCAAACAGTTTACAAACATAACAGTAAACTGATCCTGTTGATGGTGAATACAATAACCACTCTCTCTTGTATTTCTCACCATTGGCTTTTGTCCCAACGAAAAGTTTTTGTGAACAGTATCTTGCTGGTTTGCCACTACTGAAATGCCGGTAAGACTTGTCAAATGGCCCATTGTGGTGTTGACAGTCACTGGGTCCACAAGCAATCCAATAAGCCACATCATCAGCAGAGAAATCAAGCCACAACCCTGGATCTTTTGCTATATTTACTTCATCTTCTGCAGACTGATTCATTTCACCACCATCACCATGGTCCACTAAACTTTCATTTTCAGCAATTATTTCAACCCCAGAATGTCTTGTAAAGCAACTTGAATCAACATTTGCAGTAGAGGTATCAAGAGAATTTACAGGCAAAGTGAGATCAGTAGTGAGACATGTGGTAGATGAACCTGCTTGTGACACCTCGGTGATTCCAACGTCATCATATTTTGATTTTGAAGTGATCAAAGTGGTATTTGTGTCCACTTCTGATGACGGAGATTGGTTTTGATTCAGAATCGGTATATCATGTTGACGTTGTGGTCGTGGAACTTGTGTGAAGAAATCAGTCAGCTTTGCAGTCTTGGACTCTAAATCCAAAGTCTTCTCTTGTTTCTCTTTTGATAGTTTTCGCTTTTGTGCACCACTTAACTGAACACGTTTCATCTTGGTTCTTGGGGTCTGTAAAATACAGAAATAAAAAGAATATTTTATTTGTATATTATGTGGCAATCAACACAGTTACACATATCACAATCTTGGCTTTGTTCTTTTATTCTCAGAAAGACAAAATGGGAACCGTACACAACCAAAGTGGCAATTTAAATATAAGTGGCAATTAAATATAACTCAACCGAAATATCAACTCGAAATGTTGAATACAAATCAAATCGAAAGAAGGAACCAAAAGAAGGAACCGAAAGAAGGAACCGAAACCTATAAAATAAAAATACTTAACATTAGAATTAATAATACGCAATCTATAAAAATATCAATATTAACATTTCACTATTAACGAGCCACATTTTATATTTACATTTATTTATTTATTTAAAACACAATATTTAATTATAGGAAATATGAACATTTGCTTAGGGCCTAAATTGTCCTAACTACGTTTGATGTTATATATACATTACAAATTATTCACTCTGGTTATTACAATCTAAATTCTTTTATACTGTTATGACAATAGATAAATAAATTATAAAATAAAGATACGTGTATGATAAAATATTGTTATATATACAAATAAAGTACACTTCATAGACTTACCCTAGAGAAGAAGAGAGAGCAACAGATAAACTTCTTCAACGCTAATTAACTTAGGTCAGTATATCTTATTATTATAATGGCCGTGATAAACATCACTTGATACAACAGCAATATAGAGAGTTTATAGTTTCTTTTATTTTAATATTAATTTATATTACAATTCTATAAACCTAAATCTTTCTGTAAAACAATACCAAATGATTATGTAAAATATATATTTAATATTATATGCACAAATCACACGTTCAGAATAACTTCCTATAGCACACGAAAATATTTAATCTATATGTATTTTTAATATGGCGCTCAAAGATTTGATATAAACAAAATAATAACGCAAAGCGTAAAGTGTGTGATTACAACGAAATATATTTATTCTCTCAAAAGGGTTGTTGTTCACTACAAATTCAAACAATGAAAAAAAATAAATGCTATATATGAATATATATAATTCAGTTTTCAACAGCTTATAGGCTATAAGCCGCGATTATAATAGTATAATAAATCCATGGTAAATCCGACAATGGAAAATTTCTGTGGTGCCCCCCTTCCCTTGATGCCCTAAGCACGGGCTTATTTTGCTTAATGGTTAATCCGGCCCTGGTTCCAAGGTTGGAATTGATGGGTGCCGTTATTGCTAGTCGGCTTGCAGTTACAGTGCAAAAGTCTTTGGCCCTCTATGAAATTCCAAGCTATTATTGGACAGACTCCACTATAGTTTGGCACTGGTTAAGAAGTCAGCAAGGAAATGGAAACCATTTGTTGCCAATAGGGTGGAGGAAATTCAAGCGCACACAGATCCCAAGCAATGGAAGCATTGTCCAGGCATCCAAAACCCCGCTGATTTACCAACACGAGGAATTTCAGTGAAAGATCTTTCACAGTCAAGTTTGTGGTGGAATGGGCCAGAGTGGCTAAAACTTGGAAGTGAAAACTGGCCTTCTAATCAGCCTATTGTAGGAGAATGCCAGGCTGAAGAAGCATGGGTGAGTGAGGTGAGAAAATGCGCTGTGAACAGTTGTCAAGTTATGCAGCAGGCAGGGCCGGTTTTAAGCCGATTAGACCGATTTGTTCAAATTGGGCCCCGCGCCCCGAGGGGACCCCGCGCACGCACTCGAGTGGGGGACGCTATGATGAATTAATGAGTGTCCAGTGTGCACGAAGTTTCTTGTTACTGTGAAGGCAGTGAAACTATTCAGTCCGTCCTCGTATATCTATGTTTCAATGTTTTATTGCTAATCGTTTGTTTATTTGTTTTGTAATTTCAGTTTATCGTCGCCGTTTAGCTTTTTTAAAAAAAGGTAATTTGTGGACGATATTCAAACCCTCAACACAGGAAGAGCGCTGTTAATGAGATTATATAACATAAAGCTTGGAATGTAAAGTTGTGTTGTTTGTTAAATATGTCCAAATTGTTTATATGTCCAAACTGCAAACTTGAAGTGTCTTAAGCCTGCATGTAACAGAGAAACGTGGTGGTAAGTAGATCCTACATATTAAATTAACTAGTTTTTGCCTCATTATCATAGAGAGCATTTACATTTTTATTTACTAGAGCTTGTTCTTTTGCCCCCTGCGCTTTTCTTCTTACTCCCAGGCTTTTAAAAATCATGAAATCTTTTGCTTTAATCATTAGATGCATACATGCATATCTTGACTTGTAATAAAACATTAAAACTTTCATATGGGCTTTCAATTTTTAGTATATCATTGTGGCTAATGGTGGAGCCTCAAGCCCTCAACGCTTTTTGGCTGGGACTGGCGTACTGCACGAAGCATAAAGCATCGATCTTCAGGTTTTGTAGGGTAGAGGGCCCCGCTAGGCGCTAACAATTTTCTAATTGGGCCCCGCACTTCCTAGCGCCGGCCCTGGCAGCAGGACCCCATATTGAGGCTTGAGGACATTAGCAGTCTGAAAAGATTGTTAAGAGTGACAGCATGGGTATATAGATTTACCAACAACATTAAGGGAGAAACAAGAAGGGAAGGAATTCTGAGCAGTAATGAGATTCAGCAAGCCAGGAAATACTGGGTGGTATATATGCAGAAGGAAAAATTTGGTGAAGAGAGAGAATTGCTCACCAGCCATCCATTACAGGTTCTACCAACACATTCTGCGCTCAAGGGTTTGGATGTGTTTTTGGATCAGGATTTATTGAGAGTAGGAGGTAGACTACAGTTTTCTGGGCTTCCAGAGGAGAAAAGACATCCAATCTTGCTACCTTCTGGGGGGCACTTTGTGGACCTTTTGATCCTGGATACTCATCATAAGCTGTTACATGCTGGAGTTAGAGAAGTGATAATAGAGATCAGACAACAGTTTTGGATTCCAAAAATTAGACAAGTAATAAAAGAGGTCTTGCATAAATGTGTGGTTTGCAAGCGTTGGAGTGCAAAGCCTTATTATGAAAAGGTGGCTCCACTTCCAAGAGAACGGTGTGTCTATACTGCCCCATTTGATGTAGTGGGAGTAGACTTTGCAGGTCCAGTCTATGTGTATGAGCAAGGGGAGTCTAACAAAGGTTATATATGTCTTTTCACATGTGCTACCACCAGAGCAATCCATTTGGAGTTGGTAAGCAATTTAAGTAGTGATGTATTTCTTTTGGCCTTTGAAAGGTTTGTGAACAGAAGGGGTTTCCCAAATAAAATCATATCGGATAATGCAAAAACCTTCAAAAAGGCTGCAAAGGAACTCCAAGAAGTTTGGTCCTTGCTAAAAGAGGAAGGATTCCAATCCTACTTTTCACACCAAGGGGTACAGTGGGAGTTTATTGTTGAGAGAGCACCATGGTGGGGTGGATTTTGGGAAAGGCTAGTGAGAAGTGTAAAGTGTCCATTAAAGAAACTTTTAGCTAATGCTCATTTGAGCAAAGAAGAATTCTCTACTGTTTTATGTGAAGTAGAAGCAATGGTGAACAGTAGGCCTATCACTTTTGTTTACAACAGTATGCAGGATGCAGAGCCATTGACACCAAATCATTTTCTTTGTGGTAAACGATTAACATCAAGCCCCAGTGTGCCAGAAGACTTGCAGCCTATCCAGAGCACTCAAGGAGAGTTAACCAGACGGTTCAGGTACCTTGAAGAGCTACAAGATCAGTTATGGAAGAGGTGGCAGATGGAATACTTGCCAGAACTCAATTATTACCCATCAGGCAAGGTAAAGGGCTCCAATGCAAATTGTATCAAGGTGGGAGAAGTGGTAATGATTGGCAATGAAAGACCAAGGCAATGCTGGAAGCTTGGCATAATTGAAGAGTTGTTTGTTGGCAAAGACAATTTAGTTAGGTCTGCACTGGTAAAGACTTCAGGAGGAAAGTTAAAGAGACCTATACAAAAACTCTAATGCTTTAGAAATCAGCAAAAACACAGATAGTCAAGATGAAACATTTGAGTTACAGCCTCATGGAGAAGGCTTGGCTAACCTTGCAGAAGGTAACGACAACAATGCCTCTTCGGTGGGGAGTGTTAGAAAATCTAGAAGAGGAAGAACCATTGTTGTCCCAAGGCGATATGATGACTAAGCTGATTGATGCAGCATTGCTTGTATATATTAAGTTAAGGTGTATATATATCCATCTCATAATTGTAAGGTTAGTGAAAAATTCACTTAATTTAGAACTAGCATTTTTGGGCTCTTGTGGCATCAGTGTTTGGGACGCTGGTGGCATCATTTTGGGGCGCTGCTCGTCTTTTCTACTCGTTTGTGGGATGTCGTACGTACAGGGTGTGGTCTGTTAGAGAGCTCTCTTGCAATTCAGTTTGGTTGTTTAGATACAAGATTGTTGCATCGTGCAATAGTCCAGGTTGCGTTGTTGTTGCAAGGTTGAGAAAGAAGACCATAAATAGTACCCCTTTTGTTTATATTAAATTCATGTAACTAAGGTCTAAGGTAGGCCCGCATCGAGTCAGCAACCCTGAGGTAGGACCTAATAGGATCTCAAATCCGTAAGTTTTAATTTTAGCCTAACTTGGGCTGTAGGTAGAACTGGCCCTTTAGAATTTGGCCGTTCACGGCTCAGCTGGGATTTTGAACCCAACAAATAAATAAAATAACATATCCCACAACACCTGTGTTGAGCTGTGGGATCTATCACCCAAATGCACATAATATATATGAAATAAACTAGTACCATTCATGCAATAAAAATGGGCTTAAACACCATCACCAGATGTCCCTTGCAGACATCAAACTATCCAACCTTCTTTTGAAAGAATCAAGCGTATCTGAAGTCACCACTTCTTCTGTCAAACTGTTCCAAAACTTAATTACTCTGTTTGTAAAACTATGTTTTCTTAAATTTGTTTTACATCTTGGCTTAAATAACTTCATACTATGACCTCTAGTCTGATTATTGTGATTTTTAATGAAAAGAGACTCAAAATCTATCTTATCCAACCCTTTTATCATTTTATACACCTCTATCATATCACCCCTTAACCTCCTCCTTTTTAATGAGAACATGCTTAGATACGCCAGTCTTTCCTTATATGTCAATTGTCTTAGAGATGGGATCATTCTTGTTGCTCGTTTCTGTACTTTTTCCAGTTTTTCAATATCTTGTATCAAATAGGGACTATTAAATTGAATGCAGTATTCGAGGAGGGGTCTCACATATGAAATGTATAGTTGCTTTATAATATTGGGTGATTTGTATTCAATGTGTCTCTGCATGAGATTGAGTCTAGCATTTGCTTTATTTCTGATTACCATACAGTGATTTGAGGGTTTAAGTTCATTTGTCACAGTGACACCCAAGTCTTTTCTTTATCATCATTTTTAATCCAAATTCCATTCATATTGTATTCAAATTCTGGATTTTTTGGCCCAATATGCATAACCTTGCACTTATCAACATTAAATTTCATCTCCCACTTATCTGCCCAGGCTGTTACTCTGTCTAAATCTTTTTGTATTGTCATTGCTCCTGCTACTGACTTAACATTATGGCCTAATTTTGTATCATCAGCAAATTTTGAGGTTTTACATGATAGGCCCTTCTCTAGATCATTTATATAGACAACAAAAAGCAGAGGTCCCAGAACAGACCCCTGTGGGACTCCGCTCAATACGGTCTCCAAGTAGACTTATTTCCATTTAGATGAACTCTCTGTTTTCTATTTCTCAGCCATTCTTCTATCCAAACAGCTATATGATCTCTTACACCATGGGCTCTAACTTTTACTAACAATCTTGCATGAGGAACAGTATCAAATGCCTTTGCAAAATCTAAGTATACTATATCTACTGGCTCTTTATTGTCCAAATGCAATAGGACTCCATCATAAAATTCAATCAAGTTGGTTAGACAGGACCTTCCATTTCGAAAGCCATGCTGGCTATCATTTATAAAGTTGCACTCTTCAAGGAACTCAGTAACTTTACCTCTAATGATACTTTCGAGTAATTTGCAAATAATGGAGGTGAGGATGATGGGTCTGTAGTTTTTTGCCAAGTTTCTATTTCCTTTTTTAAAAATTGGAGCCACATTTGCTTTCTTCCAGTCCTCAGTATCACTTTCTCAATTTTTGGTTATTTCATGAAATACTGGTTTATGGAAGGTATAAAGAGAGACTCAATATTATATACACACACACACACACACACCAGGCATTCAAGAAAGGAGTGATTTAGTTGTTCTTAAATAACTATTTCTGTATGTACAGTTGTCTGTATATGCAGTGGCGGCTCGTGACTAAAAATTCTAGGGGTGCTGTCTCTAAGAATGGGTTGAAATAATTACTGAAATAAAAGGATGAGCATTGAGCAATGAATAAAAGTTTCAAAAGTTATTGGAAAAGTTATTCAGTGAGCTCATCCTTATATTGTTCTTGATTATTTCAGTTGTAAATAAAAAATTTAGGGGTACTGCAGTTCCGCAGTGCCTACCGACGAGCCGCCACTGCCGGTATATGTAATGTTCCTCGCCTCACAAGCGACTCCGAACATGTGGTAACACCGCAGCGATAGTCAAGGTACCACAACTGGGGGAAGGTGGGGTGGAGTTGGGGACAACCGAGTCCAACAACATATAACATGGACATACGGGTAAGACGCCGTTCAAAAATTACGTAACGCTATTTTTGCTAAAACCTGACACCCCTTCCCCTGTAACGTTCCGTAACGTGTGGGGTGGGGGAAGTGTTAAATAACATCTTAGGGGTGCCTGGTCTGGCGATACAGAACGTTCCTAGGGGATCTGGGGTGTCAAGTTTTAGCAAAAATAGCGTTACGTAATTGTTGAACGGCCCCTAATTATAATGTAATGTCTGTGTTCATAAAGATAAACGATTAATATAATCGTGAACAGCGTTGAACTCCATGTTTACTAGTCTTATACAGTAATAAGGTTCCAGTATGATTACTGCAAGTCTATATGAACACTGAACAGATACCACAATACAACTTTTTATATACTAGTGAATTTTAACCAAAAATAGACATTACACAACCATCCTCCACACTCCACAGCATGTAAATAATCATGCTGTTAGTTCAGACCAAACAAACGAACAGACCGCGTTCCGATGCTTATCCTTTTGTGTTGCCATTCAGCTTTCTTTTAGTAACGTTTCCCTTTAGTGACTTTTAAACTATATACACATATATATATACACACACGTCACCTCACTCCTCCACTACAAGTTCAGTCTGTCATGGGGGTGAGACACACTAGACGACCTACGGAGCGGGGTTGATGTAGTAGGAATAGGTGCAATGTGCATATGCGGGCGAATTGAATCATTTTCCAGAGGATCAGTTCTCTCTTCCGGAAGACTCTGGTCATCCTGCAATTCACGTTCCCATATCTGGTCCTGATGGCGATGGCGTAAAACTCGTTGTTGTAACGTTTCGTTCGAACGTAACAGACCGAAAACTGAACGAATTCCCCGGCCAATCATGAGTTTAGAAGGAGACACCCCCGTCGTTATGTGAGGTGTTAGTCGATATTTAAACAAAAATTTATCCAACACCGCTTGCATTTCCTCCTCATGAGAATGACGCAAGGCCGACTTGAAAGTACGGACCATGTTTCCCGCGAAACCGTTAGTAGACGGGTGAAAAACACTTGACCGGACATGTTTAATGCCATTTAGTTGGACAAAAGAACGAAATTCCTCACTGGTAAAACAAGTACCATTGTCGGAAAACAGAACTACGGGTAAACCCCATCGAGCGAAACACGAACGGAGTAAGCGAATAGTAACACCCGAAGTCATGGAAGTGATTGGAAAAATTTCCACCCACTTAGAGTAAGCGTCCACAAATGACTAGGAAATAGATATTATTTATAGGACCTGCATAGTCAACATGGATCCTATGCCAAGGTATAGTAGGCCATTCCCACGGATGAGGTGGACTTTTCTTTCGGAGTCTCAGTCTCAGTTAGTGTTCTAGAAGCAAAACAGATAGGCATATCTACATCATCAATGTGGTGAAAAAATAACACTGCCCCAATTCCATAAGAACTGCTATCTGCTGAAACTAGAGAATATTCATTATTATTGACTAGTGTCTTCATGTTGATGCCTTTATTTTTCATGTATGTGTTTATGTTTTGTTTGTATGTTTCAGAGTTCCATCATTGTTTAGCGTTATGGATATGGTCAATAAACGTAATAACAAAAAGTGGAATCTTATTATGATGGAGCTTTATACAAAACAATAGTGAATCTCAACAGGTCAACATGCCCGTGGTGAAATATCCAATTGAGGGGTGCGCATATGAGACCCCGCACACAGCGACGCCACGGCCCAATAGGGCATATCATACTCTGGGTTCAGGGTTGAAATTTTGGAAAAACAAAGTGGCTAATATGTATTCCTAGGTAAAAATTAATTCTAAGATGGGTTTATTATTTGCAACTTTTCGAAAAAATCTTATTTACATGGTCAAATCGCGATTTTTTGATTTGAAGGCTGCCTAACGCAGCCTCAGGGCACCCAAACCAAAGCGCGCAGCTGTTCTGCATATGATTTAGTCTAAAAGCTGCTTTTCTGACCTCATCCTTGCTTTCTTGCGTATTTCAACACCTCTGGGTGCTGAAAAAAATGTTTAGATTTCGTAAAACTTAAGAATTTAAAGTTTTTCTTCAAAGAATAGACGCGGCTCACCAGCTCTACTCTGATCGAGTAGCGGGAGACTTGCCACCTCCACGTGTAGGTTTACACGCCTGTTCTTCCTGGATCACTGAAAAGCGTGGCCTCATAGGATCTTATATTATGATCTTATGAGGACTTTCAGCTCTTATGAGCATTAACGATGGCTTCAGCCTCTTCATCAGCCACTCGAACCTGAAAAGCTCTCAAGTATGTCCTGCTTCGATCTGAACACTGGGAGCATTTCTCGTTGGTCTATCTTGGCTCTCACCCACCCATCTCTCCTCTCGTGACCGTACACAGCTTGGGAAGCAGTTGAGACTTCCTGTACAGCTTTCTCGCAGGACTGAGTATGAACAGAGAAAGCGTCCACTTTGAGTGGAGTGTTCCTGAGATCCTCGAGCTCAGTCAAGGTCATCTTGCAGGTGAAAATAGGCTCGTAAATATTCTATGATTCCCAGTTGATGAGATTCTCAGGTGAAGTGGCTTGCAGATTGACTTTAGGATTTTTATGGGGCCTCACCGTCGTATCACCAAAGTCTCTTCCTCCTCTGATCTTCTCTATCTGGCTCACAGCAAAAGCTCTCTGGTGCTCATCCTCACTTCACAGGAATGAAGCCAGGATGTTCTCAGGATGTGCGTGGTAAGCTCCTCTTATCACTGCAGCAGAGATGATGTTCCTGACCTCGGTAGTCTGGTTCCTCAGCAGCCTCAGGCTTAAAAAAACGTGTGCAGGACCAAATTTGAGGTGGTGCTTCACTTTGATGTCGTAGTACATTTTGAAGTAGAAGTTAAGGCAGGACTTCACGAGGACCTCGAGCCTCCTCAACACCTCCCCCTTCAGTCCGTGCTCCCTCATCCACAACAGCAAAATGGCCTGTGCAGTAGTGAGCCACCTGGATTGGTTCAGAGGTCCGCACTTGAGACCAGCCAACTGTGAACTGAGACTTCCAGACTTGATGGCTTGATCAGAAGATTGCAGTTGTACTGGTCTGTGGAGAGAGATTTGACTATCTCTACTGGCAGCTCTATGATATCTTCAGTTCCTTCCACTGGTTTGAAGTTGAAGTTGATCCAATAGGCCCACTGAAGCCTGACTGGGGAGTTACAGGGCCGTCCAGCTTGATGATTAAGTGCCTCAGGGGGAGCTCGTTCACATGGAGCTGACAGATCATCCAGTGGCACTTGCGGCCCAGCATCTTCTCCAATAGGGCTATGGCGCCTCCAGACCACCCCGTGTTGGTAGAGTCTCCTCCAATCATTACAAGGCTCTCGTCAGCTCCGTAATCCAGAAGCCACTCATGCAGGCCCTGAGCGATCTTATGAGCAGGCTTTTCTCCTTCCTCAGGTTCCTCGGGAGTGAAATGGAAAATGTACTTTCCTTGAGGCTCCCACGTGATAGTGTAATGCTCCTCGATGACTTTGCCAGGATGAAATCTCCCTGTCACTTCGTCATATTTCAACACCTTTGTGTTCCTATCCTGCTTGCCATCAAAGAATATGCCAGAGATCTTCTCCTCCTCTGACCTCTACGTGAGAGCTTCAACTGATGAGGCCATTACTTTCTCCTTGGCCCTCCAGACTTTCATGCCATCTATGGCCAAGTAAGCCTTGTCTTTGGAAAGATGACCGGCCTTGATGAGTGTTATGAAAAGGCCAATGAATTCAACGTTTAGAGGCTTTATTCAACTAATTCAAACATAATTCATAATCGAGATTACATCTGAAACAGAACAGAAATAATAATTAAACACAATGAAAACATAATAGCAGTTAGCAAAAGTAAGTAAAGTTAAATTTACAACATTCACCCCTCCCAAAAGGCAAAACATAAATTTTCTCAAAAATTAATATGAGACGAATTACATTACAGTACACATCTTACAAATCTAAAATATGAGACGAATTACATTACAGTACATATCTTACAAATCTAAAATATCCGGCGCTTTCCTGCGGCGCTGAGATCGACGTAACGGGATGTCTCCAGCATTGACTGGAACATGAATTGATGGACTACTGTTTTTGGTGATGTGTCGTTGCTCATCTTCCATACCTTTCTCCACATCCATGTGTACAGGGGAGTTCGGGCTTTTAGTTGACGGTAGATCCGGGGGATCGTTCTTTGTCAAAGTTTCTTGCCTTTGTTCATTGGATGTAGAGATCACAGGTTCTGCATCTGCATCCAAACGGACATTTTCTTGCGGGGCTGGTGCTAAATGCCTGACGGAAACCGTGGTTTCCCGTCCATCCTGTAGACGTACGTGCGCATATTGTGGATTAGCATCTAATATCTCTACTTCGTCGACCAATGGGTCGTTCTTTATGATGACGTACGTGTCTTTTGAGGAGAGCCCTCCCCGGTGAGACCAACCATGTTGGTATAGCACTGCCATAGGATGATCGACGAGGAAATCCAAAGAATCGTTCGTGAGGTGTCATATTAGTGGCAGTTGAGAGCAAGGATCGAACAGAATGTAAGGCATCCGGGAGTACAGCTTCCCATTGAGAGCTATCCAAATCTCGGGATTTCACAGCTAAAGATACGGCCTTCCAAATAATGCTATTATAGCGCTCGACTTGACCATTACCCTGTGGGTTGTATGGAGTAGTACGGCTGGTAGCCACTCTCCTCTCATGGAGGAATTTCCGTAGTTCATGTGACATAAAGGAAGACCCCCGGTCACTATGCACGAATGCTGGCATGCCAAAAATGAAGAACAATTGGCATAAGGACTTGATGACCGAAGATGAAGATAGATCGGGGGAAGGGAAAGCAAAAGGAAACCGTGAGAATTCGATTCGTCAATGATTACCAGAAGGTACTTGTTACCAGTTGAAGAAGGCAGAGGACATTTGAAATCAATATTGAGCCTCTCGAATGGTTGAGTTGCTTTAATTAGATGATCTGCTGGTGGTTTATAAAATCGAGGCTTGAGTTGCGCACATAGAGAGCAAGAAGCTGTCATTTTCTTTATATCATCCATTGAGTAAGGAAGATTGCGGCAACGGATGAAATGGGCCATCCTAGTTACTCCAGGGTGACAGAGAGAATCGTGCAATTGATATAATAGATCAGTTCCCGTAGCCGAACAATGACTGCGTGACAGTGCATCCGCGGCTACATTATCTCTACCAGGTCGGTAAACGATGTCGTAGCAGTAGGATGACAGTTCCAAGCGCCATCTCATTATCTTTTCATTCTTTATCTTTCCAGTCTCTCTGTTGTTGAACATAAATGCCACTGATTTTTGATCTGTAACGAGCTGAAAGTGATGCCCAAGGAGATAGTGCTTCCATTTCCGCAATGCCTCAACAATGGCATAAGCTTCTTTTTCTATGGCAGAGTGATGTTGCTCTGATTTTGAGAGCGTTCTGGAGAAGAATGCGACAGGCCGTCCCATTTGATTTAGAGTAGCGGCTATCGCATGTTCAGACGCATCAGTCTCAACAACGAATGGAGAAGTAGAGTCTATAGCCATCACCACTGCATTCTGTATGTCTTGCTTCAATGACTGAAATGCAGCATTTGCATCATTGGAAAGAGGGAATTCTGTAGATCGAGTGAGAGGATGAATCTTTTCCGAGAAATGAGGGATCCACTGTGAGTAGTAAGAGAACATGCCTAATGCTCGACGGAGCGACGGAAGGTCTGATGGGAGCGGTAGCTCCAGCAATGGTTTTATTCGTTCAGGATCTGGCTTCATAGTGCCCTTGCTAACACAATAACCAAGAAGATTGATTGATTGGGCAGAGAACACGCTTTTATCTGTATTAAATGTAAGGTTGTATTTCTTGGAAGCAGCGAGAAAACAATCAAGATTCCTGTCGTGCTCCTGCTGAGTACGGCCACAAATAGTGACGTTATCAATATAGGCATAGGTAGCTCTTAGGTTTTCCTTAGCAATAACGTCATCAATAACACGCGGGGCAATGGATAGGCATCGAGAAGAGTAAATCTGTTTATCGTCCGAGAATAATCGACAACCATTCTCTTTTGTGTCGTTCGTTCGTTGTGATGAGAACCTGGGAACGCCATGGAGAAATGTTGGGTTCGATGATACCCTCCTTGAGAAGACGAGAGATTTCAGAATCTATGAATTTTGAATCTGATAGCGAATATCGTCGAAATTTATCTGCGATTGGTCGGCAGTCAGGCGTAACATAGTTCACCAGAAGAGCCAATTTGTCCACAGTATTGTCAGCTAATGATGAGAGGAAGTTATTGAATGTGCGGAACCAGTGATTCCATTCTTTAGCTGCGTTAGCACAGTTGGAGTCTGTATTAAATCTTTCAGGCCTCAGAAATTTTTCCATGATATGAATGAGTTGAATAAATTGTTATGAAAAGGCCAATGAATTCAACGTTTAGAGGCTTTATTCAACTAATTCAAACATAATTCATAATCGAGATTACATCTGAAACAGAACAGAAATAATAATTAAACACAATGAAAACATAATAGCAGTTAGCAAAAGTAAGTAAAGTTAAATTTACAACAATGAGGTCGTTCAGGAAGCCAGTGGCAACTGCAGCTGCCGGAACATTTGCCACCCTGTACCCTGTATGTACTGTATGTATTAAACCTGCGTAAGAGTTAAGCAAAGTTAATGTGTCTAAATGGCAACAAATTACGACAAAGGGTTAAAAATATGAGGTTGTGTTCAATTGAATATTTGGTATTTCAACATAGAACAGAAAACCACAATTTGAACATGATAACGCGATTTTTGGGAAAAGTTGCAGAAAAGAAACCCCTCTTAGAATTAAATTTTACATAAAAATACATATTAGCCAGAGTGAAATTCGGACTTGGAAAAGTATGATATACCCTAACGGCCCAAGTGGAGAAGGTGAAGAGACCAACAATATCTTCAGCCGGTACGAGCGAGGAATGGTCCTACTTCACATCGCGATGGATGGACTATGTGGATGCCACCAAAATCACGGGTTGTGACAAAGTGGTGCAGCTACTGGAGTGCTGCGATGAACCCTTCGCAAAGACCTCACACGATCAGCCGGTGGTAGTCTGACAGGAAGAAGTGAAAATGAGGTGCTCGCAGCATAAAGAAACTCGCAGTCAGAGAAGAGAGCACCATGGTTGCTAGAGTGGCGCTGCACAACATGCGCCAAGACCGTGACGAAACCGTGCGTTCATTCGGCGCCCGACTCCGTGGCCAGGCAGGGGTATGCAAGTACATCACCAAATGCTCGAGCTGCGATGTGGATGTGAACTACACGGAGGCCATCTTGCGCGACGTCCTGACCCGCGACATTGAGGACCCCGAGATTCAGTTGGACCTACTCGGCAACACGAACCAGAACATGACATTAGAGCAGGTCTTCCAGTTCGTCGAGGCCAAAGAATCCGGCAAGCGCTTAACATCACGTCTCCTCAACTCTCAGGGCGTCGAGGCTGCTAACAGCGCCTACAGACGGAACAAGAAGGACGCTCTGAAAGAGGTGACAGTCGGCAACCATGAGGTGTGCTCATATTGCGGCAGGAAAGGGCACGGCAAAAGTGCCCCAGGCAGGGTCCGAAAGAAAGACTGCCCAGCCTATGGCCACACATGCAGCCACTGCAATCGTGAGAACCACTTTGAAGCAGTGTGTAGGAGCAAGCACAAACCATCAAGAGTCGAGATAGTAGCTAATTCACATGCAATATGCGAAGAAGGTGCTGTATTCGAGGCCCTCTGCTCGATTGCCACAACTGGCCGACGCCGCATCAGGAGAGTCATCGCCCTTGACCATCATCTTTATCATCGCCTTTCCGACACATGGATTAAGCAAGCCTCCAAACCTCAACTATTCATAAACCTCACAGTGACAGCCGTCGATGAAGATTACGCTGCATTCGGATTCGAGCTAAAGGCCGCGCCCAAGATTGCTACACTCGGTGCGATGGCTGACACAGGCTGCCAGAGCTGTCTGGCAGGCATCAAAGTCATCCACCGCATAGGCCTCAAACAAGCCGATCTTATCCCCGTCACGATGAGAATGCACGCCGCCAACAACGGATGCATCAAAATACTCGGCGCCGTCATCCTGCGACTCTCTGGAAAGGACAAAACCGGTAAAGTGGTAACAACGCGTCAACTCACCTATGTCACGGACAACTCCGACAAGCTGTTCCTCAGCAAGGAGGCATGCATCGCGCTCGGCATATGATCACCGACAACTTCCCGATGATCGGTGAGACGTCTTCGCATCGACTCGAGGCAACCTCGGCAGCCGACACCGCGAGCGATGAGGTGCCGGCGAGAGATAGTGCTATCAGCAGCGAGAGCGGCCAGACCAGCCCATGCGACTGCCCGATACGTCAAACACCGCCCCGGCCGCCATCACAACTACCGTTCCTGGCGACTGAGAAGAACCGCGACAGACTGCGGCAGTACTTGGTCGAATACTACAAGTCAAGCACATTTAACACGTGTGCGCATCAGCCGTTGCCAATGATGGAGGGCCCTCCATTTAAACTTATGGTGGACCCTCTAGCTGACCCGGTGGCATATCACATCCCGGTACCCGTCCCTCTTCACTGGCAAGATGACGTCAAGCGTGGACTCGACCAAGACGTGAAATTGGGCGTAATCGAGCCAGTGCCGGTCGGCGAACCGGTAACATGGTGTCACCGGATGGTGGTGTGCGCCAAGAAGAAGGGAAGCGACGCCGCACGGTCGACTTCCAGCCCCTGAACATACATGCCACCCGCGAGACACACCATATTCAGTCACCGTTCCACCAGGCACGGTCGGTGCCCCATGGCAAGAAGAAGACCGTGTTCGATGCCTGGAACGGATACCACAGCGTGCCCCTCCGCGAGGAAGACCGTCACCTGACTACCTGCATCACTCCGTGGGGCAGGTACCGGTACCGCATGGCGCCGCAGGGCTATATCGCCTCTGGTGATGGCTATTCGAGACGTTACGATGAAATAGTATCCGACGTTCCAAACAAAACCAAGTGTATCGACGATACGCTGCTCTGGTCGGACGACCTGAGACAAAGTTTCTTCCAAGCAGTCAACTGGCTTGACATCTGCGGTAGACACGGCATCACGCTGAACCCTGAGAAGTTTGTATTTGGACAAGACACTGTGGAGTTTGCTGGCTTCGAAATCACACTCGACAAAGTACGACCCTGCGAGAAGTATCTGCAGGCCAACCGTGATTTTCCTACACCAAAGAACATAACCGACAATTGCTCATGGTTTGGGCTAATTAACCAGGTGGCGTATGCTTTCGCTATGGCAAAGAGAATGATACCTTTTCGCCAACTCTTGAAGCCCAGCACGCGCTTCCGATGGGATGATCAACTCAACAATCTGTTTGAAGAGTCGAAGGTGGTGATCATCAGTGAGATCGAGGAAGGTGTAAGTATATTTGACAAAACAAAGCCGATCTGTCTTGCGACCGATTGGTCGAAGTCAGGGATCGGATTCTGGCTATCCCAGAAGCACTGTGAATGTCCTGGTGCTGAACCCTTCTGCTGCCGCACTGATTGGATGGTCACCCTCGTTGGCAGTCGCTTCACCCACCCCGCCGAGTCACGCTACGCGCCGATCGAGGGGGAGGCTCTGGCAGTCGCTGACGCACTGGACAAGGCCAGGTACTTCGTCCTCGGCTGCGATGACCTCATCATCGCGGTTGACCACAAACCGCTGCTGAAGGTGTTTGGCGACAGGTTGCTGGAAGACTTACCGAATGCTCGACTGAGAAATCTAAAGGAGAAGACTCTCCGCTACAGATTTCGCATGATCCATGTACCTGGTGCGAGGCATCGCGTGCGGACGCTACGTCCCGCTACCCCACCGGCGACCGCCAACCTGAAAAGATGCTCATGGCAGACGACATATCCGCTAGTAGCCAAGACGCTGTTGCTGATGATGACCTACCATCGGCAGCTGCTCTGCGCCACTCATTCTTAGCTGGCATACGCACAGAGGGAACGGCTGCGTATAACGACGAAGCCCTCGACGACGAGGTTATGGCCTCCGCGATCTCAGCTCTGAACACGCTGCAGTCCGTTACCTGGGACCGGGTAAGATTGGTGACGAGCAGCGACGAACACATGACAGAGCTCGTCTCGATAATCGAGTCAGGCATGCCTGACTTCCGTCACGAGCTCCCCCCTACTCAGAGAATATTACCAATTCTGAGAGGACCTGTACACGGTGGACGGCGTCGTCATATTCATAAACCTGGAATGGGACGTTTTGGCGCCGACGTTCTGGCGCCGACGTTTTGGCGCCGCCGTTTGGGCGCCACTGTTTGGGCGCCGTTTGACGATTGGTTAGGTTAAGTCGTGATATTTTTGTTAAAACTAACCAGTGACGATTGGTTAGGTTAAGTTGTGATATTTTTGTTAGTTTTAACGAAAATATCATGACTGAACCTAGCCAATCGTCAATGGGGCAGATAACGGAAAAGTACCCATATTATATATACACCTTATAATACACTGACTCTTTTGCTCGCACCGCCAAAAAAGAAGGGTCGCGCTTGCTACATTTATCAAACACATACAAATATCCATTATGTGAAAACTTCTGTTTCCCTTTCTTACTTGATATATTTTCAGACATTTATGCTATTAAGGGCAACAACACAACTTATCTGAAAAGACAGACAGCACTTCAGGTTAATAACCAAGTATTTCTACTTAATACTAATTAACGGCGGCGCCAAACCGGCTCCGCGCCCAAACGGTGGCGCCCAAACGGCTGCGCCAAAACGTCCAGCGCCAAAATGTCGGCGCCAAAACGTCCTAGATGGTCAAAAACAGTGTTGTGATCCCTCCCTCTCTCCGGCAGGATGTACTGAACGCGCTCCACGCAGCACACCAGGGCGTATCGTCGATGGTCGCGAGGGCTGAGGTGTCCGTGTTCTGACCCGGCATCACCCCTGCTATCACTACCCTCCGGAACAGTTGCAACCATTGCAACCGTATGGCACCTTCGCAGCCCAGTGCTCCTCCAATTCCTCCGGTGTCCCCCGTCTACCCTTTCCAGTGCATCTGTACCGATTATTTCCACTATAAAGGTACCAACTAAAGACTACCTGGTGATCGTCGACAGGTACTCAAATTGGCCGATTGTGGAGAGGACCACGGATGGCGCCAGAGGCCTCATCAACAGCCTGCGTAGGGTGTTCGTGACTTATGGCATCTGCGACGAACTGTCATCTGACGGCGGCCCTGAGTTCACATCCACGGCTACTCGTCACTTCCTGGGGAACTGGGGCGTACACCACCGTCTGGCTTCGGTAGCTTTTCCACATTCAAACTGCAGAGCCGAAGTTCGCGTGAAAACAGCGAAACGACTGATCACAGACAACACAGGACCGAACGGTGAGCTCGATACAGACGCTTTTCAGCGAGCCATGCTACAATACCGCAACACGTCTGACAAAGATACCAAGCTGTCTCCCGCTATGTGTGTGTTCGGCCGTTCGATCAAAGATTTCATCCCGATCGTGCCCGGCAGGTACAAGCCACACGATACCTGGCTCGGGACGTTGGCGGCGAGGGAGGATGCCTTGCGGAACAGGCACATGAGAGGCACTGAATACTGGTCCGAGCACACCAGACGGTTACCCCCACTCGTGGTCGGAGACAGGGTCAGAATCCAGAACCAGATCGGCACCAACCCCAGGAAATGGGACAAGACTGGCTTGGTAATAGAAGTGCGACAGTTCGATCAATACGTGGTGAAGGTTGACGGTTCAGGCAGAGTGACTCTGCGAAACAGAAAATTTCTGAGGAAATACGTGCCCGTCCAACCGCACAGACGCCGCCTCACCATCGGGGACGACTCCCACCTTCACCTCTCTAGCCCTGCGCCAGGATCGGGGCAGTGCGCCCGAATTAGAGCAGTGCGCAACCTCACCCCCGAAACCACGCTCCCCGTCCGCAGTCGAGCGATCATCCCCTACCGCCCACCAACCGGCTGGCAACGTAACCACACCGACCAGCCCCACATCACTTCCACTGCACACCACACTACGAGGCCTGCCCTCCAGACCAGCTGCGCACCGTCAGCAATGCCCACCAAAACCGTCCCTGACACCCATTGAGCGCTTCCAGCAACGAGATTCCTTGCAACCTGCTGCTCCAGGTGCTGCGTCCAGGTGTCCCGCTTCTCCAACCGATGCCACTGCCGTCAGACGCTCCGGACGCGATAGGAAGACACCTTCATGGCAGAGCGATTACGATATGACGAACACCCTACATACTAAGGGGTTCCGAAAAACCTTAGCCCCCCCGAATTTGCAGCTTACATGTTTACTTATATCGAAATAGTTTTTAGTGATTATAAAAATATATAAAATTCTTTATTTATTGCAGGTATTAAAATTACTCTAGCTGATAAAGTGATAATATAATGGCTTCTCAATTAATTGGTGATTCGGAGAGGCAACGTGTGATAGATCGCATACGAGCAATAACATTTCGGGAAGCTCGTGATGCTGGAGCCACCTTTATAACACGGTCATGGGTTGCCAAAAAGTTGCGAAGAAGTGAGGACTTCGTCAAAAGAAATTGGAATAAAACTTTGGATGAATGTAAAATGGATACAACCAAATCTGGGCGCCCAAATTTGTCACTCTCTCAGGAAACAAAGGACATCATTGAAAGCGGTACGCGTAAGCGGAAAAACAGCTGTGCTAAACTTTCTAGAGAGATCGAAGTGTTGAGAGGAAAGATCGTTAGTGGTAAGATCATTCGACTGTATCGTCATAGGCAAGGTTTAAAGCCTTGGCATGAACTTCCAAAGCCAAGAAAAACTCAACTTAACATCGATGACAGAATGTGGTTTGCCCATTATCTTGACGATTAGGATGTGGATGATTTTATGCATTTACTGTCTCCGATGAATTTTTTGTTTACGTAACACGTCGGCCTAACTACCAAAATGATCGAGTGTGGACCACAACACCAGATGAAATCGATGACAATGAACATTATTGCGAATTATTAAAAAGTTCAGAATGTGTTGGTGTGTTTGTTTTGTTCACTGCAAAGAAGCTCATGTGGGTGCTGAAGCTAAATGGTCAGAGTTGGGATGGACAGTATTTTCGTGATATTATTCTATCCCAGCATGTCATTCCTTTTCTAAGAAACCCAAACAATGTTATGGATGTCGATCAGGTCACACTTCTGCACGATAAGGCCCCCTGCTTTAAGGCATTAGCCACTCAACAGTTGTTGCGGAACCATGAGATCGATTTCTTTGGAAATAAAGAATGGCCTGGAAATTCTCCTAACCTGAACGTCTGTGAACACATTGGATCAGTTATAAAGGACAAGGTTGAATGTCTCTTGTTTCAAGAACCTGCAGCAAATCGATTTTCGAAGGATACAATGACGCAACACATTGAAACTGTTTTAGCAAATTTGCGTAACGATCAAGATCTATTCACATCACTTTTGGCAAGCTACCCAAAGCGAATTCAGGCTGTCTTGGAAGCCAATGGCGGGAACACCAAGTTTTAGTTATTTCTCATTAAATGCAGGATTAAATTCTCTTTTGTAAGGTATGTTTAGTTTTACTGTACCTCTAATGGTTTAGGCCATGGGCGGGGGGCTAAGGTTTATTGGAGCCCCGTACATGAACAACCCCCTCTCGCCATCGACACCCATACCCTGTACCACACTACTACATATATAAGTCTTTGTTCCCCTTTTTTTCACTATACTATATCAAAGACTCGGGGAGAGAGAGAATATTCATTGTTATTGACTAGTGTCTTCATGTTGATGCCTTTATTTTTCATGTATGTGTTTATGTTTTGTTTGTATGTTTCAGAGTTCCATCATTGTTTAGCGTTATGGATATTGGTCAATAAACGTAATAACAAAGAGTTGAATCTTATTTAGAAACTATGAGAGGAAGTTTAGGATCATGAAGCACTAGGAGAGTGGACTTTAGTAGTAAGTCCTTGGAAGCCTCAAATGCTTCCTTTTGGGTTTTCTCCCATCTCCACTGTTCCCCAGATCGTAATAACTTATTTAGGGGTTCAAGGAAAGTCGATGCATTAGCAGTGGCGGCTGGTCGGTAGCCACTGCGGAACTGCAGTACCCCTAAATTTTTTATTTACAATTGAAATAATCAAGAACAATATAAGGATTAGCTCACTGAATAACTTTTTCAATAACTTTTGAAACTTTTATTCATTGCTCAATGCTCATCCTTTTATTTCAGTAATTAGTTCAACCCATTCTTAGAAACAGCACCCCTAGAATTTTTAGTCACGAGCCGCCACTGTGCATTAGGCAAAAATTTCTATAAAAGTTTAGGAGACCTAAATAAGCTTGTTATTTTCTATTTTATTGGGTTCAGAATCCCAGCTGAGCTGTGAACGGCCAAGCTCTGAAGGGCCAGTTTAACGTACAGCCCAAGTTAAGCTAGACTAAAACTTACGGACTTGGAGGTCCTGTTAGGTCCTACCTCAGTGTTGCTGACTCGATGTGGGCCTACCTTAGGCCTCAGTTGCATAAAATTAAGATAAAAAACAAAAGGGGCACTATTTATGGTCTTCTTTCTAAACCTTGCAACAACACACAACCTGCACCATTGCACGATGCAACAATCTTGTATATAAACAACAAAACTGAATTGCGAGAGAGCTCTCTACAGTATAAGACTACGCCCTGTAAGTGCCGCATTCAACAAACGAGTAGGTAGGACGCGCAGTGCCCCAGAAAAATGATGCCACAAGAACCCAAAAATGCTAGCTCTAAATTAAGTGAATTTTTCACTAACCTTACAATTATGAGATGGCTATATATACACCTTAATAAATGTAAAAAACTTCACTTTTTTCTACGTGAAAGCCAAAATATGATAATAAAAACCCACTCTAATAGACAGAGTTTATTTCCACAACCGTTTCGATGCCCACTGGCATCCTCTTCGGGTGAATACAGAAAAAAGAAAACCGTTTTTCTGTATCCACCCGAAGAGGATGCCAGTGGGCATCGAAACGGTTGTGGAAATAAACTCTGTCTATTAGAGTGGGTTTTTATTATAATATACACCTTAACTTAATTTATACAAGCAATGCTGCATCAATCAGCTTAGTCATCATATCGCCTTGGGACAACAATGGCTTTTCCTCTTCTAGATTTTCTAACACTCCCCACCGAAGAGGCATTGTTGTCATTACCTTCTGCAAGTTTAGCCAAGCCTTCTCCATGAGGCTGTAACTCAAATGTTTCCTCTTGACTATCCGTGTTTTTCCTGATTTCTAAAGCATACAGTTTTTGTATAGGTCTCTTTAATTTTTCTCCTGAAGTCTTTACCAGTGCAGACCTAACTAAATTGTCTTTGCCAACAAACAACTCTTCAATTATGCAAAGCTTCCAGCATTGCCCTGGTCTTTCATCGCCAATCATTACCACTTCTCCCCCTTGATACAATTTGCATTGGAGCCCTTTATATTGCATGATGGGTAATAACTGAGTTCTGGCACGTATTCTATCTGCCACCACTTTCATAACTGATCTTGTAGCTCTTTGTTATTTTATTTATTTGTTGGGTTCAAAATCCCAGCTGAGCCGTGAACGGCCAAATTCTAAAGGGCCAGTTCTACCTACAGCCCAAGTTAAGCTAAAATTAAAACTTACGGACTTGAGATTCTATTAGGTCCTACCTCAGGGTTGCTGACTCGATGTGGGCCTACCTTAGGCCTTAGTTGTATGAATTTAAGATAAAAACAAAAGGGGTACTATTTATGGTCTTCTTTCTCAACCTTGCAACAACAACGCAACCTGGACTATTGCACGATGCAACAATCTTGTATCTAAACAACCAAACTGAATTGCAAGAGAGCTCTTTATCAGACCACACCCTGTACGTACGACATCCCACAAACGAGTAGAAAGGACGCGCAGCGCCCCAAAATGATGCCACCAGAGTGGCCAAACAATGATGCCACAAGAGCCCAAAAATGCTAGTTCTAAATTAAGTGAATTTTTCACTAACCTTACAATTATGAGATGGATATATACACACCTTAACTTAATATATACAAGCAATGTTGCATCAATCAGCTTAGTCATCATATCACCTTGGGACAACAATGGTTCTTCCTCTTCTAGATTTTCTAACACTCCCCACCGAAGAGGCATTGTTGTCATTACCTTCGGCAAGGTTAGCCAAGCCTTCTCCATGAGGCTGTAACTCAAATGTTTCATCTTGACTATCTGTGTTTTTGCTGATTTCTAAAGCATAGAGTTTTTGTATAGGTCTCTTTAACTTTCCTCCTGAAGTCTTTACCAGTGCAGACCTAACTAAATTGTCTTTGCCAACAAACAACTCTTCAATTATGCCAAGCTTCCAGCATTGCCTTGGTCTTTCATTGCCAATCATTACCACTTCTCCCACCTTGATACAATTTGCATTGGAGCCCTTTACCTTGCCTGATGGGTAATAATTGAGTTCTGGCAAGTATTCCATCTGCCACCTCTTCCATAACTGATCTTGTAGCTCTTCAAGGTACCTGAACCGTCTGGTTAACTCTCCTTGAGTGCTCTGGATGGGCTGCAAGTCTTCTGGCACACTGGGGTTTGATGTTAATCGTTTACCACAAAGAAAATGATTTGGTGTCAATGGCTCTGCATCCTGCCTACTGTTGTAAACAAAAGTGATAGGCCTACTGTTCACCATTGCTTCTACTTCACATAAAACAGTAGAGAATTCTTCTTTGCTCAAATGAGCATTAGCTAAAAGTTTCTTTAATGGACACTTTACACTTCTCACTAGCCTTTCCCAAAATCCTCCCCACCATGGTGCTCTCTCAACAATAAACTCCCACTGTACCCCTTGGTGTGAAAAGTAGGATTGGAATCCTTCCTCTTTTAGCAAGGACCAAATTTCTTGGAGTTCCTTTGCAGCCTTTTTGAAGGTTTTTGCATTATCCGATATGATTTTATTTGGGAAACCCCTTCTGTTCACAAACCTTTTAAAGGCCAAAAGAAATACATCACTACTTAAGTTGCTTACCAACTCCAAATGGATTGCTCTGGTGGTAGCACAGGTGAAAAGACATATATAACCTTTGTTAGACTCCCCTCGCTCATACACATAGACTGGCCCTGCAAAGTCTACTCCCACTACATCAATTGGGGCAGTATAGACACACCGTTCTCTTGGAAGTGGAGCCACCTTTTCATAATAAGGCTTTGTACTCCAACGCTTGCAAACCACACATTTATGCACGACCTTCTTTACTACTTGTCTAATTTTGGGAATCCAAAACTGTTGTCTGATCTCTATTATCACTTCTCTAACTCCAGCATGTAACAGCTTATGATGAGTATCCAGGATCAAAAGGTCCACAAAGTGCCCCCCAGAAGGTAGCAAAATTGGATGTCTTTTCTCCTCTGGAAGCCCAGAAAACTGTAGTCTACCTCCTACTCTCAATAAATCTTGATCCAAAAACACATCCAAACCCTTGAGAGCAGAATGTGTTGGTAGAACCTGTAATGGATGGCTGGTGAGCAATTCCCTCTCTTCACCAAATTTTTCCTTCTGCACATATTCCACCCAATATTTCCCGGCTTGCTGAATCTCATTACTGTTCAGAATTCCTTCCCTTCTTGTTTCTCCCTTAATATTGTTGGTAAATCTATATACCCATGCTGTCACTCTTAACAATCTTTTCAGACTGCTAATGTCCTCAAGCCTCAATATGGGGTCCTGCTGCATAACTTGATAACTGTTCACAGCGCATTTTCTCACCTCACTCACCCATGCTTCTTCAGCCTGGCATTCTCCTACAATAGGCTGATTAGAAGGCCAGTTTTCACTTCCAAGTTTTAGCCACTCTGGCCCATTCCACCACAAACTTGACTGTGCAAGATCTTTCACCGAAATTCCTCGTGTTGGTAAATCAGCGGGGTTTTGGGTGCCTGGACAATGCTTCCATTGTTTGGGATCTGTGTGCGCTTGAATTTCCTCCACCTTATTGGCAACAAATGGTTTCCATTTCCTTGCCTGACTTCTTAACCAGTGCCAAACATATAGTGGAGTCTGTCCAATAATAGCTTGGAATTTCTTAGAGGGCCAAAGACTTTTGCACTGTAACTGCAAGCCGACTAGCAATAACGGCACCCATCAATTCCAACCTTGGAACAGAAAGCCTTTTCAAAGGTGCTACTCTGCTCCTTGCAGCAACCAACTTGCAACTTACTTCCTCTTGCAATGCGCCTCTTATATAAATACAAGTTGCATAGGCTTCCTCACTTGCATCACAAAAGATGTGCAGCTCCAAATTTCCTGGACTATTGTTCAACTCCCCAAAGTACCATCTTGGGATTTCAATGTCTCCAAGATGTGCCAATTCTTTGAACCAATATTTCCACCTTACCACCATATGATCAGGTAACTCTTGGTCCCAACCAAGTCCAATTTCCCAGAGGCTCTGAAACCAAATTTTTGACTTTATCACAAATGGAGCCAGGAATCCAAGAGGATCAAAGACCTTTGAAGCCAAACTAAGAGCTGTACGTTTTGTCCACCTTGTCTCATTCTCAGCCAGCTCTACTAAAGATTTCCAAGTGAAGGTAAACAAATCATCTCCTTGCTGCCAAACAATGCCTAGCACCTTTGCGTCTATTGCCCACAACTCCTTAATACCAGAATCCTCAATACTTTCTGCTGCATCAGGTACTACACAGGACTGACTCATAAACTCTTGTAATTGAGAATGATTGGTCTGCCATTTTCTAAGTTCCATGCCAGCCTCCCTCATTATAGCTCTAGCCTCCATGAATATCTGTTTAGCCATTTCTGTATTATCCACGGAACACAGCAAATCATCAACATAAAAATTTTTCCTTATGTGTTCAATAGTGTTAGGATAGACTTCAGAATATTTCTTAAAATGGTACTGCATAGTAGCTGCCAACAGAAATGGACTAGAGCTGAGGCCAAACAACACTGATTTCATTCTATAGGCTTGAACCTTAGGTTCATTTTCCAACAAGTCTTTCGTATCCACCCACAGATACCTTACTGCATCTCTGTCCTCTGGTTTTAACTTTATCCGCAAAAAGGCTTGCTTCACATCTGCAGTCAATGCTACTCTACCAAACCTGAATCTCAGTAACAAGGAAAATAAATCTGCATTTAAATTTGGCCCAGCATCCAAACAGTCATTCAAGGACACACCACCTTTGTCCTTGGCTGAGCCATCAAAAACTACCCTCAGTTTGGTGGTAGTTTTGTCTCGCCGTACCACTGCATGGTGTGGCAGATAATGTGCCTCCTGGTTCACCAGCTCACCTTGCACCCTTTCAGCATAGCCCTCCCTTACATAGCTTAGGATGGCCTCATTGTATTCAATTAACAACTCCTCATTCCTTCTTAGCCTGTACAATGAAGTCTCCAACCTCCGATTAGCTAGCTGAAGGTTTGAACCGGGTTTGCGCGAATCCTTCCACGGGAGGCCAACTTCATAGCAACCATCTCTAAACCCAATCCCTTTTTCAAATTGCTCTAAAACATCATTGTTCACTGTACTTGCCTGTTTGTCCTTTATGCCAATGGATTCAAGTTCCCAAAACGCTTTCAAATGCCTTTCCAAACCATGGCTGTTCTCCTCAATCTTAACAAAAAGAGCCTTAATTTCCATTTCATTGCAATAGCTACCATGTAGCATCCAGCCTAGCTTACTTTCAATAGCTACCGGGCCTTGAGATGTACAGACAATATTACCAGTGATGAAGTCCCAATAATAGTCAGCTCCAATCAAAAGACTAATATCTTCTGTTCCTTCAAACTTATTATTGCCCAAATTAATTCCTTTAACTTGCAATTCTTGGACACATGCCATATCTAAACAAGTAGTGACTGGAGCACAAAGTTCCTCAATCTCTACAGCTTGGACCTTGATAGTGGGAGTTTGTGGTAACAACCCCTTAACCAGAACTTCTACCTTCTTAAATTTGGTTCGGTTTTGAATGGAACCCCCAAACCCAGAAATTCTTAAATTTTCCCTCTTAAGTTCTTTAAACTTCAATTTTCTGGAAATTCTGGTCTTAACAAAGCTACACTGGCTACCACTATCAAACAACACTCTTACCGTAGCTTCTCCACCATTCCCAATTAATAAGGCTGCAGTTGTTTGCAATAATCCCCCTTTACTTTTACTCCCTTTCATAGCAGTGGCATGTGCCACTGATGTCTCTACTGCTGGGGTAGGTGTACTAGGAGTGTTTTCACACAATAATGGCTGATGCCTACCATGACATTTTTTGCACAAAATTTTAAACTTACAAAACCTTGCTCTGTGACCTTTCAAAAAACATTTAAAACATGCTGTGGACTTAGTTACCCTGTCCTTTCTCTCCTCAAAAGGTAAAGCCTCAGCCACCTCACATTTATATGACTTGTGGTTGCCTTCACAAAATATGCATTCCTTGATTCCCTTTAATTTATTCTCAGAGGATGCATGTAGAGCTGACACTGTACCTGGGCTATTCCTTTCTGTAGAAACCTTGGTGCTGTGCCTGCCTTTGTCCCCTTGTTTAACATCCCACTGTGCAAACTCAATTCCCTCCCGTCTTGCTAATTCTGTGCCTAGAAGACTTAACATCTGCTGAAGGGGGATGTACACATGTTCTGTAGAGTGTCCCCTACTTAATTCAAGCAAAATTGAGCTAGGCAATTTGGACTCCAGTATAGTAACCAACATTATACCATACCTTTCCATTCCTACACCCAAGTTGTCCAGGGACCTAGTTCTAACTTCAAATTCATCATATAACTGCCGTAACTCCTTGACACTATTAGGATTATTAACAGGAGGTATAGCTAAAAGTTCACGGAGGTGGCTTTTAATTAAGATCTCTGGCTTACCAAACCGTTTCTTTAATATATCCCAAGCCACATTATAATTCGCCTCTGTTAATGCTAATCCTGCTATTGTCTTTGCTGCCTCCCCTTCCAAGAGGGACTGCAAATAATTAAACTTCTCCACCGCACTTAACACTTGACTAGAATGAACTGCTGATTGAAAACTGTCTGCCCATCCTTGCCATTCCTGAATACTCCCAGAAAATGTTTTGAGTACAAGCCTCGGTAATTGAACTGCAGATCTGTTAACCTTAACTTCACAAACATCATTTGTTGAGTGTTGTGTTTCATTATTAGACCTGGTCTCTAACTGTAATGAGCTGCTAAACTCTTTTGCTCGGTGGCCTACTTTAATTATATCATCAATAATCTCTTCAAATTAAATTATGTTATTTTCTATTTCATCCTCTTCTATAAGAGCCTCAATTTTAACATTTACTTCACTTAGAGCAACCTTTTTAGTTTCTAATATGGAAAGCTGCGCAGTCACTAATCTTAAATCCTCTTGCTCTATAGCAGAATCTATTGTGGCAATGACCTTTGTAATTAGACCTTTGTAGGCGCTTCTCCTTTTTTTAAACTTGTTCAATTCAGATGCACTCATCTTCAATGCAAACAACAATTGGGCTCAATGCCAAATGAGCTGAATTGGCAGAAATACTTAACCAAACTGATCAAACGTAAATTTTGCTTTTTTCAAATAAACTGAATTGCTAGGTGGGGTACTAACCAACCACCAGTATGGAATACCAATTTTTCCACCCAAGTAACTGGTGCACCGAAGTCTGCAACCTTCGCCTACGAATAATAAACCAAATTTAACCAAACCGGTAAAAATGTAGGCCAAAAACAACGACAGACGAGTGGCCAAGTTTTGCAATTGGGCGACCAAACTTTCTACCCTGGGACCTTAATTCAATAATAAACCAAAATTAACCAAACCGGTAAAAATGTAGGCCAAAAACGACGACAGACGACTGGCCAAGTTTCGCAATTGGGCGACCAAACTTTCTACCCTGGGACCTTAACTCAATAATGCTCAACCCGTCTAGGCCTAACTTGGGCTACAATTTGCACAATCAGAACTTGCCGAAAAATAGTCACTGACTCAGTCTTGGGCTAGAATCCGGTTCTGAAGGACCATGTTATTTTATTTATTTGTTGGGTTCAAAATCCCAGCTGAGCCGTGAACGGCCAAATTCTAAAGGGCCAGTTCTACCTACAGCCAAGTTAAGCTAAAATTAAAACTTACGGACTTGAGATTCTATTAGGTCCTACCTCAGGGTTGCTGACTCGATGTGGGCCTACCTTAGGCCTTAGTTGTATGAATTTAAGATAAAAACAAAAGGGGTACTATTTATGGTCTTCTTTCTCAACCTTGCAACAACAACGCAACCTGGACTATTGCACGATGCAACAATCTTGTATCTAAACAACCGAACTGAATTGCAAGAGAGCTCTATCAGACCACAACCTGTACGTACGACATCCCACAAACGAGTAGAAAGGAGCGCAGCGCCCCAAAATGATGCCACCAGAGTGGCCAAACAATGATGCCACAAGAGCCCAAAAATGCTAGCTCTAAATTAAGTTAATTTTTCACTAACCTTACAATTATGAGATGGATATATATACACCTTAACTTAATATATACAACCAATGCTGCATCAATCAGCTTAGTCATCATATCGCCTTGGGACAACAATGGTTCTTCCTCTTCTAGATTTTCTAACACTCTTCAAGGTACTTGAACCTTCTGATTAACTCTTGTTGAGTGCTCTGGATAGGCTGTAAGTCTTCTGGCAAACTAGGGCTTGATGTTAATCGTTTACCACAAAGAAAATTATTTGGTGTTAATGGCTCTGCATCCTGATAAACAAAGGTGATAGGCCTACTGTTCACCATTGCTTCTACTTCACACAAAACAGTGCAGAATTCTTATTTGCTCAAATGAGCATCAGCTAAAAGTTTCTTTAATGGACACTTTACACTTCTCACTAGCCTTTCCCAAAATCTTCCCCACCATGGTGCTCTCTCAACAATAAACTCCCACTGTACCCCATGGTGTGAAAAGTAGGATTGGAGTCCTTCCTCTTTTAGCAAGGACCAAACTTCTTGGAGTTCCTTTGCAGCCCTTTTGATTTTATTTGGGGAACCACTTCTGTTCACAAACCTTTTAAAGGCCGAAAGAAATACATCACTACTTAGGTTGCTTACCAACTCCAAATGGATTGCGCTGGTGGTAGCACACGTGAAAAGACATATATAACGTTTGTTCGACTCCCCTTGCTCATACATCTAGACTGGACCTGCGAAGTCTACTCCCACTACATCAAATGGGGCAGTCGGGTGTGTCAATTTTGTCAACTTTTTTCAAATCAATTTTGGTAGTGAAAATATAGTCTTTTCATGTGAAAACTTGAAATTGGCCAACCAAAACGACATAAAATAACCCTTATCTACATCAATTTTACCTTAAAGTTTCAGAAATTGACTCTTTTACTGAATAATAGGACATAAATTGATTAACTATTCATCTGTCACAGAATTATCCCACTGATCGCATATGGAGTGTTTTCAAGGTCATATAGTTGTTGTACAATGTACAAGTCACAACATGAATAGAACTGTCCCTCACTCTCAGTCCTCAGTTGCCTCTTAGATGTCATAGACGGTGGTTTGCTGTTATATTCTCTTGTACCTACTTCATAGTTATTCTACTAGACGAATACTACAGTTTAACTGTAAGTATGGATTATTGATTATTACAATTATTTATTATTATCATATTCTTCTGTCTAATTATGTTGTAATCCCATGAAATATTTTTTTATTGAATTTTAGAACATCGAATGACTAAACTTTGAAACATTGTAAATGATATAAAATACTTAAATGTTTTTCTTTCTTTTCAGATATTCCTAAGATGCCAAAATTGAAGACAAGAGGTCAGTCGTCATGCCACTTGAGCCTGTTAGTCGGTACAGGCAAGGAGCTTCCCGTATCAGAACTACCAACAGTGCGAGACATGCTGAGACTAGGGTTACTCCTTCGTGAACAAAATACAAAGGATAGAAGGAACTACACAGAGAAAGAGCTCATAAGGAACATGATTCCCCCTCTTCTGCATCAGTGGAAAAAAGCTAATGTGTTATTCAAACCACCTGTACTCAATCAGTATAGTACTATTGAGCTAAAATTAACAAAGCTGTGGCATAAAGCAGTTGAGACATCACTTGGTAAAGGAAAACTAGCAAAGAAAAATAAATTTCTGCACACACTTGATACTCTTCTTGACATTTCTAACTGCCAGTGTCCCATAGAGTTGTGTTCTGAAGCCAATTGTTCTCCATCATGCAGAAGAGAACCTCACCCTCACATTGATTGTCGCTGTCCTCGTGAGAAGAAGATCCCTGTTTTGGAGCTGGCTTTCATAAAGGCACAGAGAACAAAGGCAGGAGGCCAAGGAAGTATGCAGATTGGTTCGGCAGATTATTCAGAAACCAAAAAACAGATTGTTATTGCTAAGAAAAAAGAGAAAATCCGAGAGAGGGAAGAAAGGAAGAAAAAGAAGAGTGAAGAAGCCACCCAAAGAGATGAAGAGCTCTATCAAGAGGTTTCTCACTTCTTTGAAAGCTCTTCAGATGAACAGAAAGAAGCAACATCAGATGATAGTATTTGTTGTATATTAGTTTGGTACCTGTTGCATATAAGTATTAGTTTAGTATGTTACATATTTATTATTATTAGTATCAGTATTAGTTGCAGACTGTTATATATTAGCTAAACGGTGCCATTATTTAATTTCGCATTTATATGTCAATCAAAGTTGTTACTGGTAAACATCCCTTTGCATCTACAAATAATTGTTGCATATAGTTTATTAATTGTTGTCAATAAAATACAAAATTCATGTTGATGATTTTATAATCAATCCTTCCCTTTTTTATCAAAATTATTTTTGCGCCGCAGTGCTGGATGCCAATCTAGTATTTGGGCGCTGGTGACCCTGGCATTTAATTAATTATCTACGTAAAGGTCTGTAATAATAAATAAGACCCTTACAGCCTCATCAGCCGAGAGGATACATCCTTAGTGATAGATCATAATAAGATAAGAAGCGCACAAGAAAAAATAATGAAGGAAATATCTGATCAGCATGAAAAAGATTTGAAGGAGGAAGGTCTCTCTTGCCTTTTGTTTGATGGAAGAAGAGATGACACAAAAGTTCTCCTAGAGGTAGAGGGAATGGACAGAAAGTTTCCCGGTCTCATCAAAGAAGAACACTACTCTGTGTGCTCCGAACCTGGTGGCCGCTATTTGTTTCACTTTGTTCCTGAAGCAGAAGTAGAAGGCAAGAAACATGGAGAGGCAATTGCTGATCAAATAATATGTTGGCAGTTCACTGCAGGCCGTTGGTGGAGACTCAACTGCGGTGAACACTGGATAGCAGGGCGGTGTTATGACGCATTTAGAGAAAAGACTTGGAAGAAGGCTTGTTTGGATTGTATGTGATTTGCAAAGCTGGGCACAAACCGTTAATCCGTTAATCGTTAATTAACGAAGTTAACTTTTTCGTTAACGATTTAACTTTTAAGTTAACTTTGAAAATCATTATCGGACTAATTAACTTCCGTTACATTTAACTTCCGTTAACTCAAGTCCGTTAACCCAAAAATATCATAAATAAACGTTTAAAAGTTTCTGTTATTTTCAGTGCTGAGCAGGTGCGCAATTAATCCGCCACTGTTAATAGTGATGAACGAATTTCCATTTCCGCAGTGCAAAATCAGGCGATATATTTGTTTCCGTCGCCACAATTTGTGTCTTACCAAATATGGTAGTTATTTATGGCATTGGTTTGAGCAAAACATGGTCGACTGTAAAATCAGGCGGAAAGATTTGCCATTTGAGTTGAATGTTTCAACTTCTTTCAAGAAATATCACGAGCATTTTAAGGCACTTTCAATAATATATATGTAACAATTACAACAAATAACTACATTCGTTTCATTTGCAGTCTGTCTCTTGCGCAACATGTTTGTGCTAGTGAATATTTAAAAATAATCGTTGTCAAGTAAGTCATGTATATTTATAATATGTCTGTGAGTACCTTATTAGTAGTCTCCTTGATACATTTCAAGAACCATAAAACTGATCAGGTAAGATTTCAATTCTCATGTCACTTTGATGACATAAATTAAGTCAATTGATGTCTTACAATGGGAGCGTTTTCACCTTAACCCTTTATGTCCTGGCGGTACTTCTAGGTACCACATCTTTAAAATCTCCATAATTATTTTTCTACCCGGTTGATCCTGCCGGTACTTTCAAGTCCCAATGTGAATTAGTTTCTTTATGAGATAATAGATGGCGTTGAGAAGTAAATGTGAGCGTGTGGCGCCAGAGGCTGTTTACTCTTTAGTATCTCTGCTGTGAAGACCGAAGAAATTTCAGTGCAATTACTTCCCGAATATTCTGTGCCATATCTGTTCCAAATAACAAAGGTAAGGGTTATTTTATTTTTTATCTTGTTCTTGAAATGTTCAAGAATGCTTCAAACAATTGTTGTTCTTGTTTATTATTTTTAAGTGTGAAATAATAAAGGATTTATTGAGTCAACTTCTAAGTACCAACAGGACAAAAGGGGCATAAGTCTACATCGTTTTCTTTTGGTTTTCTTTCAATTTTATGGATGACTATTTTAATTTATGTGGAAATATTTGAACTTGAACTCATGTGTTTACACAAGATTGCGCTTGCGCTTTGCAACATTGCGCAAGCTAAATAGTCAGATTGCGCATGATAGTGAACAGTGGATTGCGCTTGCGCAACTTAATTTTTGATTGCGCTGTCCAGCTCTGATTATTTTCTGATTTTCAATACAGACACTTGTGTGATTTTGAATTTTATAAATCATGATGGCATCTCAACAAGAACAAGCTCAGAACCCCTGGCCCCACCTGGACGACTACTTCTTGTTCAAGTCAAGGGAAGGAGACAAATTGATTTTCAACTGCAAGCTGTGCCTGCCCAAGACTGTGCCAATCAAGGGGCACCTGACAAGCCTCAACAACCTCAAGCAGCACATCAAGTTCATGCAGTTTGATGAGAAGATCAAGGCAGGTTCATCTCGTGGAAAAGCCAAGCAGAGGTTTTCCTCTGGTTCCAGCAGCGACAGCAGCACTTTGATATCGAGTCTGTTTTCACCTCCATCTGCCAAGAAAGCACGCCAGCAAACCATTGGCGAGTCCTTTTGCATTGCTGCTACTGGCAGTGGCGTACCCCAGGCTGCTGTGGATCAAAGGATTGTGGACCTGTTCGTAGCCAACATGCTGCCGCTCCACGTTGTAGAGTCTGACACATTCGAGAGACTGATCAAGACGCTGAACCCCAGCAAGAGCTCCATCTCGAGGAGGACACTGGGCAGGCGAATCGTTAATTCGCATACTGACTTGAAGCAGTACTTGATCAGGTAATTGACATAATTTTTATCTTTTTTATACTTGAGTTAATTTATATTCCCAATATTTAAATTTTAACTTTAAAAATAAAAATTTAAAACTTATATTTTTTCAAATTTCAGAGTTCTCGGCGATGTTCAGTGGGTGGCCACTGGCCACCACAGCTGACTGCTGGTCTGCCCACAAGAAAGGCTACCTGGGCATGACTGTCCACTGGTTGGACCCCACCACCAGGCAGAGGCAGCAAGCAGTGCTCGCGTGCATCAGGCTGACAGGCCATCATACCTATGATGTGCTTGCACAGGCCATGATCAACGTCCACTATGAATTCCACATTGAGAAAAAAGTCACCAGGTTAGATAGTTGATATTATATTAATATTAGACTATTAGTCTATTAACAATTTGTATCAGAAATTTTTTTCAAATAAATTGTAGATTATTTCTATTTATAAATTAAATTCAATAGTAATATTTGATAATTCGTAATTGTAATTTTATAAAAAAAAAACTTAGAATGTCTTTCTATTCCAGGACTACCACAGACAATGGCAGCAACTTTGTGAAGGCCTTTGTCCAGTTTGGGGCAGAGGCTGACACACTGCCAGGCCTGCCAGTGGCTCAGGATGTGGACGCCGACCCTGATGATGCTACTGTGGCTGCCCTGTTGTCTGGATCCGTGGACGAGCAGGAGTTGGAGTATGTCTCCCTGGCAGACTCCCTGGCTGTGTCTGTGGTTGAGCCTGACGATGTCGACACTATCGTTGGCAATCCCATCAACCTGCCAGCCCACATGAGGTGTGCTGCCCACACCTTCAACCTAGTGGCCAGCAAGGATGCAGATGCTGCACTGCAGAGTTCAGTGTTCAAGGGGCCCTACAGGGCTGCCATGGCCAAGGCACGCGCCCTCTGGAACCTGCAGGATCGCAGCACTGTGGCAGCAGACAGCATCTACGCTGAGGTGGGGAGGAGGCTGGTTGTCCCCAACACGACGAGGTGGAACTCCACCTATGACTCTGTGGTGGTCCTGAACACAATCCTGGAGACGAAGAGGCCTGCTCTCCACAGAGTCATGACCCAGCTGAAGGTCAACAGCTTCAAAGACCAGGATGTCGACTTAATGAAAGAGTATGTCAAGGTAATATATTTATAAATTAATAATAAACTAGCGGGACTCGTGGAAATTCCACGATTTTTTTTTTTCTGGTTACAATTAAATGCAGGACCTTGATACAATAATAGCGTTGTTTACGTAAACGTTTAAGAATACAATTATTCCAACTATATTTATTTATTGCAATAAAGTTATATTTTTCTTAACACCAGCCAGTAGATACGTTTTAGTTTTGCTCATTCAATTATCGTTATATTATTGAGTAAAATACAGCAGAATAATATTGCAGAATAATACAAATTTGAATTTCTACAATTTACTAATTCTCCATTGTTTTATTTCCAGATCATGTCACCTGTGGCCAAAGCACTCGACAAGATCCAGGGGGAGGAACAAGCCTACCTTGGGACTCTGCTGCCAACAGTTGCTGCGACAATCTTCAGGCTTAAGGACTTGAAGTCCAAGGGCCTCGTCTACTGCAGCGCCTTGGTCGACGCACTTTTGGCAGGCATCGACAAAAGGTTTGGGCCCCTCCTGGAGGATGACGAATGCCAGCTGGCTGCTGCCTTCCATCCCAGGTTTCGCCTCATCTGGTTGGACAAGTATGACAACACCAAGGTCGCCAGGGTGAGGAAAAGCATGGAGGGTACAGTCGAGGAGGCCATGAAGCAGCAGTCCAACGAAGTGGGCAGCAACAGTGGAGGCAGCAACAACGAGGAGGAGGAGGAGGATGACTTCTTCAGTGCTGTCATCCAGACAAAAGAGAGCAGCAGAAGCCACAGGTCACTCAAGGGCAAGGCCCAGAACTTGGTCAAGACCTGGCTGGAGACCAACTCCAAGGACTTGCTGACAGATGCTGCCTTCTTGGGTGAGCAAGTGTTGGTGGACTTGTTCATCAAGTTCAACACAGCCATCCCCTCCAGTGCTGCAGTGGAGCGTTTGTTCTCTATGGGCAAGGACATCCTGAGGGCCAAGAGATCATCCCTGTCTGATGAAAACTTTGATATGCTAATTTTCATGAAGGGCAACATGCATCTCATGGACAAAATGGAGAACGAGAAGAAGAGGGAAAATTAAATTATATATATATTGTGTTTTTCATTTTTTTTATAATAAAAGTTAACGTTAACGGTTTATCGGTAACTTCCGTTACATGTTTAACGAATTAACGGATTAACGGTTAACGAAGTTAACTTTTTGGTTAACGGATTAGCGGTTAAACGGTGCCCACCACTGGTGATTTGCACACAGGGGAACTACCTCTTCGTCGTCTCATCCAGGAACTTGATGGTCCTACAAAGGGTAACAACAAGTGGTCAGGCCCCCTTGGCAACATGCTAGATGAAGCAACGGAATTAGAAATAATTACAAAATTTCCAAAGGTCGAAGTAGGCCCTCTCCTTCCAGTGTTGTCTGAAGAAGTTATCAAAGACCTCAGCACGGATCAATCTTACGCTTATCGTATTGTTCAAGCAATCAGATCAGGAGAGTTGCCTCAAAATCTGGCTCTCTTGGAAATTGGACCCGTAAGTCACAGTCGTTGGTTAACTACAGCGATTCGTTTCTGCAGGATTTGGGTTTCCAAACATGCACTGAAAGGCAAAATGCTACATAATTTGATGTTGATTGTTGAATCTATTATTGGGTTTTATCTTCCTCACTGGTTCAATGTAAAACTTAATCCAATGTGGATGGAGGGGCCCAACCACATCTTGTTTCAATTACAGCTACTGAGAACCAAAGGAAAGTAGTGGTGGACATCGTGTTACCTGTGGTGAGAAGGTCCGCTTGGTATGCTAGGCCAGAGGCAGTTTTGCAAGCAATACTCTGCAGCCAGTGTACCAAAGAGCGAACTGAGGCTGTGGAAATCATTCTAAAGCTTAGAGGAACATCACTAGATGATGACCAGCTGGGAGACTGCTCTGTTCAGAGAAGGAAGGTACCTCCGATAAACGTCAATGCCACGAAATTGTCAGAATTAGTTAACTTGAGTTCGGAAGTTTTGGAGCCACCACTGACAACATGTATAACAAACAAAGATTTAACACAACTTAAAGAGGCCCCAATGCAAGTGCCAAAGTGGCCTTCTCACACTCAGAGTGTGGAGAGATGTGTGAAAATGGTCACAGAAGCAGCTAGTCAAGTTTACAGTCACGAGAGGCGAGAAGGCTACATCAAAGCGCAAGTAGCAAGCCGAATGCTGATGTCAAGGAACCGCAGCAAAAAGGACATAACTGCATTGGTTACTTTCAAATAAAGACTCTGAATGATATCTTATTGCCACTTTAAATGTTGATAGGATGTTGCGCACATTTGTTATTTTGTTACGAATTTACGGAAAAATGGAATTTTTGAATTAAAATTGATGTAGGTAGGAGTTATTTTTTATTGTTTTTGAAGCAAGGATATTATTTTGTATGCCAAATGATTACATTAAATTGCTACCAAATCACATGATTTTTCAATTTAGTTATTTCACCCCCAAAATTGACACACCCTAATGTGGCAGTATAGACAACAACACTCTTACAGTAGCTTCTCCATCATTCCCAATTAATAATGCTGCAGCTGTTTGCGATAATCTCCCTTTACTTTTACTCACTTTCATAGCAGTGGCATGTGCCACTGATGTCTCTACTTCTGGGGTAGGCCTACTAGGAGTGTTTTCACACAATAATGGCTGATGCCGGCCATGGCACTTTTTGCACAAAATTTTAAACTTATAAAACCTTGCTCTGACGTTTCAAAAAACATTTAAAACATGCTGTGGACTTAGTTACCCTGTCCTTTCTCTCCTCAACAGGTAAGAGCCTCAGCCATTTCACATTTATATGACTCGTGGTTGCCTTCACAAAATATGCATTACTTGATTCCCTTTAATTTATTCTCAGAGGATGCATGTAGAACTGACACTGTACCTGGGCTATTCCCTTTTGTAGAAACTTTGGTGCTGTGACTGCCTTTGTCCCCTTGTTTAACATCCCACTGTGCAAATTCCCTCTCGTCTTGTTGATTCTGTGCATAAAAGACTTAACATCTGCTGAAGCGGGATGTATACATGTTCTGTAGAGTGTCCCCTGCTTAATTCAAGCAAAATTGAGCTAGGCAATTTAGACTCCAGTATAGTAACCAACATTATACCATACCTTTCCATTCCTACATCCAAGTTGTCCAGGGACCTAGTTCTAACTTCAAATTCATCATATAACTGCCGTTAACTCCTTGACACTATTGGCATTATTAAAAGGAGGTATAGCTGAAAGTTCATGGAGGTGGCTTTCAATTAAGATCTCTGGCCTACCAAACCGAGTGTTTAATATATCCCAAGCCACATTATAATTGGCCTCTGTTAATGCTAATCCTGCTATTGTCTTTGCTGCCTCCCCTTCCAAGAGGGACTGCAAATAATTAAACTTCTCCACCGCACTTAACACTTGCCTAGAATGAACTGCTGATTGAAAACTGTCTGCCCATCCTTGCCATTCCTGAATATTCCCAGAAAATGTTTTGAGTACAAGCCTCGGTAATTGAACTACAAATCTGTTAACCTTAACTTCACAAACACTATTTGTTGAGGGCTGTGTTTCATTATTAGACCTGATCTCTAACTGTACTGAGCTGCTAAACTCTTTTGCTCTGTGGCATGTTTTAATTATGTCATCAGTAACCTCCTCAAAGTAAATTGTGCATTTTCTATTTCATCCTCTTCTATAAGAGCCTCAATCTTAACATTTACTTCGCTAAGAGCAACCTTTTCAGTTTCTAATATGGAAAGCTGCGCAGTCACTAAGCTTAAATCCTCTTGTTCTATGATCTTTGTAATTAGACCTTTGTAGGCGCTTCCTTTTTCTAAACTTGTTTAATTCAGCTGCACTCGTCTTGAATGCAAACAACAATTGCGCTCAATGCCAAATAAGCTGAATTGGCGAAAATACTTAACCAAACTGATCAAACTCAAATTTTGTTTTTTTCAAATAAACTGAATTGCTTGGGTGGGGTACTGACAGTGACCAACCACCAGTATGGAATACCAAATTTTCCACTCAAGTATCTGGCGCACTGGAGTCTGCAACCTTCGCCTACCAACAATAAAACCAAAATTAACCAAACCGGTAAAAATGTAGGCTCAAAACAACGACAGACTAGCGGCCAAGTTTCGCAATTGGGCGACCAAACTTTCTACCCTGGGACCTTAACTCAATTAGGCTCAACCAGCCACACAGCCCAAGTTAAGCTAGACTAAAACTTACGGACTTGGAGGTCTTATTAGGTCTTACCTCAGGGTTGCTGACTCGATGTGGGCCTACCTTAAGCCTCAGTTGCATAAAATTAAGATAAAAACAAAAGGGGGCACTATTTATGGTCTTCTTTCTAAACCTTGCAACAACAATACAACCTGCACCATTGCACGATACAACAATCTTGTATCTAAACAACGAAACTGAATTGAAGAGAGCTCTCTATAAGACCACGCCCTGTAAGTCCTGCATTCAACAACCGAGTAGGAAGGACGCGCAGTGCCCCAAAAAAATGATGCCACAAGAGTGCCCAAACAATGATGCCACAAGAGTCCATAAATGCTAGCTCTAAATTAAGTTAATTTTTCACTAACCTTACAATTATGAGATGGGTATATATACACCTTAACTTAATATATACAAGCAATGCTGCATCAAACAGCTTATTCATCATATCGCCTTGGGAAAACACTGGCTCTTCCTCTTCTAGATTTTCTAAGAAACACTGACTTTACTACCACTTTGTTCCAGCAGGATGGTGCTCTTCTGCATACATCTATCCAAGAATAGGCTGGATTTAGTTATGACAAGCCTTGTTCCCCATGCTTCCCCGACTATGCAAAAACTATACATGCCTGTCATACTAGGCCTGTTCAAAAATCAACGTTTCTTATTTTCATAGGTTTCTGTACATTTTCCCATGCTTTTTGACCTGAAAAAGCCGAAAATTACAACTATTTTGACCTAGGATGTTGGGAAGCATTGCCGCATGGAGCTTTAAATTTTCTGCCTTGAAATCGGCCAAAGCGCCAATTCCGGGGTCCCTTGAATTATGTTTTGCACTTTAACTTTTGATCTAAACAAGATAGAGCAACAAATTAGGTATCAAATGAAAGAGCATAAAATTAATAAATAATTAATAATAATAATAATAATAATAATATAAAATAAATAAATAATAATAATAATAATAATAATAATAATAATAATTATCTATCATTTTTCAGGAAACAACAGAAACTCAATCAGAATCTAGAAAACCATCTACAAGTTACAACTTCACAATGGCATTAAGCAAGGAGCTGAGGGAGCTCCGTGGGCGCACAGTTGATATCTCAGAACCTCCACGTACTGTCCACAGGCAGGTGTCAACTGGGCCATCTACCAGATCTCTCACTGAAACTTTCCTGGTTGGATACCCTTCAGCTTTTATCAGTGGTTCCCAGCTTCCCACCAACAGACAGGCGTTCCAGTATTTCCTTAATCTTCAGAATTTACCGGAAAATGCAGGGAGGCCCATGGTTCAAGACCTTGCATATGAAACAGTTGAATCTATCATCCCATTCTGGCAGATGGCTAGGATCAAGACAATGACCAAGTACAACGCAATGAAGCTCTTCATGAAACTACATGAGAAACATCGTGCTCTGGTGAAAAGCAAAGGAAGAGCAAGTAACCCTGGAGGAAAAAGAGGAGCATTCGTGCTGGAATTAGACAGCCTGTTCGATATAGGAGCTCCAGATGCAATCCAGGAAATACAGGACAACAGACTGTTATCCAGAGAGAAGAAAGGTGAGGATATCAGGTTCTACGAAGACCAAAAGACTGAGAGGAAAGGTCATATGTCTGGTCATGACAAGATTTTTGAGACAAGATCCCTGCAGCAAGCAGCGAGGAATGAAAGACTGCAGCATAGACAAGAACAAGGTAAAACTAATTACTTGAACGTCACAAAAAGTTTTAAGTTTTACTCCATTGCGATATTTAGCATGTACTTAACAATTACTGTCTAACATGTTGTACTATTTTACAGCTGCAGCAGAACAAGAGGCAGTTGTTCATGTGGATGACATTACCTGGGGTGACTCAAATGACAACGACGCTAACACAGAGGACATGGATTACCATCAGCCTCGTCCTGGATGTTCTCACCATCAAGACACTCTGACTAGTGGACTTTGACGTTTCCAAGGAAGGTCATGGAATGTGATGTCATCTGCAATACAGCTGATCGTCTTGGTTTATCAGACAATCAAGTTACTGCCATGGTTTCTGCCACCTTGAAAGCTGGAGGGGCTGATCTGGATAACTTCGTCATCTCAACCTCAACAACACGTCGCAACAGAATGCTGTCCAGGTATAATATCAGCCAGAGTCACATGTCCAAGTTTTGTGAAAACCCCCCACAGTACGCTGCCTTACACTGGGATGGAAAGTTGCTCAAAGATGTCTTGGGCAGTGAACCTGGAAGTACCTCAGAGACTTTAGCTGTGCTAGTGTCTGGTCCACCTTCATACACTGAAGGAAAGTTATTGGGAGTATCTGTCATCGACAATTCTTCTGGCACAGCTCAGGCTGAGGCTTCAATGGATTTACTGGAGACATGGGAACTTACGGATAATGTTACTGCCCTTGTTTCTGACACTGCATCCAGTAACAGTGGAGTTCACAGAGGAGCTGCCAAACTGCTAGAGAAAATGCTGAACAAAAAAGTGTTTATCTGGCCTGTCGACATCACATCCTGGAAATCCTAGTAGGAGCAGTTTGGGAGAAGCTGTTTGGGAAGGTAAAGGGGCCAGATAATCCCTGGTTTGAGCATCTGAAGGATGTTTGGACGGACTTGTCCAAGGAAAACCCAAAGATGCTGGCTATCAACAGCAAATGGCTGAAGGAAAAGAAGAAGAACAGTGAAGAAATACTCCAAGACATTCTAACAGCAGAAAGGCTTCCAAGAGCCGACTACAGGGAAATGGCTGAACTGACAGTCATTGTTCTTGGAGGAACGCCTCCTCGAGGTATTCACTGGAGTCGACCAGGCGCCATTCATCAGGCCAGATGGATGGCCAGAAACCTGTACTCCATGAAAATGCTGATGTTTGCAGATCAACTTGAGTACGACGAAGACACTGTATCAAAGCTGGAAAGACTCAACACCTTCCTTGCGCTGTTCTACACTCCTGTATGGATGATGTCAATGTCTGCTGCAGATGCTCCCGTGAATGATCTAAGTCTAATCCAGGACATGTTGAAGTACAAGAAAACTGACCCAGAGCTTGCTGATGCAGTACTTAATAAGATGGAAAACCACAAATGGTACTTGACGCAGGAAGTCGTGCCATTTGCCCTGTTCAGCAGTAGATTGAGTGACACATTGAAGCACGACATTGCTGCCCAGTTACATGCCACTGAGAAGCCAGACAGCTTCAGAACAGGAAAGCCTCTATTCCAGAGAGTCACAGCTAAGACCACCCTGGTTGATCTCATTGGCCCAGAATCACATTTCCTGCTGGACACACTGAACATTGGATCCGAGTGGCTTCTGGAACCTGTCACGTCTTGGCCACAGAATGAGGACTACAGAAAAGCGTTGGACTATGTTAAGAATCTGAAAGCGGTGAATGACATTGCTGAACGTGGTGTCAAGATGATGAGCGACTTTGCAAATGTCATAACAACAGATGCAAGCAAAGGGACTATCTCCTTCAAGCTGTGGAGTTCAACAGACGCCGCTTTGACAGCTTCAAGAAACAAACTCTCAACAACTGACTGTGTAAATGTCATTATGAAATTAATCATCATGTAATGCTTTCACTTCTTGATCGATTAGACTGTGACAAAATGTTAATCTCAAATTTGTGTCATGAATAAGGCGCCTTGTCTGCCTTGAGTGTGAGAAAACGAATTTTGTGATATTTCTGAAATCTTTGTATGTACCAATGTGCCATTTCTTGTTCCAAGACTATCATAATTGTATAAGTTAGAAAGAGGATTAAAAAACACTTAATTTGGTGCCTATTTTGTTGCTCTATCTTGTTTAGATAAAATGTTATAGTGCAAAACATGATTCAAGGGACCCCGGAACTGGTGCTTTTGGCCGATTTCAAGGCAGAAAACTTAAAGCTCCATGCGGCAATGCTTCCCAACAACCTAGGTCAAAATGGTTGTGATTTTCGGCCTTTTCAGGTCAAAAAGCATGGGAAAAAGTACAGAAACCTATGAAAATAAGAAAAAGTTGATTTTTGAACAGGGCTACTGTCATACACTTTAAATTACAGTTCACAACAAAACTTAATTCAAACCCAGGCTTATACACGCCTACAATAGCGTGTAGCGTCATGAGCGATCTGGAGGCACATTTCAGGTTTTGTACAATCAACCTTGCTGATTTCAGAAAAGAAATAAAAAAAATTCTGCAACAAGCAGAACACCTCCTTTTTCGCATGTAAAAAATACAAAATTCTTGTTAATTACAGTTGGCAACACTGACTGACATGGTACTTCTGGCAGCTTTCTAATTATTCTCAGTGAGTCATCCCCAGGAATTTCTTAGTTCTACGCTAGCTCGCTTGAGGGAAACCAGTGTTTTTTCTGTGGATGGGGTGTTCAAAAACCCCAAGGTACTAACAAAAGGTGCGTTTTGTGATATATACAGTACATTATACACATTTCTTTGTTTTGTTGTGTTTTACATTGTTTATAAGTTTGTTATATGTCTCAGGGTATATATATATACCTATGGATATTTATATACATAATACATATGTGTGTGCAGTATATTTATATATACAGGGCGTCCCAAAAAAATGTATACACACTTTAAATAATTATAAAGGCAGTGTTTATTAAAATACATTTCATTTTCAAAATGTAATAGAATCTACAGACATTATTTAATTGTTTTGTCAACGCCTGTTTTCAAACTGACGTCCGTTCTGGTCCAGGCACTGCTGATAACGCGAAGCAATGGAATCGCAAACATTACGAAACATTTCGTTTGGTATTTGTGTGCATTCTCGTTCAATGGCTGCTCTCAATTCAGCGACTGTTGCAGGTTTTATAGCGTAGACTTTGTCTTTTAAGTATCCCCATAAAAAAAAGTCTAGTGGTGTGAGGTCTGGTGAACGCGGAGGGTATTCTACGAAACCCCTTCGTCCAATCCACATCCACATCGTGCCAAGTACCACTCGCAATACTCCACTCTTCGGTCCGGATCATCTTCATTAATAGCATGGACTAATCTTGGAATGTAACTTTTCCATTGACAGCGCTTCAAAATGCGTTGGACAGACGATTCTGAAATTCCTACCTCACGACTCGCTTGCCGCACAGATTTTCTTGGACTTTGGTGATACGTTTCCAGTACTCTTTCTTGCTTTGTGGGGCTTGTCGATGTCCGTGGTCTTCCGGAACGCTTCTTGTGGACATTCTGAACAGTTCCATCGGCTTCAAACTTATCTCTAATTCGAGTGATGGTAAGTCGCGTTGGTGGATCTGTTTGAAACTCCCTCCTAAACTGTCTTTGCACTTCAACTGCGTTTTCACACTTCCAGTAGCATTTTAGAATGAATTTCCTTTGTTCAAAGCTTAGTCTGACTGCCATTATTAATTCTAATGGGTTTAACTTGGAAAGAAAGAAACATCAATTGAGCTATCAGCTGTTAAAGTGTGTATACATTTTTTGGGACGCCCTGTATATATTGGTAAACTTATTGTTTACCAATAAACCAAGCCTTATATATATGTAGTATACTCATAATCATATATATTTTTTATTTATACGTTTGTGTTTTTGTTTCAGTGTTCCTGTGTGATACTTATTGAGTTTTGCTGGTACAATGAGCACGCAAAGAACACGGGGATCTGCCAGCCACATTGTCTTTGGTTCTCCACTATCAGAGCTTCCTCTGTCTGAACTTCCAACCCGTATACAAGTTGCAAGGTATTTCCTCTTCTTGAAGGAGAACAAATACACCAGCAACAGGAAGATTCTCTCGGAGGTATGCCAAACACTCATTGACCTTTGGAATCGTGCTAACATTCCATCACAGCCAATCAAGAATGTGAAGACCAAGCTACTCCGATTGATGGAAAAAGGCTCACAAGCATCGAAGCAAGGCAAGCAGGCCACAAAAACCAAGAAGTTCGAGGAAAGCCTGAATCAATTGTTTGACATAGCTGTCTGCCAATGCGATGATCTGTCTGCATGCCCCTATGAAAAAGAAATGAAAGTTCCACGACGAGAGCATGCCTTTCTGATCGACCAGAGAACCACGCGGATCATGCAGATCAGTCGGGTGGAAACGAATGTGACTCAGATGATGGAGAGAAGGAAATCAAGAGAGGATCGGATGCAAGAAAGACAAGAAGAAGAGAATAGAAGAAAAACGGAACGGCAAGAGGTAGCATCCTCTGAGATGTGGTCGAATCAGCTCAAGCAGAAGCAGACTCCAGTGGTGAAAGTGTTGGTGATGAGTGGATGGGTGATAGTGCCCAGGAGGACAGGAACATCACACCGATTCCCACTGTTGCTTTGGAAGCTGACCGGTATGGTGTATCGAACAGGGCTGCTGCAGCTATCAGCACTGCAACATTGGTTAACTATGGCATCATTAGTTCTGATGATCAGATAAACGTAATTGACCACCACAAAGTATGGAGAGCACGGCAGAAGGTACGGAGGGATCTGAAGGAAGCAGTAACTTACTACGATGTGGAAGTCACTGCTTTATTTTTTGATGGGCGGAAAGACATGACACTTGTCAAAGAGAAAAAGGGGAACAAATGGTACAGCACAAAGAAAGTTGAGGACCACTATGTGCTGCCCGTGCTGGTCGGAGAGCCTGGAACCTTCTATCTAAGCCATCTGACACTGGAACGAGGAACTGGCCCTGTCATTGCGGATGGACTTCAAAATGCGATTGAAGAAATGGGTATTGCAGACAAGATAATTGCAGTGGGACTGTGGGAGCCGACAGCACAGCCACAAACACAGGGCACAGAAGTGGAGCAATACACCTGCTAGAGTGCCGCCTGGATCGCCCTTTGCACTGGTTCATCTGTAGTCTGCATTTAAATGAACTCCCACTGCGCCACCTGTGCAAGGAACGCATCGGCCCAACAGAATCTGCAACTCAATGGAAAAGACCAATTGGCAAAGCTTTGGCCACATGTGAAAGTTTGCCACTTTCCTCTAGAGGAATTCAATGTATTGCTGATGGCCACACTCTCCCGGATGTTGACCTTACTGAATTGAGTCGTGACCAAGCCTACCTCTACAGAATGATGAAAGCGATAAGGACTGGTGTCATTAATGAAGATCTACGAGAGAAGCCTGGACCAATCTCCCATGCAAGATGGGTTACAACTGCCAGCAGAATTTGTTGGCTATATGTAGCGATGGCGCAGCCAAGTGATGAACTGTATTCACTCACACAGTTTGTCGTGTGCCACTATGGACCCATGTGGTTTAGCATCAAGTGCCATCCAAGGTGCACAGATGACCCAAAACATTTCCTGGAGCAAATTAAGCTGCTACGATTACTGCCACAAGCTAGCAAGACTGTCACATGGCCTGTGATCCAAAGAAATGCATATTGGGCTCACCCTGAAAATGTTCTACTGGCAATGCTTGCAGATACAGATCAAGCAAACCGGAAATTGGCCATCGCTGTAATCAAGACCATTCGACGAGCTCCCAAACCTGCTCACCAGCAAGTCAGAGAATTTCGGCCACCAAAGATCAAACAAAGTGCTCAGAATTTGAAAGATTTACTTCCACCAGTGGAGGAGTGCACAATGGAACCACCACTCACGAAACAGTTCTCTGTCGAACAACTCGATAGGATCACTGAAGAGCCCCTTGTTTCCGGATACCATGTCACTTCCAAGGTGTAGAACGCTGTGTTAGGATGGTAACTGAAGCGTCTGGGGCAGTGTATGGAAAGGATTCAAGAGATGGTTGCATTAGAGCAGTACTTAAATCCCGTGACTTTATGCCGTCATTCAAAACTAAACAAGATTTTAATGTATCATTTACTAAATAAAACTATCTAGTCCACCTACTTACCTACCTACAGTGTATATGTTTATTCCAAAAATAAATTTTTCTATTTTTCCTGAAAAGCAGTACATTGTAAGGGGTCAAATGATAGCTCAAACCCTAGGAAAGCAAGTGTCCAAAAGTTATGGGTAACTAGCAATTTTCACGATTTTCACATGCGAAAAAGGAGGTGTTGCACTTGTCACAAAAAAATTTTGTTTTCATTTTTGAATTTAGGGAGGTCAATTGTACAAAACCTGAAATGTGCCTCTTGATCCGTTACACTTTGCCCAATGACGCTACACGCTATCCTACAATATGGTATCGTATTTGGTACCTTTATTTCATAATTAAATACAAATTATTAATTTATTGTATTAAATAACTACAAAATTGCCTCGGGATTGGCGACAAAGCCTATTGGGAATGGAAAAAATTGCCATACATAGAACCCAATATGTAGGCACTGGGCCTGCCTAACAACAAGAAAAACGTATTATTCTGTATAAAAATTTTCCATTTCCAACTCATGAAAATTACTTCGAGAGAAGAAATAATGAAAACACAAAAATTGGACGTCTGGGGACTTTGTAAAGTAAGCGAATTTAAGACAATGAGATTTATATTAGCTCATCTCAGGGCTGTCTAATTACAAGCATTGCTTTAGGCAAGGAAGACGTGCTTAATCTTCCTACAATTTCTGATGAAACCCTAATAATATAAAACTAATAACACAAAAGGATAGACCTATTCCTTCAGATATTTAAGTATAGTGAATTGCTTATATTAATTAGAATAAACTCGTTGCGTAACCCTATCGCCTACATCGAAGGAGAGGCGAGATCGGCAGCCGCGCGCCCTACAACCAAAAGCGAGATTTAACGAAATAATAAGGTATGGTAGTTTTCTTTTTTACCATTAGGCAGCGCTAAATATCGAGGCAAATAAATTTAACATTAACCAAAAAAACTACTTAACGAGGTCTTTTGAAGACCTCCACAAATACAATTTTTTAACGAAAAGATGTAAGGTTTTTGTTGTCAACTCTGCCACAATATCTGGCAGAAATTTTCACCGGATCAGGTTGACAGCAATCAACGATAACCCTATATAGTTTTTTTTTTACCGACCTTAATCCTAGCGATTATTTTTTCTTTTTCGGGGACTGCAGTATTTAAAGTACAAAGTATATAGGAGTAAGTAGTGGCGGTTAATCAGTACAAAATTAAATCACAGCTGTAACAAATGCTATTGAGATGTGGTCTAGCTCTAAAGAAATTTTAGAGGATATACAATGCAGATGTATTCCGTTCAGAACTATCATGAACAGGCCCTCTCAGAGGTCCAGAGAGGCCGGGGCCACTTCCAGCTTTTGTGGCCCATAGCTAAACCCAATTATTACTTTCACTGCAAAACATTATATTCAAATCTGAAAGTTTCTAAATTTGAGGCCCCCCTTAAGCTTGAGGCCCAGGCCAAATGGCCCTCCTAGCTCCCCCCCCCTCTGATAGGCCCTGATCATGAATAACAAGAGTAGGTAACCTTTGTGGTCGAAAAAAAATACAGTATAGCTGAAATTATTAAAAGAAGAAAAACATTTAGGGAGTTCAAGTAGTTGACTTGAGATTGACAGTTTGCACAATTTTATTATAAAATATAGCTCATGATTTGGGTAACCTCGATAGGCCCCATTGGCTTGATGTTTTCCAAATGTAATGTAATGTAATGTAATAGCCTAGTGGGTATAGAAAATTACAGGCAGTTAAGAAATTGGGGGAGATTGTAGATACCAATTAACCAGGGAAGTACTCTGGGCGGGGGTGACGTTAGGCAGGAGGCAGGGAGTGCTGGAACTCCCGTTTCTCCTGTCACCTTCCATCTTAACTAATCCTTTTCCGTACCTCATCTACCCTGTAATTAGTCCAGCATACTCCTCACACACACGCACTTCTCTCACTATTCTTCACTACACATACATCATTACACGCACCTTACATACTCCACAATATTTTCAAAATTAAATAAAAACAACAAAATAACATCGAACTCGAGAGCCTCGGAGTTCCTTGGGAAGGAACCATAAATGTCCCCACTTCTGGCTCCACCGCTGCTGATACTAGGAACCCAGACCCAGGCAACGAGACTGGTTCTGCTACCACCATTCGAGATGTTTTGGGTCTCTGCTTGCTTCACTATTCATAAACTTCTGCAACATTCGTGACTTCTCCACAAATTTTCAATCTATTGAACACCATCTTTCCTCCTCTAAAACTCACCTTCTTTTCCTCACTGAAACTCAGGTGTCTGGAACGACTGACAGTAATACCTTTAAATTTAATGTACCCTCCGACATTCTCTATACTCAATTTCACTCCAAAAGTGGATGTTGCTATATGTACGCAACGACCTAACTTGCTCTAGTATTCCCGAATTTGAATTCTCCGAATTCTACACTCTCTGGCTGTGGCTTACAGGCTAATTTTAAACTAAATTCATCTGTGCTGTCTACCTTTCTCCTAATTCTATTGACAATCCAAACCTCTTTGACTACACCACTTCTAAGGTGGAATAGATTCTATCCCACTCTTCTTTTGGCTTTCTTCCCATTTCACTGACATCCCTGGTGAACTAGCTTACAACTTCTCTGTCCTGAATGACCAAGAGCAGATTGAACAGCACCCTACTCGTATTCCCAACCGCCTTGGAGATAGGTTCAACATTCTGAACTTATTTCTCACTACTCTTCCTTCTTACTGTGTCAAACCTTTTCTCCGTTGGGCTCCTCCGATCACAATCTTATATCTGTTTCCTGTCCTATCGCTCCAGTTCGGCCTTTGGATCCTCCTCGGAGGATACGCCTTTGGCACTTTGGCACCGCTGATTGGGAGGCCCTTAGGCAGTACTTCTCTGATTTCTCATGGAATGATTACTGCTTCCGCGGCCGGGGCCCTTCCGAGTGCAGTGAGCGTATCACGGAGTTGATTCTCTTGGACATGGAGGTATACATTCTATATTCTATTCTTACTACTAATGCAAAATAAACCTTGGTTTAACTTTGCTTCTTCTAATTCTATCCGCAACAGAACCTTCGACTAGCCAAAAATTCCTTCATCAGACAAAAATGTGAAAATCTATCTAATTTTAAGTCTTTTCATTCTTTTTGGCATTAGCTGAGGACGTCCCCAACAACTTTACTTCTTCTTTTCCTCCTCCTCTTTTCCATTCCAACGGCTCAGTTGCCTTCTCTTCTCCTGATAAAGCCGACTTCTTCGCTCAAACTTTCGCCTCCAACTCAACCCTGGACGATTCCGGTACTGTTCCTCAATCTCCTCCCCCTCTGACTTAATTATGTCTGAAATTAGATCTCTCCCAGATATGTTTCTTCCGTCATACCTGGGTTTAACGGTTCTGATGGTGTCTCTCCTGTTGTTCGGTTCCAGCTCAACCCGATCGGTTCCGAAACCGGTTCTAGAACCGGTTCCTTGGCAAGAGTAAACCCCACAGGGAAATTGAAAGAATAGGCTTTTATTTTTATTTTTTTATAGTTATTAGATTTATTTTTTAAACACATTTTACATATAATTTATTGATAGAAAATCCATTTATTGGTAAATTTTTATTGAACTGAACATGTAATAAAGATCAAAAACCATTTAGGCGTAGGAATAGGATTGACTCCAAGTCATTCTTCATAATTGACTGTCTCTCCCGGAGAATGAATTTCAGCGCCGAGAAGAACCATTCAACAGATACTTGAGTACAGGGCGGCAACGCCTACACGGTGTACACAGCTTCGTGAATAATTAATATCAGGAAAATGTGGAAGTGCGTCAAAGACGCTGTCAATTTTCAATCTTCCCAAGTTTTCCATAGCCAAACATGTTTGATCGAAGGCGGTCTGAAGTTCAGCTTCTGAGCTTCTCAATGTGCCACTGCCAATGTCACTGATGGTTTTCCTTCGTTCTTGCTTATTCAGAAAAGTTTCAAATTCATCATTCTCACACTATTCGTCTTCATTTTTGCAGCTTGCATCTGTCTCTTCTGGTTTCTGATTTTTAGTTTCTTCCTTGTGCACGTGAAGCTTCATCAGCCAAAGAGTCACGCACTTCAATCCTTCCTTTCTCTGGAGCTTCTAGTCCTAGTTAAGCAAGATTTGATAACGAGGATCAATATAGATCGCAGCCAAAAAGAATCGGTTTGACGTCAGAGATACCTCCCTCCCAATATAAATCCCAACCGGAACAGGGAACTCGTATGTTTTTTGGTGGTTCCGGTTCCGGGTTCAGTTCCCCTCAACTTTACCGGTTCCGCAGTTCCGGGTTCGGATTCGGTTCCACATCACTGAGGCAAACTCTTTCGTCTTTGTCTTTCGTCTATTACTTTTCCTTCCTGCTGGAATTCGCTTTCAATCAGCCTGTCCGAAAGAAGGGTGACCACCCAACTATCGTCCAATTGCTTTGATTTTGTTAGAAAATCTAGAAGAGGAAGAGCCATTGTTGTCCCGAGGCGATATGATGAATAAGCTGATTGATGCAGCATTGCTTGTATATATTAAGTCAAGGTGTATATATAATATATGTAGTGAACAGACAAAGAAACAGACAACGAAACAGACAGAGAAATAGACAAACAAATTTCGGTGCTACTGTAGTATGCGGTCTACCTACGATTCGGCGGTCTACCTTTGAAGTATAGTTTCTTATCTTGTTTGCTAATTGCTTGTCTACATCCCAATGTTAATCGCCCTTGACGATTGGTTAGGTTTAGTCATGATATTTTCGTTAGTTTTAACGAAAATATCATGATTAAACCTAACCAATCGTAGGTAGACCGCATACTACAGTGGCACCCAAATTTCTTCTTCCACGCCACGCGTAGACATCTTAGAATCATATGGAAGCGAAAGACACACGTGGTGTTCAAGGAATCAGAAACAGTAAGGACGCTTGTTTTTCCCAAAAGGCCCGCGAAAGCTACCTTCTTAGCAAACAATAGGACGCTTGGAGGCGTCTCAGAAATGTCGCGAAACTTAGCGTCATGAGAGGTTATATAAGGCGTAGTTTACTGGCATTCACCTTCACTCCACTCGTGCGTCCATCTCGAACGTCTACTCTCCACGCAGTGCCATCATCGACTTTAGCCGGCATCAAATCGAGTCCCACCTCAACCGCATATTGTGCAAGAACGAAGCATCACTTGAAGTACGCTACAAATCCTTCCTGCAAGAAAGGACACCAGTACTGTAGGCGTTCCATCATTGGACTCCTCACAACAATCTTGACCGGTTTTCAACTTTCATACTCAAGGGCACCGGAAAAGTTCACCACGCTGCAGAAACATCTTCAAAGAAAAGGTCCGTGAACTTTCTACGAAGCTACAAGCCCCAAATCACTTCGCTTCGTTCATCTTCCACCACTGTACGAACGGCGCCCGTTCAACAAGCTTTATATAGGCCCCACTACCGGTCTCAAGGTCATCCTCGACGTGCGAAATACAGGCCGGTCAACTTCACTTCGGGCCTACAGTCTACAAGTCAACCTGCAAGTATCTATTCCATCCAGAGGTATTCAGTATTTTGGTAAGCCTACCCCCTTTTTGCCTCGTCTTAAACAATTAACGCGAAGCCTACGTAGTGTAATCGCAGAACCGCGTTAGGCTATACCCAAAACTGTTTTCACTACCGTTCAAACTAACTTTCTCGTTAGAATTGCAGTAGGCCTATTCCAAGTGTAATTCCAATACCGTAATCGTGTATCATCCTGTTATTGTGTTCTTTCATGTAATTAATTTTATTAGGCATCCGTTTGTTTATGTGATCCTTTTAAGCATTTCATTATTGACGGCCTAATCCACTTACAGTGCATTAAACGTAAGTGCATTCTTCCTATCATTAATAGGCCGCATCATCCATTCTATGTTCCTTTATGCATAACTCTTTAGCCTACCTAAGTCAGTGTATTACATAATCCATTCAGTGTACCTAACGTACGTTCATTATTTATATTATCAATAGGCTGCAGCATCTATTCTATGTTCCATTTATGCATAACTCTTTAGCCTACCTAAGTCAGTGTATTACGTAATCCATTCAGTGCACCAACGTACGTACATAATTACTGTTATCAATAGGCTTCATATTTCATACTGTGTTCCATTTTGCATACCAATAGCCTATCATAAATGAGTGCATTACTTAACAATTAATCTGTATAACCATTTCCTTATTTCCTAATCCTCAGTCATATTTAGCATACTATAAATGCCGTTATATAATTGTTAATCACTATAACTACCGTCATTGCATTGTTAATCACTATGAACAAATAACACCAGTACACATTTGAAAACTTGTCGATCGATTTTGACAAACTAGTTGGTGATTCTATATAATTTGAGTGCGCTGATCTCAAAAATATAGTTAGTTTTTCCCTATCACGTATGGGTTTCTTACTACAGGGTGTGTCATAAATCCCCCATTTATCCCCAAATGTGAACCATCTTATCGAGACCAACATTGGATTGCACATGCTAAACCATAAATTTTGTTGTTATAGACTACAGAAACGCTTACACAATAATGTAGGGTAAATATATATATAACAACCAGTCCCGTTCCCAGCAAAATACTCTCTCCCCTCCCATCAATGGGTGGTTAACATTTGGGGACAGATGAGGTATTACAACACCCCTTGTAGCACGAAATCTTTAGGTGATAGAGTAAAACCTAATTAAAGCAGAATTAAATAGCTCCTAGCTCTTGGACAAGCATATTGCTTGTTTATGAAAGAATAAAAAATAACTGAAAGAAACAAAATATATTTACCTTCTTTACTTGCAAACATTTCAGGACTTATTCCAAAGACTTAAGACTACAAAGGTAGATCTGACTAATGACGACTAAACCGGTGCTTCTTTGATGTTTTCTTATGCTGTGCGTTAGGCTGATGTCGTTGCAGACACCAGCAGTAATCCGCCATCATATTTGTATGCCATCTTCCTTGATATCTTCTTTCCATGGTTTTGATGTCTGGTGAAATCGTTCCACTTGCTCCTCACTGACATCTCCGAGATTTTCGGGAAACGGTCAAGATGCGAAAATAAGAAGTGAACTTTCAGGCTCATGTTGCAGCCTAAGGCGCAAAACTTTTTAAGCATATTTTCCACCAGTCTTTCATAATTTTGGCTTTTGTAGTTTCCCAAGAAGTTTTCAACATCTTTGAAACCAAGCCATGCTTCTTTTTCTTTATTGGTCATTGTGTTCAGGAAATGATCGTCTGTCAATAACTTTCTAATCTGAGGACCTATAAAAACACCTTCCTTTATTTTCTCGTAGCTAATCTTTGGATATTTTGAACAAATGTACTTGAAACACTCACCTTCTCTATTCAATGCTTTGACATACTGCTTCATCAAGCCTAACTTAATGTGCAAGGGTGGTAGGAGGATTTTATTTGGTTCAACTAGATGTTCATGTAAAATGTTCTTTGATCCTGGGGTAAGATTCTCTCTAGGAGGCCAAGTTTTCCTCTTCCAGTGCTGGTCACGTGCTCGACTATCCCATTCGCAGATGAAACATGGCATCTTAGTGTATCCTGATTGCTGCCCAAGTAACATGCAAAGGACTTTGAGATCCCCACACAATATCCATCTGTGATTTTGATACTGAATTTTTTCCAGAAGCAGTTTCATGTTATCATAGGTCTCTTTTAAATGAGTAGAATGGGCCACTGGGATTGATGCATATTTGTTACCGTTGTGCAGTAACACTCCTTTTAGACTGGTTTTAGAGGAATCTATAAACAACCTCCAGTCACTGGTTTGGTATTCGATGCCTAGCTTGCACACTAATCCTATGATGTCCTTGCAAAATACCAAGGGACCATCTTCTTCGAAAAAAGGCACGAAGTCTTTCTCACGATTTCTGTACCAAGCGAAGTATGTGTCGGATGCCAATAAATTGTTCTCCTGCAATCTAGACCCCAAAAGTTCTGCAGAGTCCTTAGGCAGATTCAAATCCCTGACTAAGTCATTTAGTTCGACTTGGGTTAATGGTTTAGAAGGATCTCGGTCAGCTGTTGGCTGTTCATAAACATCATCATTGTCTGGATTTGGAGCTGAATCAGAATCTGAATTGTATTGATCCACTCTCTCGGGTGGGCGGGGAATAGGAACTTCTGGACCATGGGGTACCGGCCTTTGCAGATGGAAGACTTGGGTATTGAAGGCTCTCTTTATTCTTTGCATTATAACCTTTAACATTGCAAGAACAGAAGTAGCAGTCGTCGGTATGGTTTCTAGGCTCGCGCCATACCATAGGGATCCCAAATGGCAAACTTTTCTTTTTCCCTTTGCTCCAATTCCTTAGTGCCGCAACACACGTAAGACAAACCTTGTGTGGAGCCCAACTTTTGTCTTGATCTCCTAATTTAATTCCCAAATAAGCATGATAAGCTCTCTTAATGAAGATCGTTACATTTGTCCTTTGTTTTACAACAACATACCGACCAC
>JAJOZX010001624.1:130000-200000 GCA_023014485.1 Bathynomus jamesi
GGACCGGGACCGGAACCGTCGGTCCTTTTTGAGGCCCGGGTACCAATATATATATATATATATATATATATATATATATATATATATATATATATATATATATATTATATATAGAACGAAGCACATTAACTGTGTCTATTTAATTTTGTCATTCCTTATATGTATAAACGGATTTTCTCCTTTTAAGAGAATCAATTATTAAAACCAATATTAACAATACAAGAAACTAATTATTTAAACGTCGTTCTATTTACTTTCTTTCAGTTATTAAAACGAATCCCAATATTAACTTTTAGAATAATGCTTTGTTTTAACATTGTGTTGAGACGAGGAGTGAGCGGGTCAGGTAAGCAAAAGATCCAGCAAAAAGGTCCAGCCCGAGGCCTTTTTAAACCACAAACTAACGTGAAAGGAATCTGGATCAACTTTCTCTCTGAAAAACACATCCGTCTCCTTTCGCTTCATACGATTGTCCTTCCTTGTAAATAAAAAATGTTTTATATTTTATCAACTTAATTATTTTTATTTACACATAATTTGTATATCATCTTAGTTATGAAAATGAGTGAATAAAAAAAAATGGATGGATATATTATTATTATTATACATTTTTAAAAATTAACACACACACACACACACACACACACAATATATATATATATATATATATATATATATATATATATTTACAGGGGCGGCTTCTTAATGAATGCAAGCATGCACTGCATGCGTAAATAATATACTCAATGAATTTAAAATTATTATTTAAGTTAAAAAAATAAAGTTAAAATTATTATTAATATTATTAATATAATATTGGTTCTATCCTCGGTTACTACATAACTCATAAGAATACCATAAAAGACAAAATACAGCTTATCTAATATGTACTACACTGTAATGCATGTGACTGCATGCGTAAGTAAAATTACCACGAGCCGCCACTGTATATATATATATATATATATATATATATATATATAGGGTGGCACAAATTACAATAATAATAATAATTAACTCTTTCTCACCGAATTCGTTCCAACAATGGTTAAGCTTTTCACTCCGCCTTAGACCCACAGTTTAACGTGGAAACCGAATACATTAATCCGGTCGGGTAGAAATGTCATCGCCCCGATCTCTCAACCGCCGGCTAATCCACCAGTAGGATACTTAGGGTACCCATTTATCAGCCAACCAAGCAGAAATTCAATAACTAAATACAATTTTTCCACACGCCTACGCGAGAAGTCAAACTGAATACATTAATTAATCAAAGTTGAAACTCAATTTGGTATGGGCGCAAAATAACTTGCGTCCGAAAGCTGAGTTTAGTATGGGCGCAAAACATGGTGATGCACAAAAATCTTCTAGTCTATATATATATATATATTATATATAAAGAATCAATTTCGGTATTTTTAATTTTCACACCAAAGGGATAAATTGGGGAGATAAATTTTATTCTCAAATGAAAGAGTTAAGTTTCTTTAGTGATATATTGATCACATTAACTGTGTCTATTTTCTTTTGACAAACCTTTCTTGTGTTTCAGAAACAGAAAAAATATCATTACACACCTTTCACTTTCTCCCTTTTCGCCGAAGTGCAATGGTCAAGCTTTTCACTCCGCCTTAGACCCACAGTTTAACGTGGAAACCGAACTAAACTGCAGCACGGGCGGGCAGAAATTGCACGGGATGCATTACTTATTGTGGTAGTTCTTGTCCTTGTATGTAATGAAAAAAGAACAACTTCAGAGTACATTTACACCATGCGTACACTTATCTCGTGTACACAGTTAGTGGGAAATAAGTCGTACCAATGAAACTCTAGACTCATTTAAAATACAGAATTCATTCACACGAGGCGTACACCTATCTCGTGTATATATATATATATATATATATATATATATATATATATACACACACACACACACATACATAGAGTTTTGTTTATTCTTTACTTTAAGAAAAATAAATAAATAAATAAAGGAATGGATATATTTATAATTTCTTTATTATAAAATCCTTTCGATTACATTAGTGATTATTGATCCGGGAATAGTGTGGCTGCAAGATGTGATATGTACAAAGATAATGTAGATTTTTCTATGTAGTAATAATAATAATAATAAATAACTCCTCGCCGAATTCTTCATTCTAATAACGGTTAAGCTTTTCACTCTGCCTTAGACCTACAGTTTAATGTGGAATCCGAACTAAGCTCCAGCACTGGCGGGGTGGTTATTTATTCACACATCTATGCGAGAAGTAAAATTCCACAAGTTAGGAATCTTGGGAAAGCTGTGTTTAGTATGGTTGCCAAATAATTTGCACCCGAAAAATTGAGGATCAATTTAGTATGGGCGCAAAATAACTTGCAACCGAAAATGGAGACTCAATTTAGTATGGACGCAAAATAACTTGCAACCGAAAATTGAGACTCAATTTAGTATGGACGCAAAATAATAAAATATTGTTGTGAACAATATTGCATAAAGGGGTGGGTGGGGAAAACCAAGTATTGTCGCAAATATTGACGTGGTAGAGACAGCAAAGGGTAATACGAGCAATAAATCTGCGAAAAAATCCGAGAATAATATGGGTGCAAAATGTTATATGCACAAACTTTTAAATACTTAGGGTATCCATTTATCTGCCAACCAATGATTCGCGGATTTCTCCGCAAATACGATCATGCTTAAAAAACACAAAGAAGCTCTCGTTAGCTACAACATCAAATACAATTTCATAATAATTTCCTTTTCAAACGGTTTATTCTTATATATATACAGGGTGTTTGAAAACTTTCTGTACAAATTGTAATGGGGGATAGGCAACACCAAGACAAACCCTTTTCGTCTATAAGTGTATGTCCGCTGACGTCACCATTCGGCGCGAGAGGGCGCCGCTGCAATTGGCTAAAAGGTGAAGTGGGCTAGACTCGCGCTTGCCGCGGGCATTCTTAAATCGGACGTAGTACGCGTAACATGGAGCGCTTCACGACTGCTGAGATGGCTGACATGCATATGGTGTATGGGGCTGCCAATGGAAACGGAAGAGCTGCTGTGAGGTTGTACCGACAGCGATTCCCAAACAAACGTGTGCCAAACCACCAAACGTTTGCGCATTTGCATCGGCGACTGCGAGAAACTGGAACATTCCATGCAAACATGCATGACACTGGTAGGGAGAGAAACGTGCGCACTCCTGACATGGAAGAAGAAATCCTACGGCGATTTGAGGACAATCCAAGCGCAAGCACGCGAGGTGTTGCACGTATCCTCGGTGTGAACCACGACCTGGTCTGGAGAGTGTTGCACGAGCAGCAGTTACATCCGTTTCATCGTCAGAGAGTCCAGGCATTACAACCTCGGGATTATCCTCTTCGTGTGGAATTCGCACGCTGGTTTCTGCAGCAGACAGCGGTGTTTAATAATGTGGCTAACGATGAACTCTTTGTGCGTGCTTTTGATTGTATTCTAGACGTAATTAAAGATAACTTACCAACCGGTTGTAAAGTGGGAACAAAAATAGTACTGAACGATATGAAGGCCCTTCATATCGAGTACAGGTTTCCCTATACTTTAAGCGGTGAAATATTATTAAACCGCGTATACTGCGTAATGCAGAGCAATAATAATGTAATTGTAGACTCGGTTAAGTGCGAGTTTAGTATTTTGAAAAAAGTGAAATGCATTTATATATTTAACATATGTGTGTGTGTGTGTGTGTGTGTGTGTGTGTGTGTGTTTCTGCTATATTGATGGCTATATTATTTCTTATGTTGCGCGGTAGAAGATAAAGTGTATGTATTTATATATTTAGTTGTGTGTATATATTTCTGCTATGTTGATGGTTATATTATTTCTTATTTTTGTTTTTTGATCATTCCAATGTATATTTATTTTCTATATATCTCCATAATTGTGTGTATGTATATATATATATATATATATTTCTCCTGTACTGTTATATTGACGGATTATTTTTTGATTATATGCATATTCCTCGTTCATATTTCTTAAACTATTATTATTTTTAATTGATCATTCAAATGTATATTTATTTTCTATATATTTATAATAAACAGAATGATGCAATGTTGTTTTATTTAATTCTTTTGGTTGTAAACAATTATACCAAATGCCAGGTTACGCCTTCTAAACCTACTAGCGGAATTGTAAGCCTACTTTTAAGAATTAATTAAATAAATGGTGCAATCTGGCAACCTAATAATGTATACCTGAACAATTAAAATAAAAAGTGGTATCTGGTAACTCTCCATAATAATGTATACCTGAACAATTAAAATAAAAAGTGGTATCTGACAACTCAACTTGAACAAGCCATTTACGCCTCAAAAAGTGACTCCTGCTACTACCTGAGGGATATCTCTACCCCTGCGTACTCAGTTGAGCGGTGCAAGCCATAGATTTCAGATGTGTATTCTCTCGCGTAGAAGAAAAATAGTGTGTCGGACACAATGTGGAAGGTGTACACTGCGTACACGAGATAAGTGTACGCATGGTGTGAATAAACTCTGAAGCTGTTCTTTGTCATTACACTTTTGCATCTTTTTGCAACAAAGTTGTAATGAGTTTCTGTGTTGTCGGACACAATGAGGAAGGTGTACATGAGGGAGATACAAGGACAAGAAGTACCTCAATAAGTATTGCAATCCGTACCGAGGATGTATCAGTGTTTACGGTTCCATGGAAAAAATTCCTACATCGCAAGGTTCGGCCTATCCATTTTCTTGAACTGATCCACAGAGCAGATGTTCACATCTTCTGAAGGCCGCATGTTCCACGCGCCACAGATCTTATAGACAATGTAGGTCCTGTATATGAGCTTGAATTATCTCGATGAAATTATGATGTGAAATAGTGAGCAATCATTCCCTGACGAGATGTATTTCTGAACACAAAAAGTCTTGGAATAATTATTTTCATTTTATACAATATATCTTTGGGTGAGTTCCTAAAATATCTGCTTAAAACCGGTAACACTGTACTTCTTTTGTTGAAGCCTGTCCAAAACGTATAGCTAATTAAAAATGTATGCATAAATTCATCGATATATATACACAGGTGAACCAAAAGTAGGTGGACAGTAGGTTGAATAGGGTTTGTGTTATATTATATTATAACTATGGTTATTATACGAATTCTGAAATCTATTGGGTTGAAAGCTTATCGTCCACGGCTAATTCATGGCTTATTGGAGGATGACCCAGACAGGCGGCTGCAATTTAGTGAGATCATGCTGAACGAAATTGAAGGAAATCCAATAATTTTAGATAACATTGTGTGGACCGATGAGGCTTCTTTCAAATTATCAGGTCATGTTAACCGACATAATTGTGTTTACTGGTATAGTGAGAACATTCATTTAACATTAGAGCAGCAACTAAACCAGCCTGGTGTCACTGTTTGGGGTGGTATTTCAAGTTCTGGTGTTTTAGGACCAATTTTTGTTGATGGAACAGTCACAGGTGATAAGTATCTCGAAATTCTAATGAATGAAGTTGTTCCACACTTACAACAACAGCCTAATTCACATGACCTCTATTTCCAACAAGATGGGCCCCTCCACATTATTCAAGAGCAGTCCGTGAGTATCTTGATGAAACATTTCCCGAGAAATGGATCGGCCGAAGAGGTCAAATTGAATGGCCTGCACGTTCACCTGACTTTACCCGAATGGATTTTTTCTTTTGGGGAGTACTCAAGGACAAAGTTTATAGTCGAAAACCACGAAGTGTTGGTGATTTGAAAAATTACATCAGAGATGCATTTCAAGAAATTAATGCACAAAGAAACTTGTGCAAAAATGTTTGTCGAAGTGTGAAAGGTAGACTTCAAAGCTTTGTAAATTGTGATGGACAGCAATTTGAGCACCTGCGTTGATAAAATTTTCAGTGCTTTTGTATTGTATTGCCATAAGTTAATTTTTTTTATATTTTGTATTATAGTATACAAAAAAATTAAATATAATTGTATATGTATTCTCAAAATAAACGTTATCATTTACTGTCCACCTACTTTTGGTTCACCTGGTATATAAGAATAAACCGTTTGAAAAGGAAATGATTATAAAATTGTATTTGATGTTGTAGCTAACGAGAGCTTCTTTGTGTGTTTTTTAAGCATGATCGTATTTGCGGAGAAATCCGCGAATCATTGGTTGGCAGATAAATGGATACCCTAAGTATTTAAAAGTTTGTGCATATAACATTTTGCACCCATATTATTCTCGGATTTTTTCGCAGATTTATTGCTCGTATTACCCTTTGCTGTCTCTACCACGTCAATATTTGCGACAATACTTGGTTTTCCCACCCACCCCTTTATGCAATATTGTTCACAACAATATTTTATTATTTTGCGTCCATACTAAATTGAGTCTCCATTTTCGGTTGCAAGTTATTTTGCGCCCATACTAAATTGATCCTCAATTTTTCGGGTGCAAATTATTTGGCAACCATAGTAAAACACAGCTTTCCCAAGATTCCTAACTTGTGGAATTTTACTTCTCGCATAGATGTGTGAATAAATAACCACCCCGCCAGTGCTGGAGCTTAGTTCGGATTCCACATTAAACTGTAGGTCTAAGGCAGAGTGAAAAGCTTAACCATTGTTAGAATGAACAATTCGGCGAGGAGTTATTTATTATTATTATTACTACATAGAAAAATCTACATTATCTTTGTGCATATCACATCTTGCAGCCACACTATTCCCGGATCAATAACACTGCCCATCAAAAAAAAATTTTTTTTGCTGCTGATTTAATTCTAAGACCTGTTTCTGGATAATATTGATATGCTGATTTCAAAAATCTCCTTAGATTTTGTCCATCACATCAGGTTTTCGTGCAATGCAATATGCCTATTTTGGGTGATCCATGAAGGGCGCTTATCAAAATTGATGATTTTTGAGACCTGTTAACAGCATGTTTTGCTGTTAAAATTTTATCTGTGGAATACGCAAATCTGTGCATTAAATCTAAAGGTCATGTACAACATATTAAAATCTTGGGTATCTGTGATTTCCCCAGGTGTGAGCGTGACGTCATGATCTGAGAGAGATTTCCCATTGGCGGAGTGAGAGCAGCCGGTTCCGCTAGTGACGTTACTTGTAAACTTACAGCAGTTGGGTTGCAACATGAGCATTAAAGTTCACTATCTCAACAGTCATCTGGATAAATTTCCAGAAAATCTTGGTGATGTTAGTGAAGAGCAAGGTGAAAGGTTCCACCAAGATATCAAAGTGATGGAAGAACGATACCAAGGAAGATGGGATACCCATATGATGGCTGACTACTGCTGGAGCCTGCAAAGAGATTGTCTTGACATCTCTCATTCTAGGAAGTCCTATAAGAGAAAATTTATCAGCACTGAAAAGTAAGAAAACAAGAAAAGACAATGTTAAGAAAACTGGTCCCATGCTTGCTTTAATATGGATTCATTTTTTGCTTATTTAAACACTTTTAATAACTTTATGTGTCAATATTACCATTTTATATTAAAGTCCACTCCCTGCACAATTGTTTACTTTTCCATGCTGATTCTGAGTATGTAAAAACTTATTTTTTGAAAAGAAAAAAAATTGGGCATAACCCTGCCAAAATGCGATATCTCCAAAATATCCGTATTTGATTGCTCGAAAACCTGATGTGATAGGCAAAAACTAAGGTGATTTTTTGAAATCAGCACACCAAAGTTACCTAAAAACAGGTGTTAGAATTAAATCAGCAAAATTGGTGTTGGGCAGTGTAATCACTAATGTAATCGAGAGGATTTTATAATAAAGAAATTATAAATATATCCATTCCTTTATTTATTTAAAAAAAAAAAAAAAAAAAAGAATAAACAAAACTCTCTCTCTGTATATATATATATATATATATACACACACACGAGATAGGTGTACGCCTGGTGTGAATGAATTCTGTATTTTAAATGAGTCGAGTTTCATTGGTACGACTTATTTCCCACTAACTGTGTACACGAGATAAGTGTACGCATGGTGTAAATGAACTCTGAAGCTGTTCTTTTTTCATTACATACAAGGACAAGAACTACCACAATAAGTAATGCATCCCGTGCAATTTCTGCCCGCCCGTGCTGCAGTTTAGTTCGGTTTCCACGTTAAACTGCGGGTCTAAGGCGGAGTGAAAAGCTTGACCATTGCAATTCGGCGAAAAGGGAGAAAGTGAAAGGTGTGTATTGATATTTTTTCTGTTTCTGAAACACAAGAAAGGTTTGTCAAAAGAAAATAGATACAGTTGACGTGATCAATACATCACTAAAGAAACTTAACTCTTTCATTTGAGAATAAAAAGTTATCTCACCAATTTATCCCTTTGGTGTGAAAATTAAAAATACCGAAATTGATTCTTTATATATATATATATACACACACACACACTAGAAGATTTTTGTGCATCACCATGTTTTGTGCCCATACTAAACTCAGCTTTCGGACGCAAGTTATTTTGCGCCCATACTAAATTGAGTTTCAACTTTGATTAATTAATGTATTCAGTTTGACTTCTCGCGTAGGCGTCTGGAAAAATTGTATTTAGTTATTGAATTTCTGCTTGGTTGGCTGATAAATGGGTACCCTAGGTATCCTACTGGTGGATTAGCCGGCGGTTGAGAGATCGGGGCGATGACATTTCTACCCGACCGGATTAATGTATTCGGTTTCCACGTTAAACTGTGGGTCTAAGGCGGAGTGAAAAGCTTAACCATTGTTAGAACGAATTCGGTGAGAAAGAGTTTCTTATTATTATTATTATTGTAATTTGTGCCACCCTATATATATATATATATATATATAATATATATATTATATATATATATATAATGTGTGTGTGTGTTGGTTTGTGTTAATTTTGAAAAATGTATAATAATAATAATAATAATAATAATATATCCATCCATTTTTTTTTATTCACTCATTTTCATAACTAAGATGATATACAAATTGTGTAAATAAAAATAAATAAGTTGATAAAATATAAAACTTTATTTACAAGGAAGGACAATCGTATGAAGCGAAAGGAGACGGATGTGTTTTTCAGAGAGAAAGTTGATCCAGATTCCTTTCACGTTAGTTTGTGGTTTTAAAAGGCCTCGGGCTGGACCTTTTTGCTGGATCTTTTGCTTACCTGCCCCGCTCACTCCTCGTCTCAACACAATGTTAAAACATTATTCTAAGAGTTAATATTGGGATTCGTTTTAATAACTGAAAGAAAGTAAATAGAACGACGTTTAAATAATTAGTTTCTTATATTGTTAATATTGGTTTTAATAATTTATTCTTTTAAAAGGAGAAAATCCGTTTATACATATATAAGGAATGACAAAATTAAATAGACACAGTTAATGTGCTTCTATATATAGATATATATATATATATATATATATATATAGAGAGAGAGAGAGAGAGAGAGAGAGAGAGAGAGAGAGAGAGAGGAATGACAAAAGAAAATAGACACAGTTAATGTGCTTATTTCTTTTAATGAATAATTATGAGGAGAAAGTTGTACAAATACAATTGTGTGTGTATAGATTGAGAATATGTTAATGGAACGATTTCTTTTGCTAAGCCAATTGTTTAGTGAATTTTTTAATGTTAATATTGGTTTTAATTCACTTTAAGGTGAAAATCTGCTTATATATATTATATATATATATTAATATATATATATATTATATATATATATATATATATATATATATATATATATATATATATAATATATAAGGAATGACAAAATTGAATAGACAGTTAATATGATTCTTTCTATATATATATATATATATTATATAAGGTAAAGAGATAGTTGTTCAATTTGTGTGTGTGTGTGTGTGTGTGTGTGTGTGTGTATTTCGTCTGAACTATTATTTTGACGATTGTACGTATTATATTATTTTTTGTGCAGTAGAAGGCAAATTCTATTTATTTCATTAATAAACATTTTCTTATTGTCAATTTCTGTTTTCAAGAGAAAGTCTGTATGCTTTGGTAACGAATTAAAATAAATGGTGGTATCTAGCAACTCACCCTAATACTGTATACCTGTACAATTAAAATAATAATGCTATCTGGTAACTCAACCTTCCTCTATATAAGACCCGCTTGGCTTCAGAGCTGGCAGTTTGATGATGACAGCTGTTGAATAAAAATCTCTCTCCTTCCCTTCTTAGGTTAAGACTTAGCTTAGTTTCCCTTTGGGGGGGTTAGGACATCCCACCTTGTCCCCCAAAGTTCTCCTCCGTCGTCTATCCTTTCTCTCTTAGGCTAAGGCAACCCCTTTCGGGGGAGGTCATCCTTCCTTCTCCCCCCGAAGACCCCTTCCCCTCAACCTCCCTTCTCCCCGTTGGCTCCTTCTAAGCCAACTGGCTGATTAGGGGCCTATAAGACAACGGCCTCTCGGCTGAAGTCTTAGTGTGCACTTGGCTCCTGCCAGGTGAACACCTCTCTCGCTTTCTCTCTTTCTCCTGTCTTTCTCTTGGGGGATAACGCCGCCTCCAAGTTTCATGACCCCTTGTTGCACCTGCAGCACCCCCCACCCCCCTTTGAAGCATTGAATTGTTGCATACCCCACCCCCTTTGCAACCCCCACCCCTTTGGTGCACACCCCTACCCCTCTTTGCAACCACCACCCCACCTCATTTGCAACCACCCACCCCCTTTGCAACATCGATCATTATATATTGCAACATTGCAACATTCCTGCACTCTATCTTTTTGCGGCTATACTACTCTGCTAAATGGGAGAAGTACAAATGTTGAGTGACCAACCAAATAGAGTTCGATGCAAATACTGCAGATGTGTATTTTCGAAAAAAATAGAATGAGTGAAACATCACTTAAATCGATGCAATAAAAAATGGGTACAGGCTTGTGATGATGAAGCAGATGAGCTTACAAATACAGCTACATCAGCAACTCCTCCTCCTACGCATAGACATGGCAGTTTTGAGAGTAGACCCTCTTCGAGCAAATCATATGAAAGCCTGGTTCATGATGACACTACAATTCACAGTAGTGAGACGTCATTCACTTCAACCACTTCTGAATCTTCCATACCATTTTTTCATTTTACTCCAGCCAAGAAAACATAAGGTCAGATAATGCCATATGTGGTTAGAACAACTGTAGATCAAAAAGAACAACTAGATTTGCGAATGGCCAGATTTTTCTTTTTAGCAAATATTCCATTTGTAGTTGTAGAGAATAAAGAATTTATTAAATGGGTCCAAAATTTAAGACCAGGCTATTCATTCATAAACATTCATAAGCATTTAAGATCAAGTAATAATTTAATTGTGAATAATATATATATATATATATATATATATATATATATATATATATATATATATATATATATATATATATATATACGTACTGTACACGTATATATATACCTTCATATAACATTCATTAGCTTTACTGTACTCTATTTGTGTCTGTAGTCTGGACACCATTTAAAAGGCCAATAAAACTTTTCAATTTTTCATAATCTTTATTTACACATTGCATAATTTAAGAATTGTTTTATAAATCAGCTTCCTTGAAATAATCAACATGCCAAAGCATTCCAATTAGCTACAATTGAACAATGTAGCAATCAGAAATTTTTTAATTATTTTAAAATAAACATCTCGGACCAAAAACACAAAAACCCACTGAAAATTCCAGTGGGTTTTGGGTTGGGTTTTTGGGTGCGAACCCTGGCATGTGCCTACTACTACCATAATACAAGTAATAGCATACTTTCACATGTTGAATATTTTCAATGCACTGGCTGGCCAGACATTGGTTTGGTATATGCAATTAAAAGAGTGCAGACAGTGCCAGCTGGTAAAATAATAATAATAATACTGCTAAAGGATAGGTATGTTTGGAATTGTTTCAATATATCTGTGGCTACTACATACTGCCATTCCCATTTGTCTTTGCAGACAGGGAGCTCATCAGCAATGGACCTGTAGCTGTCATCAAGCACAAGAGGAAACGTCAGGATGTCAGTGAGGATTGTCATTCCAAGGATGATTTCAATGCATTGGAACTCAAGTGGCATAAATCATGCTGCTCTTTATTCACTTCTGAAGGCAAACTCAAAAGGCTGCGAAGTCAGCAGCAGACCATGGGTGCATCGGCGACCACAAAAAGTGCAGGCTCTCAGGCTTTTCCCTCAAAGCGTAGACGTTCAACACCAGTGATTGACTGGACCCTCTGCATGTTTTGCCAAAAGAAGACCACAAAGAAACTGCACAGGGTGGAGACAATGGAGAAGTCAGATGACTTGATCCAGCGTGCCAAACACGACCCTGTCATGAGCATACCGTTGTCAACGGCCAGTGATGTGATTGCAGTTGAAGGCTGCTATCATCTGGCATGTTTGGTGACATTTGAGAGACGTACTAGAAAACAAGCGGTGGGGAAGCCACCTTCACTCGGGTTGACAGTCTGCCTTCTCGCTCTAGGCGTGACGCTCATGATATCATGAAGCTAGTTCAGCAGTTGAAGCAGTTTGACGTCTTCAGAGTTCACGTGAGTGAAGCAGGAGATACAGATGCCGCCACTAACATCCCATTTGTTTCACTGGCAACCAAAGACACTGCACCCACAGATGTTGTGGAGAACCTGCTGACAGCTCAGGATCGAGGAAAGCAGCATGTAATCGGCTTCATGAAGGAGATACTGATTGAACAGACAGTAGGCTTCCATGAAACGAGAAACATCGGTCGAAAACCTTCGCTGATATGTACAAAGCTACAGTTTCCACCAAGCAGAACATGCAGAAGACCATCAAAGCTGACAGTAAGCTACTACAGCGGCTCCTGAATGCCGCGACCGCAGATCGCATGGTGGAGATGGTCAACGTCTTGAAGCATGAACTGTCCCCAGTCCCATTTAGTCTGGCGAAGGCATGATATGACAGTGAGTTAAGACTGTGTTTGCATGGTTTGTAAGCGTTCTTATTTTACTTCTTTTCATCTTTCACCCCTCTCCTATTCTCTCCGACTATTTTTCTGACTTGTCGGCAGTGGCCGGCGGATGATGATGGTGAGACACTTTTCCTCTTTTTCTGAATGAATGTTAACCCATGAGTGATAGGTGTTGCTCTTACTTAACCCCTTATTCTCTTCTCTTCTCTTAACCCGCTACTCTTTCCTTTCTCTCGGGCTAACCTTAGAGTGGATCTTAGGGTCTTTGTTAGCCTTAGCTTCTGTAGATCTGTAGATAAGATGAGCGGTTCCAACCTCTGATCTGAAGACCTGTGTGATGATAGATGGCCATGCACTCATCCAAGCTCTTGGCAAGCCTGGCGGCTGTCGAACATTCGGCGACTATGCTGAGGTGTTCTTCAAGGCCGTGACGAGTTATTTCAATGAACACACAAGAGTTGATGTCATTTTTGATCGGTACGCAGGGGAAGGATCGATCAAAGCAGTTACCAGGACAAAGCATGCAAGCAAGAAGAACCGATTCGGAAAGTCATTGATGGCCCACAAGTTCCACTGCCTGAAGTGTGGAAAAACTTCATGGCCCTGGATACAAACGAGGCTGACCTAGCCTTGTTTCTGTCTAACGTCATCACTGAGAAGGGCAGAGATCTTCAAGAAAGATGTCAGCTGGTGACAGGGGGTAGCTTCTCTGAAGTCACTGAAGTACGGTCAACCAGGCGACATGACGTTCCACTGCATAGCAACTATGAAGAGGCGGACAACAGGCTCATCCTTCACTCATGTGATGCAGCGTCCCAGGGCTATGAACGAATACTGGTAGTGTGCAGAGATACTGATGCAATGGTACTGCTGATTCACTTCGTTTGCATCAAGGTCGCTGAAGTGTGGATGCTGTGCGGAACGGCCAAGAACCGAAAATGCTACCCCGTGCACGATGTATTCAAGAGTTTGTCGCCCCCAGTCAGGGACAACCTGGTCAGCTTCCAAGCTTTGACCGGGTGTGACACAGTCTCGTCCTTCAGTGTTCATGGAAAAAAGAAGTGTTGGAAGGTGTTCAGTGACCACCCACTCCTACTGCACGCCATTGGTCGAGATGGGGATATCGCAGATGTTGAGAAGTTTGTGTGTCATTTGAATGGCACCCCGGAACAACACACAGTTGATGACGCCAGAGTTCACCTTTTTGGGAAGGCCAAGAAGACTGGAAATGCTTCCACCGACAAAGGATGCCCTGGAGCTCCACGCCAAGCGAGCAAACTATCAGGTCAAAATATGGCTCCAGGCTGACAAAGAGCACGTAGATGTTGAAGATCCGGTGGACACTTCAGCCTGGAAGTTGGAAGATGGGAGCCTCCTACCAGTGTGGACAAGACTTCTCCAATCCCTGAAGCCTGCTTGGAGCTTGTTGCTTGTGGTTGCAAGAAAAAGTGCAAGAGAGCTAGATGCAACTGCTTCAGGAAAAGGATGAAGTGTACGACAGCTTGTGATTGTGACGACAGCGGTTGCTGTAACCCAGCTGAACAGTAGATCTATGTCTCTCTTCCGGGCTGAAATCGAGAGAAGCTGGAATGTGCTGTAAGGAACTAATAACTCTGTTCTTAAGTGACTGCAATCCACACAATTGTGACTGTCAGTGCAGCATTTCAGTGCTGTTCATCAAGAAACGTGAACTTGTAGATGTTACTAGTGTGTAAACTGTATAGTTATGGGGCTATATTTACTGCTTTGTGATTTAGTTGTGATAATTCTGTTACTGTGAGTACTTAATTCATGCCATCAAACTTATTAGGCACTAATCATGTTAAAATAAATTGTTTTGACAGACTTGCTCAATTTTTTTTTCGACAATTAAAATAAAAAATCACAAATTTTTAGCACAACTTCGGTTGTGATTAACTTAAATTTGACCTTGGGTTGGTAATTCGGATGGAATAAGCGTGTCATCATACTTCTTTATCACTAAGTGTGGCAAAATGAAACATTTGGTCAAACCAATTGGCTCAGAATATTTTTTAAAAATTAAAATTAGAAAATATAATTTTTTGCACAGTTTGACCTCGAAAATGACCTTCAAAGCCAAAAGCGAGAGTGGCATCCACATGCAGTTTATTCCTCACCCACAGGTACATTGATTTAGCATGGGTGCCAGCTATTAACAAAAAACGCCGTTCAAAGTCGATTTTTGAATTTTGGCCGGCCATCAGGGCTCTGTTCTGTCAACCACTCTTTTCCTTTTATTTATCAATGATCTGTTAAGTTGCAGAGAAGACCTCGTGGCTTTCAATGCCTCGAAAACTCAGTTCCTTCATCTGTCTACTCGGTACAATCTTTCCACACAACTTTTTCTTTGTAAAATGGAAACTTATTAATTGTATCAAACATAAGTTGGGTTCAATAGATAAGTAAACAAACAAACAAACACTTTATTTCAGACTCAACAGGTACAAACATTATACAAGTGGTCCATAGAAGATTAAGAGAGCACTGACTAAGTAGGCTAGTGAATCACTGTGTATAATGAACATACAATTGCCTACGCCAATGCTTCCAGATTTCAGATTTATAAAATATATCGGAGACCAGACCACTAACCATGGCTTCTATTATCTTATTGACTGACCCACCAAGCCTAGTTCTTAATAAACTCCTAACAATATTATTTTATGCAACATATAATTTTCTCAAATTATACATCCTTTAGTTCCACCGCAAATAAGCGGTATAGGTACATTGGAGTACAAAAAGTTTTGAACAAAATCAACTTAACATCTAATGTACACATGAAATTTTCTAACCAAAGTATTTCCCTGAGCATATAATTGTCTACATTACCTTAGAATATCACAGTCATCTGAAAGACTATCAGTTAGTATGTGGCCAAGATCAGGGGCGCATTTACAGTGTGCGGGGCCTTGGGCAAACTATTTCTCAGGATGTATTATTTTAGTGTGTTAATGAATGACAATATTTTGTAATGCACATAACAGATATATTTTTTAACACACAAAACACACATGTGGAAGCCATTCGGCTTATTAATGTGATATTAAAGACTATAACTTAACTATGTACACATACAGTGTATACAGCTACACTAGTAGGCTACACAGTTGTAATGCACTTAATAAACATCTACACAGTTATTGTAATACACTTAATAAACAGCTACACAGTTGTAATGCACTTAATAAACAGCTAAACTGTACAGCTTAGCTGATTTGTAATGAATATTACATAGGACGCTTCCTGGCTCTTTGTTTGGAAAACTGCGTGATTGTGTCCTCGAAACTCACCGACTGCAACACCTCATGCTCTATACTCAACAGCGCCAGGGACGAAAGGAGCTCCTGGTCCATTGTGGAGTGAAGGTAATTTTTGATCAGTTTGAATTTCGAGAATGAACGTTCACCAGAACAGTTCGTGATAAACATACACAGGTATATTCTCATTGCTATTTCCATGTTTGGGAATGTTCCTTTCAGTTCGTTTGTGTTCATATGCCGATAAAATCTGTTGCACATGTCTTCACGTTCCGTCTGGGATTCTGTTTCACTTTCGGTGAGTTTCATTAGGGCAGCGAACTGCACAACTTCTGTTACCAGCTCTTTCTCCAGATCAGTCGGAGAGCATTCTACTAGATGTTCAGCTGACCGTCGAAGACTGTCGATGTTCAGGACTAGAACGAAATACAAAAATCCAAATTTTTTCTGCAGGACAGCGTACGCTTCTAGACGAGTGTTCAGAGTGGTACACAGTTTATCAATTATCGGTAGAAATGCAGTGGTCCGAAATGAATCTCTTGGTGTCAGGTTCGTATCTTCGGCAGTTCCGATTTCGTCATGATGGCGCTTTCTCTTCTTTGTGCTTTGAGTCGATTCCTTGTATACTCGATGACCAACTTTCCGATGCCCTGGTCCTCGAATTCGTCAAATCTTGATCTGAGATCTTCAACAAATTGCAGTAGTGATTTCAGCAAGAAGGTGGCTGAGTCTAACGACATTCCTTGTTTTTGCAGAGATGCATTCGTTTTTTTAAATCGTTCGAGAATAGTGTTCCATAAAACCAATAAAATGGCTGTTTCGAGTTGCTGAAGCTGTTTAGACAATCCCCTGGCTTCGATCTTGGCTTCCGCAGTTTGGCTGGTATCTGCTGCTAGGAAATTTTATATACTTGTAGGCCTTGGTCCTCATAATTATAACATGACTTTTAGCAGGATTATATTTTATGTCGTTATCCTTCCCATACCTTTCACACTTTCAAAAGTGTGCTGAGCCCTTTTACAGATGGAGAAATAAGAACTAGATCATCTGCATCCATCAGATGATTAACAATCATTGTACGAATATAGCAGCCTATTTTACAGGAGTTCAGCACAACAGATAGATTATCCATATAGACATTGAATAAGTAGGGGATAGTATCCCTCCCTGCCTGACACCATTGGTCACAGAGAATGGCTCTGAATTAGCCCCACCCCATCTTACAATCATTGTCTGGTGATTATACCAGAATATTAATATACGGACCAAGTAACCAGATACATTACGATTTACAAGTTTCATGAATAATTTGTCATGATTAACACAATCAAATGCCTTAGAGGCATCCAGGAAACACAAAAATACATTAGCATCTAGAGTTTGGTATTTACAGACCATTTCCTTTAAGTCATATACACACATATCAGTACTGTGTTTCTTTTTGAAACCAAATTGGTTATCACTATATACAGGTAACATTCATATTAATGAGTATATATTCAAACACCTTGGACATAATACTGGCCAAGGCTATTGGCCTGTAGTTATCTTTACTGTAAAGTTTACCATAAAGTTAGGAAATAGGCTTCAGATGAATTTAAATGACAACGTGACTTCTTGCACAGAAACAGCCAGATAAGTCTAAAGACGTTCATACGTGTAATGAGATGAATAAAGGTTCCACAATGAAAGGACAAGTATAGCTGTCACAAGATGTCACATCTTTTATTTCGTCCACTCGTATATTAATAAATAGTTTAATTGTTACAGAACACTGGAGCTATATAATTAAGTAATTTAGTTATCTGAATTAGGCCAAATAAGTTAGTATATAATATAAAATAGGAAGGAAATTATAAAAAAAATCTTAAAATATTATGCTTATAGATGTTTCTAAGTTCCAGGTTAAAACATAAAGGCGAAAAATTGTTCGTTGCAGCGCAAGATGAACAACAAAATTCTCTGCTGGAAGGAGGAAGCAAGCGCTGGAGAATGCAGCTGGAAACAATTTTGAATCAAGAGGTGGAGTCGAGAGCAGATAAGGAGAAAGAGATCTGTGACTGTCCGTCCGTGAAAATGTGATAGGCCTAGTCAGAGGACAAAGAGTGGAGTGTATTAAATCCAACCATCCTGAGATCTTAAAGGGAATTTCATAAAAAGTTTAAACATAAAGTTCATTTTAAACATTAGTCCAACCATTTCGAGATCTTAATGGGAAGTTCATAAAAAGTTTAAACTGAAAGTTCAATTTAAACATTATAAGATCATTGTTATATTTTTTTTTACCATTCAACATTTGTGACTCAAGTGAATAGTATATAGTCCAGGGGTGGCCAAGTTTTCTGGACCCAAGAGCCACATACGACGTTTTTCAGATGTACGAGAGCCGCAAAATATTTTAGAAAGAATTTAATTATTAAAAACATATACATATACATATAGTTATACTTACATTATTAAATTGTTTAATTACTGCTTGTAGAAGGCTTAGTTTGGGTCTTCATTTTGGCTGTTAATGCTTTAGAGTCTGGCTGATGTGATGTTAAGGCGGTATGAAGAAGCTCAGTCAGGTGTTCGTTAGTGAGGGCAGCACGATGTTTTGACTTCACAAACTTCATTACCGAGAAGAGTGCTTCACAGCAATAAGTTGTCCCAAAAACTGAGATAAGTCGGAAACTGGTTTTCCTGAGGTGAGGATACTTTGTCTCTGGTACTTGCTTCCAAAACTCAACTGCAGATAAGCTTTTATGTATCAACTTTAAACCCACGTCCTCCTGTAGCTCCAAAAATTCTGTTTGTATTGAAGCAGCTTCCGTAACAAAAGGTGTGGTAACAGGACAGCCATCGTTGACGACATCAATCAGGAAAGGATTTACAAGAAATTCGAAGCATGGTTTTAGCTTCTTTAGTTCATCAAACCTGAACTGAAAATCATCAATTAGTCCTTCTAATTTACCTTTGTATTCCTCCAATTTACTATCTTTTATTTCAATATCAGGAAAAGTGCTTGCTCGGTTTTTCAGGTGGGGAAAGTGGTCAAATTTTTTTGTTACTAGATCTTTTTGGAAGAGCTTTATTTTATTCTGGAAACTGAAAACTGTCTGTGTAAGGTCAGGAATGACCTTATCCTTTCCCTGAAGTGCCAAACTTAGATTTTGAAGGTGTTGTATCACATCAGTAAAAAACATCAGATCCTGCACCCATTCGTGATCTTCTAGTTGTGGGCATGACTTTCCCTTTTCTTTCAAGAAATCAATGATAGGCTCCAACAGTGCAACAAACCTATTCAGAAGATTACTAGTTGATAACCACCTTACAATACAGTAGAATGAAAGGTCATCTGGCTTATCTTGAAGATCCAGCTCCTCGATAAAATTTCTAAACGCTCGGTGCGTTTTTGCATTTGAACGAATGAAATTCACAATTTCTAGAACACATTTCATAACACTGTCATACCTAAAGTACTTGCTTACCAAATGACCACGGTGAATGATACAGTGAATAAAGAGACACACAGGATACTTGCGATCGCGTAACAAGAGCCCAACTAGGGCTACATTTTGTCCTACCATAGCTGGTGCTCCATCTGTTGCAACACTGGCAAGTTTATTCACTGGTACTTGAGCATTTGATAATGCCTCGTCAAGTGCGTTCTTTATGTCAACCCCTCTGGTGGTTTCTCTTAGGGTCATTAAGTCCAAGAGTTCTCCTTTCACATTTCCATCGCCAGTAACATGACTAACAAATATCGCCAGTTGAGGGTTATCTTTAATATCTGTGGATTCATCGAGGGCCAAACTGAATGCAACAGAATTCTTCAAATCACTCTCCAACGAGCATGTAATTTCAGCACTGATCTGGGAAATACGTCTCTCTGTAGTGTGGCGGGAAATAGAAATACTTGCTATTTGTTCTCGAAGCTTTGTGTTATCTGGAGCGAGAATTGCAGTAACATCGGCAATATTCTTCTTCACAAATTCTCCACTACTGTAGGGAAGTTGAGCACGAGCAATATTCCATGCCACAACAAAACTAGCTTCAGTAGTTAATTCAGCTGTCTTACACAATGATGAAAGTACGGGGCTCCAATAAACCTTAGCTCCCCCGCCCATGGCCTAAACCATTAGAGGTACAGTAAAACTAAACATACCTTACAAAAGAGAATTTAATCCTGCATTTAATGAGAAACAATTAAAACTTGGTGTTCCCGCCATTGGCTTCCAAGACAGCCTGAATTCGCTTCGAGTAGCTTGCCAAAAGTGACGTGAATAGATCTTGATTGTTACGCAAATTTGCTAAAACAGTTTCAATGTGTTGCGTCATTGTATCCTTCGAAAATCGATTTGCTGCAGGTTCTTGAAACAAGAGACATTCAAACTTGTCCTTTATAACTGATCCAATGTGTTCACAGACGTTCAGGTCAGAAGAATTTCCTGGCCATTCTTCATTTCCAAAGAAATCGATCTCATGGTTCCGCAACAACTGTTGAGTGGCTAATGCCTTAAAGCAGGGGGCCTTATCGTGCAGAAGTGTGACCTGATCGACATCCATAACATTGTTTGGGTTTCTTAGAAAAGGAATGACATGCTGGGATAGAGTAATATCACGAAAATACTGTCCATCCCAACTCTGACCATTTGGCTTCAGCACCCACATGAGCTTCTTTGCAGTGAACAAAACAAACACACCAACACAGTCTGGACTTTTTAATAATTCGCGATAATGTTCATTGTCGTCGATTTCATCTGGTGTTATGGCCCACACTCGATCATTTTGGTAGTTAGGCCGACTTGTTATGTAAACAAAAAATTCATCGGAGACAGCTAAATGCATGAAATCATCCACATCCCAATCTTCAAGATAATGGGCAAACCACATTCTGTCATCGATGTTAAGTTGAGTTTTTCTTGGCTTTAGAAGTTCATGCCAAGGCTTTAAACCTTGCCTATGACGGTACAGTCGAATGATCTCACCACTAACGATCTTTCCTCTCAACACTTCTATCTCTCTAGAAAGTTTAGCACAGCTGTTTTTCCGCTTACGCGTACCGCTTTCAATGATGTCCTTTGTTTCCTGAGAGAGTGACAAATTTGGGCGCCCAGATTTGGTTGTATCCATTTTACGTTCATCCAAAGTTTTATTCCAATTTCTTTTGACGAAGTCCTCACTTCTTCGCAACTTTTTGGCAACCCATGAACGTGTTATAAAGGTGGCTCCAGCATCACGAGCTTCCCGAAATGTTATTGCTCGTATGCGATCTATCACATGTTGCCTCTCCGAATCACCAATTAATTGAGAAGCCATTATATTATCACTTTATCAGCTAGAGTAATTTTAATACCTGCAATAAATAAAGAATTTTATATATTTTTATAATCACTAAAAACTATTTCGATATAAGTAAACATGCAAGCTGCAAATGGGGGGGGGGCCTAAGGTTTTTTGGAACCCCTTACAGTTTGTTGGGCAACTAGGCTAGATTTCAACATTGTTAACTTAGTCTTCCGCAATTCTGATTTAGGAGGAAATTCCGTAATAAAATTTTTATGGTTAGCTTCGATGACGCTTTAAGTTACTGGCTTTAAAGTGATTGAGTGCCACGTGGCAGATAAGACACACAGGTTTCCCACCCTTAACAGTAAAGGCAAAGCTCTTCTCCCACTCCTGTTTAAAAACTCTATTTTCTTCTTCATATTTCCGTTTCTTGCACTTTGTCTGCTCAGTCATTTTAATCAACTAAGGGGTTGTATAACTTTCACTTGTATAGCTGAGAAAAATAGCCACTATTTGATCTAAGAAGCCAATTTTAAAACACACTCACTCGTTACTACACGCGGCCCGCAGGGTAGCTCGAGGGGTACTGGACACTGGTGAGTGGCGATTGGTGTTAATTACGTAATTATACCGCTTAGTGCCTGTCACGCAAAAGAAATTGTCGTACGCATGACGCATTTTATTGTCAATTCAATTTTTCCTTGTTTTTTTTCATATTTTTTATGTGAAAAAAAATTATATTTGTATTATGAATTTTGTCACTTATGATAAATACAATAAAAACCAAAATTGTCTCGCGAGACGCAGTTAACAACCTTGAGAGCCGCATGCGGCTCGCGAGCCGGGGTTTGGCCACCGTTGGTACATACAGTATATATTTGTATGCTTATTATTCACTGATAACTAACTACGCCTTCAGTGAGGAGCTAATACAATAGTTGGAATAAGTCAAACTTACATTAGTAGTAATTGGCAAATAAAGGAAAGGTAGACAAAAAGCCAAAACAGGGCAGCGCGTAACATCTTGCGAAACAAAGCCCTACTCTCCTATGAGATAGGCTAACCGTGGGTGCCCCAGTAGCAGCGAAACAGTGGCCCACCTCCACTTATGCCGATAGGCCAAACCCAACTAAAAAAACTGGTTAACGCTACCCATTTTTAAAATTATAAAACGCTCGTATAAAGTCTTTTTTATCATTTCGCAGAGAGGCCTGATGTGTATAGAGCGATTCGAGGCAACCCTTCAGCCTTACCTTGTTAGAAAATCAAGAAGAGGAAGAGCCATTGTTGTCCCAAGGCGATATGATGACTAAGCTGATTGATGCAGCATTGCTTGTGTATATTACGTTAAGGTGTATATATATATATATATATATATATATATATATATATATATCCATCTCATAATTGTAAGGTTAGTGAAAAATTAACTGAATTTTTTTTTGGGGGGGGGGGGGAACTGGCGCGTCCTTTCTACTTGTTTGTTGAATGCTGTACTTACAGGGCGTGTCTTATAGAGAGTTCTCTTGCAATTCAGTTTGGTTGTTTAGATTCAAGATTGTTGCATCGTGCAATGGTGCAGGTTGTGTTGTTGTTGCAAGGTTTAGAAAGAAGACCATAAATAGTGCCCCTTTTGTTTTTTACCTTAATTTTATGCAACTGAGGCTTAAGGTAGGTCCACATCGAGTCAGCAACGCTGAGGCAGGACCTAATAGGACCTTCAAGTCCATAAGTTTGTTTAGTCTAACTTAACTTGGGCTGTAGGTTGAAGTAGCCCCTCAGAGTTTGGCCATTCAAGGCTCAGCTGGGATTCTAACCCAGTCAAATAAAATAAAATAACATGGTCCTTCGAACCGGATTCTTACCCATGACTGAGTCAGTGACTATTTTTCGGCAAAGTTCTGATTGTGCAAATTGTAGCCCAAGTTAGGCCTGGACGGGTTGAGCAGAATTGAGTTAAGGTCCCAGGGTAGAAAGTTTGGTCGCCCAAATGCGAAACTTGGCCGCTAGTCTGTGGTTGTTTTGAGCCTACATTTTTACCGGTTTGATTAATTTTGGATTTATTGTTCGTAGGCGAAGGTTGCAGACTTCAGTGCGCCAGTTACTTGGGTGGAAAATTTGGTAGTCCATACTGGTGGTTGGTCAGTACCCCAACCAAGCAATTCAGTTTTTAAAAAAAAAGGCAAAATTTGAGTTTGATCAGTTTGGTTAAGTATTTTCGCCAATTCAGCTTATTTGGTATTGATCCCAATTGTTGTTTGCATTGAAGATGAGTACAGCTGAATTGAACAAGTTTAGAAAAAGGAGAAGCGCCTACAAAGGTCTAATTACAAAGGTCATTGCCACTATAGATTCTGCCATAGAGCAAGAGGATTTAAGTTTAGTGACTGCGCAGCTTTCCATATTAGAAACTAAAAAGGTTGCTCTAAGCGAAGTAAATGTTAAGATTGAGGCTCTTATAGAAGAGGATTAAATAGAAAATGGCACAATTTAGTTTGAGGAGATTATTGATGACATAATTAAAGCATGCCACAGAACAAAAGAGTTTAGCAGCTCAGTACAGTTAGAGATCAGTCTAATAATGAAACACAGCCCTCAACAAATAGTGTTTGTGAAGTTAAGGTTAACAGATCTGTAGTTCAATTACCGAGCCGAGGCTTGTACTCAAAACATTTTCTGGGAATATTCAGGAATGGCAAGGATGGGCAGACAGTGTTCAGTCAGCAGTTCATTCTAATCAAGTGTTAAGTGCTGTGGAGAAGTTTAATTATTTGCAGTCCCTCTTGGAACGGGAGGCAGCAAAGACAATAGCAGGATTAGCATTAGCAGAGGCTAATTATAATGTGGCTTGGGATATATTAAAGACACGGTTTCGTAGGCCAGAGATCTTAATTGAAAACCACCTCCATGAACTTTTAGCTATACCTCCTTTTAATAATGCCAATAGTGTCAAGGAGTTAACGGCAGTTATATGATGAATTTGAAGTTAGAACTAGGTCCCTGGACAACTTTGGTGTAGGAATAGAAAGGTATGGTGTGATGTTGGTCACTATACTGGAGTCTAAATTGCCTAGCTCAATTTTGCTTGAATTAAATAGGGGACACACTACAGAACATGTGTACATCCCCCTTCAGCAGATGTTAAGCTTTTTAGGCACAGACAAGACGAGAGGGAATTGAATTTGCACAGTGGGATGTTAAACAAGGGAACAAAGGCAGTCACAGCACTAAAGTTTCTACCAAAAGGAACAGTACAGGTACAGTGTACAGGTACAGGTACAGTGTCAGCTCAACATGCATCCTCTGAGAATAAATTAAAGGGAATCAAGGAATGCATATTTTGCGTAGGCAACCACAAGTTATATAAATGTGAAGTGGATGAGGCTTTACCTAGTAAGGAGAGAAAGGACAGGGTAACTAAATCCACAGCATGTTTTAAATGTTTTCTGAAACGTCACAGAACAAGGTTTTGTAAGTTTAAAATTTTGTGCAAAAAAATGCCATGGCCGGCATCAGCCATTATTGTGTGAAAACACTCCTAGTAGGCCTACCACGGAAGTAGAAACATCAGTGGCACATGCCACTGCTATGAAAGTGAGTAAAAGTAAATGGGGATTATCGCAAACAGCTGCAGCATTATTAATTGGGAATGATGAAGAAGTTAATGTAAGAGTGTTGTTTGATAGTCGTAGCCAGTGTAGCTTTATTAAGACTAGAATTTCCAGAAATTTGAAATTTAAAGAACTTAACAGGGAAAATTTAAGAATTTCTGGGTTTGGGAGGTTCGATTCAAAACCGAACCGAAGTTAAGAAGGTAGCAGTTCTGGTTAAGGGGTTGTTACCACAAAGTCCCACTATCAAGGTCCAAGATGTAGAGATTGAGGAACTTTGTGCTCCAGTCGCTACTTGTTTAGATATGGCATGTATCCAAGAATTTCAAGTTAAAGGAATTAATTTGGGCAATAATAAGTTTGAAGGAACAGAAGATATTAGTCTTTTGATTGGAGCTGACTATTATTGGGACCTCATCACTGGTAACATTGTCCGCACATCTCAAGCTCCTGTAGCTATTGAAAGTAAGCTAGGCTGGATGCTACTGTAAGGGTCTAATTTATTATAGACCTTTACGTAGATAATTAATTAAATGCCAAGGTCACCAGCGCCCAAATACTGGATTGGCATCCGGCACTGCGGCGCAAAAATAATTTTAATGAAAAAGGAAGGATGGATTATAAAAATTGTCAACATGAATTTTGTATTTTATTGACAACAATTAATAAACTATGTGCAACAATTATTTGTAAATGCAAAGAGGATTTTTACCCGTAACAACTTTGATTGATATATAAATGCGAAATTAAATAATGGCACAGTTTAGCTAATATATAACAATCTGCAACTAATACTGATACTAATAGCTGTAACTAATAATACTAATATGTAACCAATACTAATATGCAACAGATACTAATATGCAACAGATACTAATATGTAACTAATACTAATATGTAACTAATACCGATATGTAACTAATACTAATATGTAACAGATACTAATATGTAACAGATACTAATAGCCACAATGACAACCTTGTCACGAAGAAAATTTTGCTTGCTGGCGCCGTGCTTTTAAATTGTATATAAAATGTGGAAACGGCGTCCCTTGTGTTGTCGTTGCAATACGTTTGTTTTTACTTACAATTTTACCAACAAGCCAAAGAATCCCTAAAAGCAAACTCAAGTCTAGTCACACCATGCCCCCAAAATTTACATTGTTTAAAAGGCACAAAATATATTTTTATATTTGCTTTAAACTTCTTTAATAATTGCACTTTAATTTTTAATTAAATTCTATCACTGAATGCTTAAGAATTAAAATTAATCACTGGACATGTTTAACTGACATTTAATTGTATTTATTTATTTAGACTTAAAATATTTCATTCGTGCCAATTTGTGGCAATTTTCATTAATAAAAGATAATCCTGTGGTGCAAGGCACTACAGGTACTTCCCCCCAAAAGCATGGTTGTCAGGGGTAAAAAAAAAACACTTAAATGTCAAAGCGCACCGGCTTACGAATGACTCTCCAGAACGAGTCATTGTTTGTTGGATTGGTTGATTTTGGACGGCAATATCCTGCAGCACTGGTTCTGAAGGTATGGATGGTGCTACAGGTGCAGTAGAGACATTGGGGGAAGGGGATGCTTGGTGCCTGTGCCATGGGGCCACTGGTTGGTCCAAAGACAGTTGGTTGCGATAATGAAGGAGAATTGGAAGAGGGATGATAGATTGTTGTACCCTTGGATCAGGTGGCGGTACATAGGATTTAGGAAGGGTAGATTGCTGTACCTGTATATGAGATGAAGGTACAGAAGATTGAGGAGGGATAGGTTGCTGTACCTGTATTTGAGATGGAGGTACAGAGGAATGGAGAGGAATAGGATCTTTTGTTGGAGAAAAATCAAGGTATGCTGGTTTCAAGCGGTCCACAGAAACGGTTTCACGCTTGCCTGCCTTGTCGATGATGAAAGTTTTGGGTTTACGGTCTAGCACAAGGAAGGGACCATCATAAGGACAGTGAAGAGGGTAGCGGTGAGCATCATGTCTCAAGAAAACATGTGTGCAAGTTTGTAAATCAGGGGAAACGAAGGTAGTTTGTGAAGTGGAAGTTCTAGGTGCTGTGGGACGAATTTGCTTCATAACAGAGCGTAATGTTTTGACATAAGAAGCAGGATCACATGTGGGGTTAATGGGTGTAGGTGTGAAAAATTCTCCGGGTAACAGGAGTGTGGTACCGTAAACTAATTCTGCTGCAGAGCATGCAAGATCAGTCTTCAGAGCGGTACGAATTCCGAGTAGGATTAGGGGTAGCCGGTCCACCCATGTGGTAGATGGATCAGTGGCTCGCAAGGAACTTTTAAGTTGACGATGGAAGCGTTCTACCACCCCATTGGATTGCGGGTGATAGCTTGTTGTTCTGATGCGTTCAGTCCCAAGAAGGAGCATGAGTTCCTTCCATAAGGCTGATTCAAACTGAGCACCTCTGTCTGTGCAAATGGTTACAGGTATTCCAAAACGGGAAACCCAACACGAAACAAAGGCATGAGCTACTGCAGAAGCAGTACAAGAAGTCAAAGGAACAGCTTCTGGCCATCTTGTGAACCTATCAATGACAGTGAGAAGATAGGTATAACCTCGAGAAGAATAGAGGGGGCCTACTATGTCTAGATGTATGGCCTCAAAACGAGCCTTCGGCAAAGGAAAGGTACCGAATTCTGACTTTGTGTGTCGGTGAACTTTGGCACGCTGACATTGAAGGCAAGATCGAGTCCAATTGCGGATATCTTTGTTCATACTTGGCCAGAAATCTAGCTGCAATTAATTTTTGGGTGCTTTAATTCCCGGTGAGAAAGGGAATGAAGTTTAGCAAAAACAGCTCTTCGCAGCCCTTGTGGGACCAACGGTCGAATATGCTCAGTCGAGACGTCACACAAAATTTGTAAGTCTGACTTGGGTTCAACTGGTAAAGAGCGGACTTGCAACGAAGTGGGTGAATTAATAAGAGCTTGGAGGTCTGTATCCGTGGACTGAGCCTCAGCCATCTCTGAAAGGTTGATGTGTGAGAGTCCAGGATCAGAAATTGCTGAGATGCGAGATAGAGCATCCGGCACAACATTCAAAGAACCTGAAATGTGTCGAATGTCTGAAGTAAATTGGAGGATAAAATCAAGGTGTCTTCTCTCAATAGGAGCATGAGAGTCTGATTGAGAATGGAGAGCAAATATTAACGGACGATGATCCGTAAAAATGCTGAAGTCACGTCCTTCCAGGAATGGCCTGAAATGACGGATGGAGAGGTATATCGCCAGCAACTCTCGACCGAAAGTGCTGTACTCATTTGTGAAGGTGAGAGCTTGCGTGAAAAGAATGCGAGAGGTTCCCAAACGCCTGAAACAAGCTGCTGGAGCACTCCTGACACTGCAACGTCAGAGGCATCAGTGGCTAAGTTCAGAGGAGCGTCTGTTTGAGGGTGAACAAGGCATGTAGCTTGTGCTATAGCCTCTTTTGCTTGTGAAAAAGCATTGGTAGCTTCGGGGTTCCACAAAACTGCAGTGGATCTGCCCCTTTTTGATTGGCGAAGAAGAGAGGTTATGGGTGCAAGAATGTTTGCACACTGAGGAATGAAGCGATGGTAGAAGTTTACCATCCCTAAGAAGCGACGAAGTTGCTTTTGAGTTTGCGGTTGTGGGAAAGACCTTATCACAGATACTTTATTTTCGAGAGGAGAGATGCCCTTCGAAGTAACTTTGTGTCCTAAGAAGGTGAGCTCATCTACAGCAAAGACACATTTTTCAGGGTTTAGCAGTACACCATATTCTGCCAACCGAGAAAAACTAAGCGTAAATGTTGAATATGTTCTGAGGGAGAAGAACTTGCGATGAGAATGTCATCGACATATGTGAATGTGAAGGAGAGACCTCTCAACACTTCATCAATGAAGCGTTGAAAAGTTTGGGCCGCATTACGCAGTCCGTATGGCATTTTTGTCATTTCAAATAACCCAAAAGGGGTTGTTATAGCAGTTTTATGTATGTGTTCAGGGTGTACAGGAATTTGATGAAAAGCTCGCACCAAGTCAAGGCGTGAAAATACTGTGGTGCCGTGGAGAGCAGAAGTAAAATCGTGTAAGTGAGGAAGGGGATAGCGATCTGGAATCGTGTTGTCATTCAAAGCACGATAATCTCCGCATGGACGCCAGTCTCCAGGTGTAGGTTTGGGACCATGTGTAAAGCAGAGGCATACGGGCTGCTTGAAGGCCGTATAATACCGAGTTCGAGCATGTGTTCAAACTCTCGTCTCACAATTGCAAGACGATCTGGAGCTAAGCGACGTGGGCGGGTGAAAACAGGTGAGCCTACCGTATCAATACGGTGGACAACAGTGTTTAATAGGGGTATCCTTAGAACAGGGTTGAGTAAGGAAGAAATTCATTTAGGAGCTGCTCTATAGCAGGTGAGCACTGTGGCAGAGAACTTGCCAATAATGATGAGGGGTGTGCGGTAGGAGAACCAATTACTGAAAGATGTGTGGCATTATCAATTAATTGTGCTCTACGAACATCAACTAATAAATCATTTGCAGAAAGGAAATCAGAGCCTAACATTGGGGTATATACATCCGCGACAAGAAATATCCAGCGGAAAACCTCTAAGTCCAAGAGAAAAACTGAAATAGAACGACGTCCATAAGTGTGAATAGATGAAGAATTAGCTGCACGTAAAATGAAAGGAGAAGGTCCGTTTGCACGGTCTGCGGCTGTTGCAGGAATAACACTGTATTGAGCTCCAGTGTCAATAAGGAATGCATAGCCTGAAAGTGGATCATGCAAGGTGAACGTTGGACCAGGTGGTGCAGTAGTTTGTGAATCATTAATTTTTGTGGAGGAAGGTTAGTATTGCTGTGGGAAGGAGTTTGTGTTGTATTTGGAGATTAGTTGGGTATTAAATTAGCTGTGGTTGAATAAGTAGGTTGCGATTCTTTAACTTTACTTGCATACGTATGTTGGTTTGACAGTGTTAAATGAGGTAGTTGAGTGTGTAGTAATAGGTTGAACATTATTTGTGGTAAAGGTTGGGTTGGTTGAGCTAGAGTAATACTTAGTTAAAATTGAGGTAGGATTAGATGAGTAGTGGTAGGGTTAGTTGAAGTAAGGATAGGTTGAGAGCTTGAGAGGCTGTAGTGTCAGACGCCTGTGACACAGCCTAGTTAGTTTAAAGGAGGTTAGGAGTCCATGGACAAGGTACGACAGCGCGTTGCACGTCTTTAAACTTTTCATGATACCAGCAAGGAGGGGTATGACAGTAGACTGAGGTAAGGAAATAGGTTGAGAATGAGGCTGAGTAGTGGGGATTGAGGATGAGGAGGTAAGGCTAATAGATTTGATTAGGAGCAACCAACTGACCTGTTTGCGGGCTGTGGTTGTAGTAGAACGAGGCGTTGTCCAGCTTCAAGTTGGGAGGCTCTATTTGGACCAGAGGGTCGTCCTCGTCTTGAAGAACTTCTCTCTCGTTCCCTGTTGTTAGCTAGCTCTATTCGGAGAGCTTTAAATTCTTCTTTCATTGTTTGTAGAATTTCGTTGGATACTTTAAGACTTTGTGCGGCCAGACTCTGAGTGTCGTCCTGCGTGGCACAGATTTGGGGGTGATGGGCGTGGTTATCTACTTGGCCAAGGTGGATTTCATCATCATCTTATCAGCTGTTTTGGCCATAGTGAAGGTCTGTATCATCTGGCATACAACGGAGCATTGGTCGTAGGGCAGTGGGGAGACCATTGAGGAAGCGGCGTCGCATTAAGGGTGAGTTTTTATCGTCTCATTGGTCTGTCCAGCCAGGTCTTGCAGATGCCTCAGGAAGGCTGTTGGCGTTTGATCCCCAAGAACTTGGTCCTTGAGTAGAGCATTGAGTCGCTCTTCTTCTGATTGGCCGAGCCTCCTGACTAACTCGCTGAGGAGGCTCTCAAAAGCTTGGTCAGACGGAGGCAATAGAGCCACATCCTGCACTACTTTGTATACTAGTGCAGGCAGGAGGTTCTTTGTGATAAGGAACTTGGTTCGTGGGTCCGTAATTCCTTTTATCGAAATAATCCCGCAGTTGATTCACAAAGATTCCAGGCTCTTCAGCGTGAATTGTGGAGTGATAGGCTGATACATTGTTAGAAGGTCTGTTATAGGTGGTGAATTTGGAGTACCACCGTTGGATGATCCTAGGTTGTTGTTGTTGTGGGTCATTGTGGCTATTATATTGTTACAAGGTACAAAAAAATTAAAATGTGTCAAAAACTGACAAGTTTCAACAAATATTGTTGAATGCAAATAATGGCTTCAGGTAAGCTTGGTTGAGTATGAGACTCAATTGGAGTTATGATGAGTGCCAATAACAAAAAGTTACGTAAAAATTTTTTTTTTATGATGTAGCCCAATATTAGCAGAAAAATAGTCTGCGTATAGGCTGTTTGCAAATATAAGTAAATTTGCACAAAAAAAACTTTAGAAAATGCTGATTTTATAAAAAGGCAAAATAAAAGGAATATATTTTGCAATAGAATACACTTCCAGTACAGATGAGTGCTTAGTACTAGTGAATTTAATAAAATTATAGATGCAGACTGAATATTGACAAAAATTGAAAAACAAATTTTAGAAATTTTTTGCATAAATTACGGTGTTTGGTCACTCCAGGAGTGTCACCAATTGTAAGGTCGATTTATTATAGACCTTTACGTAGATAATTAATTAAATGCCAGGGTCACCAGCGCCCAAATACTAGATTGGCATCCAGCACTGCGGCGCAAAAATAATTTTAATAAAAAAGGAAGGATGATTATAAAATGTCAACATGAATTTTGTATTTTATTGACAACAATTAATAAACTATATGCAACAATTTTTAAATGCAAAGAGGATTTTTACCCGTAACAACTTTGATTGATATATAAATGCGAAATTAAATAATGGCACCGTTTAGCTAATATTAACAATCTGCAACTAATACTGATACATCATCTGCAACTAATACTGATATGTAACCAATACTAATATGCAACAGATACTAATATGCAACAGATACTAATATGCAACAGATACTAATATGTAACTAATACTAATATGTAACTAATACCAATATGTAACTAATACTAATATGTAACAGATACTAATATGTAACAGATACTAATAGCCACAATGACAACCTTGTCACGAAGAAAATTTTGCTTGCTGGCGCCGTGCTTTTAAATTGTATATAAAATGTGGAAACTTGGCGTCCCTTGTGTTGTCGTTGCAAATACGTTTGTTTTTACTTCACAATTTTACCAAGCCAAAAGAATCCCTAAAAGCAAACTCAAGTCTAGTCACACCATGCCCCCAAAATTTACATTGTTTAAAAGGCACAAAATATATTTTTATATTTGCTTTGAACTTCTTTAATAATTGGACTTTAATTTTTAATTAAATTTCTATTCACTGAATGCTTAAGAATTAAAATTAATCACTGGACATGTTTAACTGGACATTTAATTTGTATTTATTTATTTAGATTTAAAATATTTCATTCGTGCCAATTTGTGGCAATTTTCATTAATAAAAGATAATCCTGTGGTGCAAGGCACTACACTACATGGTAGCTATTGCAAAGAAATGGAGATTAAAGCTCTTTTTGTTAAGATTGAGGAAAACACCCATGGTTTGGAAAGGCATTTGAAAGCCTTTCGGGAACTTGAATCCATTGGCATAAAGGACAAACAGGAAAAGCAGGTAAGTACAGTGAACAGTGATGTTTTAGAGCAATTTGAAAAAGGTATTGGATTTAGAGATGGTTGCTACGAAGTTGGCCTCCCTTGCAAACCCAGCTCAAACCTTCAGCTAGCCAATAGGAGATTGGAGACTTCATTGCACAGGCTAAGGAAAAATGAGTTGTTAAATGAATACAATGAGGCCATCATAAGCCATGTAAAGGAGGGCTACGCTGAAAGGGTGCAAGGTGAGCTGGTGAGCCACGAGGCACATTATCTGCCACACCATGCAGTGGTACGGCGAGACAAAACTACCACCAAACTGAGGGTAGTTTTTAATGGCTCAGCCAAGGACAAAGGTGATGTGTCCTTGAATGACTGTTTGGACGCTGGGCCAAATTTAAATGCAGATTTATTTTCTTTGTTATTGAGATTCAGGTTTGGTAGAGTAGCATTGACTGCAGATGTGAAGCAAGCCTTTTTGCGGATAAAGTTAAAACCAGAGGACAGAGATGCAGTAAGGTATCTGTGGGTGGATACGAAAAACTTGTTGAAAAATGAACCCAAGGTTCAAGCATAAGAATGAAGTCAGTGTTGTTTGGCCTCAGCTCTAGTCCATTTCTGTTGGCAGCTACTATGCAGTACCATTTTAAGAAATATTCTGAAGTCTATCCTAATACTATTGAATACATAAGGCAAAATTTTTATGGTGATGATTTGCTGTGTTCGGTGGATAATACAGAAATGGCTAAACAGATATTTATGGAGGCTAGAGCTATAATGAGGGAGGGTGGCATGGAGCTTAGAAAATGGCAGACCAATCATTCTCAGTTACAACAGGTTATGAGTCAGTCCTGTGTAGGACCTGATGCAGCAGAAAGTATTGAGGATTCTGGTATTAAGGAGTTGTGGGCAATAGACACAAAGGTGCTAGACATTGTTTGGCAACAAGGAGAGGATTTGTTTACCTCCAATGGGAAATCTTTAGTTGAGCTGGCTGAGAATGAGACAAGGTGGACAAAACTTACAGCTCTTAGTTTGGCTTGGAAGGTCTTTGATCCTCTTGGATTCCTGGCTCCATTTGTGCTAAAGTAAAAAATTTGGTTTCAGAGCCTCTGCGAAATTGGACTTGGTTGGACTCAAGAGTTACCCGATCATATGGTGGTAAGGTGGAAATATTGGTTGAAAGAATTGGCACATCTTGGAGACATTGAAATTCTAAGATGGTACTTTGGAGAGTTGAACAATAGTCCAGATAATTTGGAGCTGCACATCTTTTGTGATGCAAGTGAGGAAGCCTATACAATTTGCATTTATATAAGAGGCACATTCGAAGTGGAAGTAAGTTGCAGGTTGGTTGCTGCAAAGAGCAGAGTATCTCCATTGAAAAGGCTTTCTATTCCAAGGTTGGAATTGATGGGTGCAGTCATTGCTAGTCGGCTTGCAGTTACAGTGCAAAACTCTTTTGGCCCTTTATGAAATTCCAAGCTATTATTAGACGGACTCCACTATAGTTTGGCACTGGTTAAGAAGCCAGGCAAGGAAATGGAAACCATTTGTTGTCAATAGGGTGGAGAAAATTCAAGCACACACAGATCCAAAGCAATGGAAGCATTGTCCAGGCACCCAAAACCCAGCTGATTTACCAACACGAGGAATTTCAGTGAAAGATCTTGCACAGTCAAGTTTGTGGTGGAATGGGCACAGTGGCTAAAACGTGGAAGTGAAAATTGGCCTTTTAATAAGCCTATTATAGGAGAATGCCAGGCTCAAGAAGAATGGGTGAGTGAAATGAGAAAATGCACTGTGAACAGTTGTCAAGTTATGCAGCAGGACCCCATATTGAGGCTTGGGGACATTAGCAGTCTGAAAAAGTTGTTAAGAGTGACAACATGGGTATATAGATTTGCAGACAACATTAAGGGAGAAACAAGAAAGGAAGGAATTCTGAACAGTAAGGAGATTCAGCAAGCCAGGCAATACTGGGTGGTATATTTGCAGAAGGAAAAATTTGGTGAAGAGAGAAAATTGCTCACCAGCAGTCCATTACAGGTTCTACTAACACATTCTGTTCTCAAGGGTTTGGATGTGTTTTTGGATCAGGATTTATTAAGAAAAGGAGGTAGGCTACAGTTTTCTGGGGTTCCAGAGGAGAAAAGACATCCAATTTTGCTACCTTCTGGGGGGCACTTCGTGGAGCTTTTGATCCTGGATATGCATCATAAGTTGTTGCATGCTGGAGTTGGAGAAGTGATAATAGAGATCAGACAACAGTTTTGGATTCCCAAAATTAGACAAGTAGTAAAAAAGGTCTTGCATAAATGTGTGGTTTGCAAGCGTTGGAGTGCAAAGCCTTATTATGAAAAAGTGGCTCAACTTCCAAGAGAACGGTGTGTCTATACTGCCCCATTTGATGTAGTGGGAGTAGACTTCGCAGGTCCAGTCTATGTGTATGAGCAAGGGGAATCTAACAAAGGTTGCCATTCCTGAATACTACCAGAAAATGTTTTGAGTACAAGCCTCGGTAATTAACTTGCAGATCTGTTAACCGTAACTTCACAAACAGTATTTGTTGAGGGCTGCGTTTCATTATTAGACCTGATCTCTAACTGTACTGAGCTGCTAAACTCTTTTGCTCTGTGGCATGCTTTAATTATGTCATCAATAATATCTTCAAAGTAAATTATGTCATTTTCTATTTCATCCTTTTCTATAAGAGCCTCAATTTTAACATTTACTTCGCTTAGAGCAACCTTTTTAGTTTCTAATATGGAAAGCTGCGCAGTCACTAAACTTAAATCCTCTTGCTCTATGGCAGAATCTACTGTATAGTGGCAATGACCTTTGTAGTTAGACCTTTGTAGGTGCTTCTCCTTTTTCTAAATTGTTCAATTCAGCTGTACTCATCTTCAATGCAAACAACAATTGGGCTCAATACTAAATAAGCTGAATTGGCGAAAATACTTAACCAAACTGATCAAACTCAAATTTTGCCTTTTTTTCAAATAAACTGAATTGCTTGGTTGGGGTACTGACCAACCACCAGTATGGAATATCAAATTTTCCACCCAAGTAACTGGCGCACTGAAGTCTGCAACCTTCGCCTACGAACAATAAAACCAAAATTAACCAAACTGGTAAAAATGTAGGCCCAAAACAACCACAGACTAACGGGAAGTTTCGCAACTGGGCGACCAAACTTTCTAACTTTCTACCCTGGGACCTTAACTCAATTCTGCTCAACCCGTCCAGGCCTAACTTGGGCTACAATTTGCACAATCAGAACTTTGTCGAAAAATAGTCACTGACTCAGTAGGGTGTGTCAATTTTGTCAACTTTTTTCAAATCAATTTTGGTAGTGAAAATATAGTGTCTTTTCATGTCAAAACTTGAAATTGGCCAACCAAAATGAAGTAAAATAACCTTACCTACATCAATTTTACCTTAAAGTTTCAGAAATTGACTCTTTTACTAAATAATACGACATAAATTGATTAACTATTCATCTGTCACAGAATTATCCCACTGATCACATATGGAGTGTTTTCAAGGTCATATAGTTGTTGTACAATGTACAAGTCACAACATGAATAGAACTGTCCCTCACTCTCAGTCCTTAGTTGCCTCTTAGATGTCATAGACGGTGGTTTGCTGTTATTGCTCTTGTACCTACTTCATAGTTATTCACTGGACGAATACTACAGTTTAACTGTAAGTATGGATTATTGATTATTACAATTATTTATTATTATCATATTCTTCTGTCTAATTATGTTGTAATCCCATGAAATATTTTTTTATTGAATTTTATAGAACATCGAATGACTAAACTTTGAAACATCGTAATTGATATAAAATACTTAAATGTTTTTCTTTCTTTTCAGATATTCCTAAGATGCCAAAATTGAAGACAAGAGGTCAGTCGTCATGCCACTTGAGCCTGTTAGTCGGTACAGGCAAGGAGCTTCCCGTATCAGAACTACCAACAGTGCGAGACATGCTAAGACTAGGGTTACTCCTTCGTGAACAAAATACGAAGGATAAAAGGAGCTACACAGAGAAAGAGCTCATAAGGGACATGATTCTCCCTCTTCTGCATCAGTGGAAAAAAGCTAATGTGCTATTCAAACCACCTGTACTCAATCAGTATAGAACTATTGAGCTAAAATTAACAAAGCTGTGGCACAAAGCAGTTGAGACATCACTTGGTAAAGGAAAACTAGCAAAGAAAAATAAATTTCTGCACACACTTGATACTCTTCTTGACATTTTTACCTGCCAGTGTCCCATAGAGTTGTGTTCTGAAGCCAATTGTTCTCCCTCATGTAGAAGAGAACCTCACCCTCACATTGATTGACGCTATCCTCGTGAGAAGAAGATCCCTGTTTTGGAGCTGGCTTTTATAAAGGCGCAGATAACAAAGGCAGGAGGCCAAGGAAGTATGCAGATTGGTTCGGCAGATTATTCAGAAACCAAAAAACAGATTGTTATTGCTAAGAAAAAAGAGAAAATCCGAGAGAGGGAAGAAAGGAAGAAAAAGAAGAGTGAAGAAGCCACCCAAAGAGATGAAGAGCTCTATCAAGAGGTTTCTCACTTCTTTTTTGAAAGCTCTTCAGATGAACAAAAGAAGCAACATCAGATGATAACTCCAAAATGCCATCTGAACCTTCGCCGAAGAGAATGAAATACAACACTAACGACATCTCAAACATTGCCCTTGCCAGTATTCGCCACCATACGGGGCTACGAGAGACTGCAGAGATTGCCACTGCCGCTTGGATAGATGCAGGCTTCATCAGCCGAGAGGATACATCCTTAGTGATAGATCATAATAAGATAAGAAGAGCACAAGAAAAAATAATGAAGGAAATATCTGATCAGCATGAAAAAGATTTGAAGGAGGAAGGTCTCTCTTGCCTTTTGTTTGATGGAAGAAGAGATGACACAAAAGTTCTCCTAGAGGTAGAGGGAATGGACAGAAAGTTTCCCTGTCTCATCAAAGAAGAACACTACTCTGTGTGTTCCTAACCTGGTGGCCGCTATTTGTTTCATTTTGTTCCTGAAGCAGAAGTAGAAGGCAAGAAACATGCAGAGGCAATTGCTGATCAAATAATATGTTGGCTTCAAGAAAGAAGACTTGACAGTTCACTGCAGGCCGTTGGTGGAGACTCAACTGCGGTGAACACTGGATGGCAGGGCGGTGTTATGACGCATTTCGAGAAAAAAACTTGGAAGGAGGCTTGTTTGGATTGTATGTGATTTGCACACAGGGGAACTACCTCTTCGTCGTCTCATCCAGGAACTTGATGGTCCTACAAAGAGCAACAACAAGTGGTCAGGCCCCCTTGGCAACATGCTAGATGAAGAAACAGAATTAGAAATAAATACAAAATTTCCAGAGGTCGAAGTAGGCAGACCTCAGCACGGATCAATCTTACGCTTATCGTATTGTTCAAGCAATCAGATCAGGAGAGTTGCCTCAAAATCTGGCTCTCTTGGAGATTGGCCCCGTAAGTCACAGTCGTTGGTTAACTACAGCGATTCGTTTCTGCAGGATTTGGGTTTCTAAACATGCACTGAAGTGCAAAATGCTACAGAATTTGATGTTGATTGTTGAATTTATTATTGGGTTTTATCTTCCTCACTGGTTCAATGTAAAACTTAGTCCAATGTGGATTGAGGGGCCCAACCACATCTTGTTTCAATTACAGCTACTGAGAACCCAAAGGAAAGTAGTGGTAGACATCGTGTCACCTGTGGTGAGAAGGTCCGCTTGGTATGCTAGGCCAGAGGCAGTTTTGCAAGCAATACTCTGCAGCCAATGTACCAAAGGGCGAACTGAGGCTGTGGAAATCATTCTAACGCTTAGAAGAACATCACTAGATGATGACCAGCTGGGAGACTGCTCTGTTCAGAGAAGGAAGGTACCTCTGATAAACGTCAATGCCACAAAATTGTCAGAATTAGTTAACTTGAGTTCGGAAGTTTTGGAGCCACCACTGACAACATGTATAACAAACAAAGATTTAACACAACTTAAAGAGGCCCCAATGCAAGTGCCAAAGTGGCCTTCTCACACTCAGAGTGTGGAGAGATGTGTGAAAATGGTCACAGAAGCAGCTAGTCAAGTTTACAGTCACGAGAGGCGAGAAGGCTACATCAAAGCGCAAGTAGCAAGCCGAATGCTGATGTCAAGGAACCGCAGCAAAAAGGACATGACTACATTGGTTACTTTCAAATAAAGACTGAATGATATCTTATTGCCACTTTAAATGTTAATAGGATGTTTGCGCACATTTGTTATTTTGTTACGAATTTATGGAAAAATGGAATTTTTGAATTAAAATTGATGTAGGTAGGAGTTATTTTTTATTGTTTTTGAAGCAAGGATATTATTTTGTATGCCAAATGATTACATTAAATTGCTACCAAATCACATGATTTTCAATTTAGTCATTTCACCCCCAAAATTGACACACCCTACTGACTCAGTCTTAGGCTAGAATCCGGTTCGAAGGACCATGTTATTTTTTATTTTATTGGGTTCAGAATCCCAGCTGAGCCTTGAACGGCCAAGCTCTGAAGGGCCACCTCAACCCACAGCCCAAGTTAAGCTAGACTAAAACTTACGGACTTGGAGGTCCTATTAGGTCCTACCTCACGGTTGCTGACTCGATGTGGGCCTACCTTAAGCCTCAGTTGCATAAAATTGAGATAAAAAACAAAAGGGGCACTACTTATGGTCTTCTTTCTAAACCTTGCAACAACACAACCTGCACCATTGCACGATGCAACAATCTTGTATCTAAACAACCACACTGAATTGCAAGAGAGCTCTCTATAAGACCACGCCCTGTAAGTGCCGCATTCAACAAACGAGTAGAAAGGACGCGCCAGTGCCCCCCCCAAAATGATGCTACAAGAGTGCCCAAACAATGATGCTACAAGAGCCCAGAAATGCTAGCTCTAAATTAAGTGAATTTTTCACTAACCTTACAATTATGAGATGGATATACACACACCTTAACTTAATATATACAAGCAATGCTGCATCAATCAGCTTAGTCATCATATCGCCTTGGAACAACACTGGCTCTTCGTCTTCTAGATTTTCTAACAGTAAGCAACTTAAGTAGTGATGTATTTGTTTTGGCCTTTTAAAGGTTTGTGAACAGAAGGGGTTTCCCCAATAAAATCATATCGGATAATGCAAAAACCTTTAAAAAGGCTACAAAGGAACTCCAAGAAGTTTGGTCCTTGCTAAAAGAGGAGGGATTCAATCCTACTTTTCACACCATGGGGTACAATGGGAGTTTATTGTTGAGAGAGCACCATGGTGGGGAGTATTTTGGGAAAGGCTAGTGAGAAGTGTAAAGTACCCATTAAAGAAACTTTTAGCTAATGCTCATTTGAGCAAAGTAGAATTCTGTACTGTTGTGTGTGAAGTAGAAGCAATGGTGAACAGCAGGCTTATCACCTTTGTTTATAACAGTATGCAGGATGCAGACTGCAGAGCCATTGACACCAAATCATTTTCTTTGTGGTAAACGATTAACATCAAGCCCTAGTTTGCCAGAAGACTTACAGCCTATCCAGAGCACTCAAGAAGAGTTAACTAGAAGGTTCAAGTACCTTGAAGAGCTACAAGATCAGTTATGGAAGAGGTGGCAGATGGAATACTTGCCAGAACTCAATTATTACCCATTAGGCAATGTAAAGGGCTCCAATGCAAATTGTATCAACGTGGGATAAGTGGTAATGATTGGGGATGGGATGATAGACCAAGGCAATGCTGGAAGCTTGGCATAATTGAAGAGTTGTTTGTTGGCAAAGACAATTTAGATAGGTCTGCACTGGTAAAGACTTCAGGAGGAAAATTAAAGAGACCTATACAAAAACTGTATGCTTTAGAAATCAGCAAAAACACGGATAGTCAAGATGAAGCATTTGGGTTACAGCCTCATGGAGAAAGCTTGGCTAAACTTGCAGAAGGTAATGACAACAATGCCTCTTCGGTGGGGAGTGTTAGAAAATCTAGAAGAGGAAGAGCCAGTGTTGTCCCAAGGCGATATGATAACTAAGCTGATTGATGCAGCATTGCTTGTATATATTACGTTAAGGTGTATATATAGCCATCTCATAATTGTAAAGTTAGTGAAAAATTCACTTAATTTAGAGCTAGCATTTTTGGGCTCTTGTGGCATCATTGTTTGGACACTCTTGTGGCATCATTTTTTTGGGGGCACTGGCGCGTCCTTTCTACTCGTTTGTTGAATGCGGCATTTACAGGGCGTGGTCTTATAGAGAGCTCTCTTGCAATTTAGTTTGGTTGTTTAGATACAAGATTGTCGCATCGTGCAATGGTGCAGGTTGTGTTGTTGTTGCAAGGTTTAGAAAGACCATAAATAGTGCCCCTTTTGTGTTTTATCTTAATTTTATGCAACTAAGGCCTAAGGTAGACCCACATCGGGTCAGCAACCCTGAGGTAGGACCTAATAGGACCTCAAGTCCGTAAGTTTGTTTAGTCTAGCTTAACTTGGGCTGTAGGTTGAAGTAACCCCTCAGAACTTGGCCGTTCAAGGCTCAGCTGGGATTCTGAACCCAATCAAATAAAATAAAATAACATACCTTCAACAATACAAGACTCAATCCTTCCTCTTCTCTTAACATTCTTGACGTTTCCCTTTCTCGTGATCTTTCTTGGAAAGCTCACATATACTGTACAGTATTTCTAAAACAGCTTCTAAGAGGTTAAGGTGTGCTGTTTTGGCTCTGCTGTTCCTTTACCCCCCTCATTTGCTGTCTCTGTGCAGGGATCTTGTCATCCCCTGTATGGAGTACACTTCTCATGTGTGGGGTGGCTCAGCTCACACAGCTCTCTTTGACCGGGTGAAATCAAAGGCATTTCGTCTCATCAATTCCACGCCTCTTATTCACTGTCTTCAGTCCCTCTCTCTTTGCCGCAATGTTGCTTCATTCTCTCTTTACTATCGCTATTATAACGGACACTGCTCTTCTGAACTTTCTAACTGCACGCCTCCTCCTTTAAGGAGAGCACGCAGTACCAGACTTTCGACACATTCTCATTCCTTTTCTGCCCAACTCTTTAATGCAAAGGTTAATCGGTACTTTCAATCTTTCATCTACTCAACCGATCAACTCTGAAACAAACTTCCTCAACCCATCTTTCCTCTTGTTCAGGGGCGTGCCCAGGATTTTAGAAGTGGGTGTTTCCATAACTGAACCTTCGTAACGTCCATGGTTTTCGAAAACACTTATTTGTGTAGTTATAGGGGCTTGCTCTACCGATAAGATTATTGTATAATATTATTTCATAGAACCAATTTATTAAATATGACATTAAAGTGTTTAATAAATTAATTATTTATAAATCTTTAATGAAACCAAAGTCAAATAATCTAGTTTATTATTTTACTGTTATAATATGTACAGTAGTTACCATTCACTTTTCATCAGCAAGGATGTTTGACAATTGCATCCTCGGGTTAATAATTACTTAATTTAGGATCTTAGGGGATGTTTCCGGGCAACCAGAAAACCCCCTTGGGCACGCCACTGCTAACTATAACCTCAAGTCTTTCAAACGCAAAGTGTCCATGGATCTCGAAAACCTTGGGGCCTTGATTTTGGCTCTCTCCTTCCCTATGGGGGTGGGGAGTTTGCGGGCATTTACCCTTGGCCCCCTCCTTCCTGCCTAAAAAAAAACAGGAAAAAAGTTTGGGAACTTAGGATCTCTTTCCAAGAGACCAACAAGACCTACATTTTTCCTCACCATTGTCGGAGCAACACTGCTAAGTTTGTTTATAGGTACACCATTACTTTCCAACGTGTTCTCAAGTGCATTCTTAATATCAGTACAACGAGTTGCTTCTTTAAGAGACAACAGTTTCAACAATTCTTCTTTCACAGTTCTTATAGAGCGCTAGGTAGTTCAGCGGTTACTGTGGCAGACTCCAAGCAGCGTAACGCTGGTTCTCTCTTGGCCGCTGGCATCGCAGGGGCTCCTCCAGGATTTGGGTGAGGGGGGTGGTTCATGGGTTGATCCAGGAAGTTTTAGGGGGTGATGCCCTCCAACGCGTCATTAATGTTTATCCTTTATTGACCCTGAAAACCTGCTTCAGTGTTATAGTGTAATACATGCGAGTCCTATGACCTTTGCTGCTGCTCTTAAATTACGAGTAAAATAAAATGCCAGTAGAGTAGAACATGGATCAAATTAACATGAAACATTGGAAAATCAAGACAGTGTAATCTTCACTCTTGTCCCTCAATAAGTCACATAGTCCCTCAACACACACATTCTCACGTATAAAGAAGGTACACATACGAGACTGGTTACTACCGGTCTGTATTATTAACAAACTGAATTGCACCATGTGTACATAAAAATATAATTATGAAATATTATGGTAATCCATCCTTAAACAGATCTAGAGCTGTTCTTATAAAAAAAAAACATTTCCACAATTCCAATTTCTCATGATAATTTTGATTAACAAAAGCAATACAACGTTTAGTGACTATGTAATCAAACCATTGAAAATGTGAAAACTGCTTCAGTTTCAAAGCAAGCCTTTTTCAGAAACAAACTCATTAACAGTTATTATCCTCCAGCCAGGGCCGCCGAGAGGGTGGGGAAGCCGGGTTAAATCCCCGGGGCCCGAACCTCTAGGGGGCCCGGAAAGAGGGGGGGGATAAAATCTAAAATTATTATATAATAAAGCAATTGATTAAATACCAGAGAGGAAATATATAATTAATGAACATACATTTTATAGAGATTATCATCCTGTATGTTTTGAATAGTGATTTGGACATATAATCAGTTTGCTCGTTATGTACACAAAAAACATCCATAATAAAATACTGAGTACACAGGGGGGCCCATATACCAATCCTTCCCCGGGACCCGTGGCAGCTCTCGCCGGCCCTGCCTCCAGCTATGTATGAACATATTCTCAACTAACTACCAATTATATATCCAAAATACAATATATTTACACGTCATCTGAAATGCGATAAAAGTAATAACCAAGAAATAATTTCATAATTTCATAATTAATAATTAATAATTATGAAGATAATTTACCGATTGATTGTTAGGATGGGTGTTGCCTGGGCAACCGGGGCAACACCCTTGGATTCGCCCATGTGGCTGGTATCAAAATCTGCCACAAATAGCTTCTAAAGAACGTTTTCTGGTGTCTATTTCGCTTACTGATGAGCTACATGTTTTACCAGGCTTTCAGAGAACATAAGATAATGTCTTTTGTACATAAAAATGTTCTCTTGTACATAAAAATTTCCATTATAAAAAGCATTGTGAAAAAAAGTAAATTTACTAAGGCAAGGTGGGTGGCTAGTCACCTCAGCTCACCCCCATCCCTTGGAGGAGACCCTGTATCGGATGGAGTTGCGTTGGCCGCTTACTCGGTTTCTGTTCTGGTTCAGGTGATCCTTGGGGCACACTCATCCCCACGTTGTGGGGAAATGAGCTTTTTGAATGTTATCTGGATGAATATTAGCAAACATTTAAATAGCGCTGTTGCGGTTTGTCTTGAATGTCTGTAAATTCTTCAGTGCAGGTTTTTTTTTTTAAGGAATTTTTAGAACTGCACATTTTATGGGCCACAGATAGATGAAAAATAACTTATCCTGCACTATCTAGTATCTTACTCACTCATCAATGCTATTTACTCATCAATCCTACTCATTTACATGTGTTTTCAATAAAAAGATTTTGTGAACATAAATTTTAAACTTTTATTCTTTAGTTTATAAGTACTTTATGGGTTAACATACCTTAAATTAAACTTTACGGAAGGTGGTAATATGTCTGCGAGATTTTTTTCATACGCACGCCGGCGACTATTAGTCCAGGCAATCTAGAGCAAAAATAGCTTCAACCTGGGCAAAATTGCTTCAGAAGCTTTCTAAACTGTTTCCAGCTCAGGAACCATTGCAGAATAACATATCCAAAATCCGACAAAATTGGACCCCGGGAACACCCCCAAAAATGAAATTCAAAATGGCGGACTGGCAGTTTCCTACGAAATGCAATAAATTTTAATTTCGCTTTGTAGAGAGAGTTATGACGTTTTTCTTGATCAGTAAAATGTTTTAAAACACATTTTCGTTTCTAAATTAACCTATATGACACTAAAAATTGTATTAGGCGGCTAGTATTAAACTATGACGTCACGTAATGTAAATAAAATATACTGTATGGAGTGTATGTGAGAATGGACATTGCTACATCTTTATAAACTTATATTATATACAACTCTTTAATTCCTACTACCCACTATCAAATCTGCGTATTTGTGCTTGTCATTTTCTTTAAAACTGTTATTATGTACTCCTTTTAAATACTGCAACACAGTTTATTAATTTGTGTTTTCTGTTTCAGACTGACTCGGTGTGCATCCACCTTCAAGAATGTAGACCCCTGAAGAATTGTGCGTGATTTGTAAGGAGAAATTGGACAGCGGACAGGAAGTGGTTCACATCTCGCAAAAAGGAGCAGATGGTATAAATGCATCCAGCCGCAGCCGTGGAAGCGATGTTGTTGCAACAGCTGGAATAAGTGTTCACGTTGTATGTAGGAAAAGGTTTACGGATAAAAAGACCATTGAAATAAAGAAGCGACAGACCGCAGCCGAGGCAATACCAAGGAAAAGTGCTCGTTTTCATGAATACGCATTTTCCAGTGCTACTCACTGTTTGTTTTGTGATACCTTTGGGACTTTTTTTCCAAACACAAACCAAAATCAGAGCATGTCAAAGTAAGAACTACAGAGTTCTCCGAAACCATAAAAAAGGTGCTGTGAAAGCCGCTGCGATGAATGGTTCGTTTAATGTAAAAGGCCGTCTGGAGTATTATCTTCGTGATCTTCCTGCTGCAGATTGTGTCTACCATCACACCTGCAGCGTAAATTTTCGAAGTGGAAAAAACATTCCTCGCGCATACTCCTCCGACGATCATGATTCGAAGAAAGGGAGACCAACTAATGAAGAGCAACACCAAGCATTCCTTCAGACCTGTGCTTACCTGGAAGAGAATGATGATGAACAACTGTTGATTGGAGACCTAATTTCCAAAATGGAGGAATATCTTCAAGGAAGTCAGAGCTCTGTCTACGAACGCAGGCACATGAAGAGAAAGCTTTTAGAACGTTACGGAGACAAGATCATAATATCAGGTGAAAGTGGGAAGGCAGATGTAGTAACACTACGAGAGACAGCTAATGAAATTCTTATAGATTATCACAAAAAGTCGAAAGAATGTGATATAGATATAGAAGCTACAGAAGATTTACCTATAGAAGCTGCTGCAAAAATAATCAGAAGTGATATCAAGTCTGTCGACTCGCCTAGAAAAGATGTGTATCCATCTCCAAATGACATCACTGCAGAAAGTGCTCTTGATTACATTCCCAACAGTCTGAAATTGCTATTATCAAAAGCATTTGCGGGACAGAATGCTTCAAGAAAAATAGGTGCAATTGGGCAGAGCATTATGCAAGCAACCCGTCTAGAGGATTACTATGTCCACTACAGATCGGTTGTCGTTCAGCTACACCACAACTTTAGGTCAAGGTACCTTATTGACGTTCTCCATCAGCTGGGTTACTGTTCGTCGTATGCAGAAGTAACAAGATTCGAAAGAAACGCGGCGCTGGCAAGTGGGTCTGGCTCTTTTACTGTTGATGAAAACACTGCAGTCCTTCTAGCAGCAGATAACGTCGATCATGATGTCTGCACTTTGGATGGGAAGAATACCTTTCATGGAATGGGTATGATTGCCGCAATAACTCCGAAGATCAAGATCCACCCTTCTATTCACAGGCGTAATGTTGGTGACAATGACATTAAGAAGATTGCAACCGTTGACATTAGGGAATATAGACACGCGAGAAGCATGTTGAGGGACATCTCATTCCGCGAACTTCCAGTACCCACTGCCACCATAAGTCGACTTAGTCTTCTCTGGCAGATATCTTCAGCAGAAAGATCAGGTCCAAGTTGGTCCGGAACAATGCAGGCAATTCACGGTGGATCAAGTGTCTCACATCCAGGTGTGGCGTCGATCACGTTCCTTCCCATCATAGATATGTCGCCAACTAACATGACCTGCATATTTTCGACATTACTATATTTGAGCAAGATAGCACGCGATCAAAAAGTCCCATGCATTATTACCTTTGATCAGCCTTTGTTCTGGAAAGCTTCCCAAATCATCAATGAACAGAGAGACCTGCAGGACATTGTTTTAATGCTGGGATCATTTCACACTCTGATGAATCTTTTGGGAGCAGTCGGTACTCTTATGAATGGTTCAGGATTGTCTGAAGTACTTCAAGAAATATACGGACCAAATGCCGTGCAACACATGATGTCTGGAAAAGCTGTTTCAAGAGCGATACGTGGTCATATGATAGTAGATGCAGCTCTTAGTACCTTATTAGTCGCAGACGTTTTCCCTCGTAATGAAGATGGAACTCCTCATGACCTCCATAAGGAAGCTTGTGACCTGCTCGACGATGTTATGACCGCCAAACAATCAGTTGAGGATGTGGAATCTTCGAATGCATTGTCTCAGATTGCTACCACTTTGGATGCGAAGAAAACTGACCTACAATCTACTTCGCAAACAAGTCAACTCTGGTTGGAATATCACCGAATGATCAACATTGCACGTTCCTTGATAACAGCAGACAGAACCGGCTCGTGGGATTTGCACTTGCAAGCTATGCTGGAGACCATCCCCATAATTGCAGCAGCCGGACATCACAATTACCTGAAATCGATATACCTGTACCTGCAGAAAATGTTAAGTTTGCCTTCTGAAAATCCAGCCGTTAACAAAATGTTCCAGGAAGGTAAGTTTGTGGTAAGAAGAAGCGACAGATTATGGGCCGGACTCGGCACAGACCTGGTGATAGAACAAGTACTAATGCGTTCCCTGAAAAGCAGAGGCGGACTGACACGCGGAAGTGGATTTACAGACATCCAAAGGACAACGTGGCTCTTTTCTATGCCTCTGTGTTCCACTTATAACTTAGCAATGCAGGAATACACCAGAGTTTTGTTGGAAAGTAGTGAACAGCACAAGGAAATGAGGGGAAGTAGACAAATCAGGGACAGTAATGACATGAAGAAAGTACTTGAACGTCTGGAATCCTTATCCCCATTCCATTCTACCTCGGGTCTCTGCAACATTGTAACAGGGCTAACTGCTGATCCTGGAGTTAACGTTCATCAATTGCATTCAATCGGTACGAACATTGTCGTAAAAATGATTGGGAAACAAGCCTTTACATATTCTGCCAAAATATCTGACAAAGTGAAAACACGAGGATCTGCTTCTGCCGTTGTGATCACTGATGCTTCAGGTATAGAAGTAGATCCTGCACTACTGTTTCAGAGAATGATGACTGTTGCCACTGGCGGAGACATGAATCTTGAAGATGTCATGTGTTACGAACTGTGTGCATATCCTCCTGCATTGTTCGAATCACGAAGTATCTTGAGGAAACCCGATAAGTCTCAGCTAGCTCATGCAATAATCAAATACACTGACACGTTACGCATGGAAGAAGTTCAAGAAATTCAGTGCACAGACCAGTACGTATTGGATGGTGGATCTCTACTACATCGTGTTTCCTGGCGTCAAGATGAAACATATGACAGCATCGCCAACTCATATGCCGATTTCACTCTGAAAACATATGGAAAAGCAATCATTGTTTTTGATGGCTACAGCAGCTCTCCTACGATCAAGGACATGACCCACAGAAGACGCAGCACCAAGACAAGCAGAAATGTGAATCTCAGTCCAAGCATGAAGTTTGTTGGCCAGAAGGAACACTTCTTGGCTAATGAAAAACAAGCAAGCATTTATTTCCCTCGTAGGTGAGATGTTGAAGAAGCACGGGTGTACTGTTCACAACGCAGATGGGGATGCTGATGTGGACATCGTTCGTGCAGCAGTTTCCTCATCAGAAAATGCAACTACAACAGTAATAGGGGAAGACACCGACTTGCTGATTCTCCTTCTGTACCATGCCAAGGACAGTGGTTTCAAGTTGTACTATCGCAGCGATATAAGACGGGGACCATCTCCTAATCCTGTGTATGATATTCTCAGCATTCAATCATTGTTAAGCATGACATCTGCAAGTATCTCCTGTTTGTGCATGCTTTCACGGGCTGTGATAGCACATCCAGAATTTTTTCGATCGGTAAAGCCAAAGCATTCGACACACTGATGAAGGTGGCTGAACTCCGTTCAGTTGCAAATACATTCTGTTCTGATTGTTGCCAACACTCTGACATTGAAGCCGCTGGAAGAAAGGCAATGCTTCTGTTGTATGGCTGCAAAACACTTGAATCCACTAACGCACTACGTCATCGAATGTTAGTTGAAAAGGTAGCTACAGCTAAATCTTTTGTTACACCCGAACGTTTGCCACCTACCGATGCGTCCACAAAGTACCACAGCTTTCGCACATACTTTCAAATACTAATCTGGAAGTCTACAAAAGAGAAGATCGATGCAGAACAGTGGGGTTGGTATGTAAAGAATAATTCCTACTACCCTACAGCCTGCGACAAGCCACCAGCTCCAAATTATCTACTCAACATGATCCGCTGCTCCTGCAAGACGAAATGTGCTACTTCAAGATGTGGATGCAAGCATAATGGAATGCCCTGTTCAGCCGCTTGTGGCGAGTGCCAAATCAGTGGTTGCGATAACAACCCAAGTACCGGTAATCTATCCGATGATAGTGATGAAGAGGATTAATTTATGTATGTTTGTGACCAGGTATCACTTCTTCTGTAATGAACATAACTTGAAACTGGGAAAAAAATAATTGTTGTATTATTGATTATAAAAATCTGTAAAAAGCTATATAACATTATATTTGCGTAATAACTGGTTGTGTTGTATATTGTTGAATTATTTAAAACATTACAACTGAAAGAAAAAGCATCAAATGTATCTCTATAAATAAAAGCGTAAATTATATACGGTATATTTTTTTTTCGTAGGAAACATCCAGTCCGCCATTTTGAATTTCATTTTTGGGGGTGTTCCCGGGGTCCAATTTTGTCGGATTTTGGATATGTTATTCGGCAATGGTTCCTGAGCTGGAAACAGTTTAGAAAGCTTCTGAAGCAATTTTGCCCAGGTCTAACTACAAATTGCCTGGACTATATATGATACGTTATTACTTCACTATATCAATTAGTAAAGAGCTGATTTAACTTCAATTCATGATAACTGCTCTATTTGTGATTTAATAAAACATACGAAATACATTTCTGAACTGCACGCATTTCTCTATAGAATTGCACAATTTCTTTTAGAACTGCACGTTAAACCCTCTCCTCTGCTTTAGTGCTAAATGAGTGTTTGCGAGTTCTTTAAATCGTTTTGCAGCGTAGTTGGACCATCAGCACTGAATACGCCTCTCCATTGTACATTATGTTACGAAGATTAAATTAGGTTTACTAGACGTTGAAATTTCTCGTTATATAAACTTGCATTTAATTTAACATTAACAATTTTGGAATGCAACAATTTTTTTCCATCTTAATTTATGAGCGTCAACAAAGAATTTTAGATAAATGCACGTTGCAGCATGAGACAAACTGTAACCACAATAGTAGAGTCAAAAACTTCAGGAGTCAAATTGTAAAATTAAATATAAGTTCCAGTTTAAAATTGTCGTAATATTCATTTTATGAATAAAGTGTTTTCCTTCCGTTAAGCGATCCCTTCGCATCAAAATACGTGGTGCGTATATATTAATACAACATCAACGATAAACTATCGTGGTATCAATGATAGAGTATATCGTCGATACCATCCGCTTCATATCCGCGATTACGGATGAAGTAACGATGGTATTTCTCTAAAATAATTTGAAGTAGCTGAACTTTTTGCCGATAAAGTTCTCGCGTTTATAATAACAGTTTCGTATTATATTTTACCATTTTTAAGCGAGTACGGAGCGTTGACAAAAGTAAATATACACCACGATGTTGGCCTCAAGAACAAACAAATGGCAAGGCTCATCAGTGGAATGCCAGAACGTGCGTCAGCTTTACTTAAAAATGCGAAGGGAAAAGCAACGCGATTCTAAATATATTCATTCAATAAATCTATAATTATTTATTGACTTTTATTATCAAATCAAAAACTATGAAAAAACCGATGGTGTCTATTTACTTTCAACCCTCCGTACGTTAATTTCAGTATTTATATAATAATTATATACAATATAATTATTGTCATAAAAAAGAATGCATTAAAGATGCGGCAGCCATTTTATTCCCTCATTCTATTTTCACTGAAGTTGACGATGAAATCACACGAACATATAATGAAATTTGCAAAACAAATCCACTTGTTTGTATTCAAGGTCACGAAATCTACGAATAACGCGCAAATACTACTCATTATGTCGAATAAATTTTAAGACTTTTTTATTTCTCCATTATGCATCATCACGACCGTTACTTCACTTTCTTCGACGACATATACAGTATATATATATTGCGCGGAATGTTCTGCTATACAAGCGTCGTTCTTTACGTTAATTATACTGTGTGTTCTTTGCAGTTGAAATGTATATATATATGTGCGGCATGCGAGGGGTGCCCCCTCGGGGCATTGGTTTCTGCGCGTATGTAGGAGAATTACGACTTCTGATCGAGTGAGGCCCATGGTGTAGTGGTTATCATATCTGACCGGCAATCGGAAGATCCCGGGTTCGATTCCCGGGTGGTTACCTCATTTTTCATTTGTTCGTTCTCCCTCCTCATCTTGCGCGGTATGTTTCTTCTATACAAGCGTCGTTCTTTACGTTAATTATACTGTGTGTTCTTTGCAGTTGAAATGTGTATATATATATATATATATATATATATATAATATACAGGGTGTCCCATAAGTCCTGTCTCATAGGAAAATTTATTTTAAATTAAATTTACATAAGTAATACATTAAAACTAAGGACCTAGTATGTTTCATGGACTGCTCTCGATTTTCCTACGAAATTGCAAACAAGGGCAGTCGATGACCGTGATTTTGTTTCTGCAATCGGTTTTCTTGAGAAACCTAACCTAACCTAACCTGACCTAACCTAACCTAATCGAGTTTCTTATACTATTGTTTCTTGCAAGATACCGGAGCTCACACTCAGCAGGTGGAAAGCTTGTGGAATTCATTGAAACAATCGAACAAACTGCGATGCGGAACAGATCGCGACCAACTTGACTCGTACCTTTGTGAATTTGTATGGCGTAAGCGCCACACCAGCTCGGACTTATTCAAAAAGATGTTGGAGTGTATTGCGTCGTTTCAGTAAATAAATTTATTCAATATCCAATAACATTTTTCTTTATCATTTCTCAAGAAAACCGATTGCAGAAACAAAATCAGGGTCATCGACTGCCTTTGTTTGCAATTTCGTAGGAAAATCGAGAGCAGTCCATGAAACATACTAGTCCCAAAACTAAAACAAATGTTCAAATTGATATCTTGTCTTGGGACCTTTCTTTTGTTACAGGAGAATAACACGTAATGGCTAATAATTATGAAAGTGAGTTACACTAGTGAGGAAAAAGGCCACCGGAGGCCTTTTTCTCACCATTGTAACTCACTTTCATATTTGTAAATATAATTTATAATATGGAAATTTAATTTAAATTAAATTAAATTTAATTAACAATCGTAAATTTAATTTAAAATAAATTTTCCTACGAGAGCGGACTTATAGGACACCCTGTATATGTAACTCGGTAACCTTGGTTTTGCTTTCACCCGAATTGTTTATTCTGACGAAGGTCGAGCTCGTGCCCTACCGCAGACCTACGGCTTAACGTCGAATCCAAATCACGATCCACCACGGATGGTAAGAAATTACAAAGTCGTCGCCCGGACTCGATTTCACGCCCTCCCTCCCGCCCGATCAGCAGCCCAACATCTTAACCACTAGGCAACCTAGGATACCCATTTATCTACCAACCAATTTTTTGTATGGAAATATAAACAGCTAGGTGAGCTGAGCACCGCCTGCCATCGCCGGGAATCGAGCCCTGGGCAGGTGAATTCGTAGTCAGCGATGCTAACCACTTTACCACCATATACTGTATATATATATATATATTATATATATATATATATATATATATATATATATGTATATGGTGATAAATGAATTAATGTTAAAAAATTCTGTCATTATAACCGCATTGTATATCCAAATATTAGTAACAGAGAACGAAGCATATAATTCGGTTGAATGTCATTTTCCACTTAAAATATTGGGCTCAAGTCAGGTCGCTGTAAAGTACGAAGTTGCAGAAGAAATTAAACGAAATATTACTACTACTACCTACTACTACTAGTAATAAGAATAATAATAACAATAATTCGGATTCCTCATTGCTATAAATATGTAAGTACAGAGGCTACACACACACACACACACACACACACACACAATCATTACAAAAAGGAAATGCATTTTTTAGTACGCACGTTTGAATTTAAAAAAAAAACATTACTTAAATATTTGGACGATAGAAACGAGCTACGTCTTAATTTGAAGCTAGACATTTCTTCTTTGGAGTAATATACACAATATTTTACCACACTTTGATATTTCTCTCATTTTAGCAAGTAGTCATGAGAGACTACTGATAAAAAATCTAGAAAACATCGGCAGGAAACGTTAGATGGGTGCCGCTACAGAACGCAAACTTTTGTGTGGCACGAGTCTTGAAAGGTTTAAACTGGTAACTCTGAGACACGTGGTACTCCGCAAAGGTCACTGACTGATCGCCACGCCTACACTCCTTTCAATGATGTAGGGCAAGAGACTCTAGAGAGTGTGAGGGAAAACATGCCTCGTATCTAGTTGTGCACCCAAGAAGATGCTGCAGACTTCAACACATGTTGTAAGACTTGATATTAAAGACTTTTCATAGTAGCTGTAACTTTTAAACTCTTTCACAAGCACCTCGTTTGTTCTCGAAACTAGCAGCGTTTTCCTCCTCACCTTTCCTGATTATTTGAAGACGTAGCTGTAATAATAATCCTTAGAGTGGATCTTAGGGTCTTTGTTAGCTTTAGCTTCTGTAGATCTGTAGATCTATAGCTAGTTCCTATAAAATTAATATTTAAGAAATTTAGAATTTTTAAATTAAAACGTGCGTAACGTTTAGGCCAGGGGTCGGGAACCTTTTTGGCTGAGAGAGCCATGAAAGTCAAATATTTTTAAATGTATTTCCGTGAGAGCCCTATAATATTTTTTAACACTGAATACAACTAAATGCGTGCATTTTTTAAGTAAGACCAAAAAATTTAGAGTATAATAATTATCTGAATTTATTCTTTTTAATAACGTTATACTGAAGCTAACCAATAATAAATTCAATACTTCTTACCAATATGACTAATGTGACTTCTGGTGCTGCATGGTTTTGCTGATGGCTTTGTAGTCTGGTTGATAGTTGGTCAGGTTAAGCTTCATGCAGGCATTGAGGCTTCCATCCGTTAAACGTGACCGTAGGTTGGTTTTGATGTTTTTCAGATGTGAGAACGACTGCTCACATGCATATGTAGAGCCAAACATGGTCAACACGGCAATACTCACACGCTGCAGTGTGTGGTATGCGACTGGAAGCGCGTTCCAAGTTTTGAAAATCAGCTGGTCTTCGGATTGAAGTCTTTTCATTTCTGTCCACTTGTGTTTACTCGACAGCTCTGCTCGCTGACGCGCAAGTCCTTCCAAATCTTCGTTCAATGACTTGAATTTATTCACCCACATGTCTGAGGCTTTCAGGTCAGCAACTTCTACCTCAAAATCTCTTATGGAGACATCAGGGATGTAACTCAGGTCGGCTTTGTCCACTGCACACTCGTGTGGATGAGTGATGAACTTAAAAAGACGAGTGCGCTCACGAAATTCTACAAAGCGTGCTTTGAATGATTGCAGGAGATTAGATGTGAAGCCAGCTAGCTGCTGGAGATCACAATGTTGAGCGGGGTCATTTGCTGTGCACGCATCTTTAAATTGTCCCAGTCTTTCAAAGTGTAGTAAACGACCTGTTTCAATATCCCCGAAAGAGTTTCAGCTTGTTTTCAAATGCACACACTGCTTGTTGAAGGGATAAGACTGTATTTCCAATGCCTTGCATTTTCACGTTGAGTTGATTCAGATGTTCAGTCATGTCCACGAGGTAGTAAAACTTCAGGAGCCACTCAGTGTTAGCTAGCTCAGGATGCTTGACGCCTTTCATTTCAAGGAAAGTTCGGATTTCGCTCAGGCAAGCCGCAACACGGCTGAGAACCTTCCCTCTTGACAACCAACGCACATTGCTGTGCATAAGCAGACCGGGGTAATTATTCCCAACTTCATCCAGCAGTGTTTTAAACTGGCGATCATTTAAAGCTCGAGCAACAATAAAGTTGACCACCTTAATCACCAGCGACATCACCTCACCAAACTGCTCGCCACACGTTCGAGCACAAAGCGCCTCCTGATGTAGAATGCAATGAAAACTTAGGATGGGTCTATTTTCATGTTCACGAAGAAGCGCTACAAATCCTTTGTTGCTCCCCACCATACACGGAGCACCATCAGTACACACTGAAATAAGTTTATCCATCGATAGATTGTTCTCTTTAGCGAACTCCATGAAAGACTTGAATAAATCCTCCCCTCTTGTTGTCCCTTTCATTGGCAAAACAGCAAGACTTTCCTCACGCAGTGTGTCACCGACGGCATACCTTGCAATCACACTGAACTGGGATAAATGGCTTACGTCTGTTGACTCATCCAAAGCGAGGGAAAAGTATGACGCTGCATTTATGTGCTTCACTTGTGTTTCCGCCACTTGATTTGCCATCATGATGGTACGATCGTGAACAGTTTTTGCTGACAGGGGCATGTCTTTTATTCGTTTGATTATCTTGTCTTTATCTGAAAAGTCGTCAAAAAGTTCATTGGCCACATCAAGCATGAATGTTTTGGCATACTCGCCATCTGTGAATGGCTTTCCGTTCCTCACTATTGCTAAAGAACCAGCAAAGCTAGCCGAATTCCAGTTACCTTGTCGGGTCCATACACTGAGTTGCTGTTGACTGGTTTGCACTCTGCGCAGTAGCTCTTGACATGCCTTCTTCCTGCTGTCTCCCGCTGGATATTTCGATGCAAATGTAGCATGGCGTGTGTCGAAGTGCCGCTTTATATTTGACCGTTTCATCGATGAAATTTTATCAATACATATTAGACACACTGCAGTACCTGCTCTTTCTACAAAGGCGAATTCCTCTGTCCATTCGTCCTGAAATGTACGGTACTCCTCATCCCTTTTTCTTTTCGCCATCTTCGTCAAAAGGGTTTGCTCTGCATAAAATAGCACTACCACCCACTACCACTGCTGAAAAGCGACTGACTGTATATGAATATCAGTAACGTCACGCACAAGACAGCCAATCACAAGAATCCTACGTCACTGAGTGGGAGGAGCCAAGGCCGTGGTTAGGAGCGTGATATTTATCGTACACTTTGGACGGCAAATATCGTCGTGTGTGGCCGTAGCCTAAAAAAGGAAGGAATTACTCATTACTTATCGTGTTAAGAAATGTCAGCTAAGATTTATCTGCGAGCCAGATGCAGTCATCAAAAGAGCCAGATCTGGCTCGCGAGCCATAGGTTCCCGACCGCTGGTTTAGGCCATCTCGTAATATACAGACGTATAAGTTGGTTACAGTTATTACATTTACAATATTCATACTACAAGGTCAATATTGCCCCATCCGATAACTTTCTTCTTCCTCCAAATTTATAAGTCTAACTGCGCGCCTGCTACGTCGTGGCAATGTCGTAACGCCGTTTCCCGTCGATTAGCGAAGTTAAGCGACACTGGGTCTGATAATAGTTGGATGGGGGACTGTCCTCTGCGTCCAGATTATGCAACGACCCGTGGTTCAGATCTTACATTAAGCTATAGGCAGAGATGGGCACGATCTTGATCTTCAAGATCAGATCGTGATCTTGAAGATCAAGATCGTGATCTGATCTTGATCTTGAAGATCACTTTTATTATGGTGATCTTGATCTTGATCTAAGATCACTTTATTTCTTGTGATCTTGATCTTGAAGATAACTTTAGACTTCAAGATCACTTTTAATTTCAGATTCTTAAATATGCCGCTATGCGAATGTCATTTGTTTTTTGTCCAAGCGACATCTGGTGGCAACTTTGTTCAACACCGACTGTTTATGTTTTCTGTTAGTTGGGTGACTTGCGTCATGCGTGGGCTCATGGAAGGTGTAGTTGCTGTGGAATTTAGGCTCGTAAAAAGTGTAATTTACTATGCAATTATGTTAAAAGTGTTCTATTAATATATTATTATATATAGGCATAAAATATAGCCTATAGGTCCGTATTCATAATAAATTAATTCTAAACATATTTTATTTACAGATTTAATTTTTTAATAATGAGTGCAATTTTACAACTTCAACAGGCTCCCAAGGGAACCAAATATTCTAGGTTGTCACCAGAACAGTATTCAATATATTTAGATAACACTGTTGGTAATAAGGATCAATCTGTGCTATTGAACGGAAAATATTTTCAAATTGTCGAAAAAACTGGAAACAGTATCAAAGTTATTTGTATGCAGTGTACAAAGAAAACTACAATTCTGTCTGCTGGCCTCGACTCAACAAGCAATCTTCTGAGGCACCTCAGGGTTAGTACTACTTAGTAACTAAGTAGTAAGTAGCAACATTAACATAATGGTTCAAGTCATATTTTAAGTGACTGGTGCCATACAAGACTAATGCTACATTTACATAGACGTCCATTTGAATATATTGTGCACTTCAGATATTAATAGATTATGGACTAGTAACTACATTAAAAACTGCCGATATCCAACTATAATAAAACGCCAGGTGTATCTGTCTTTCTCTCTGTCTGATCCATGTCTGTAATTTCTCCTATTTAGTTACTGAAGGACGAAATTCGGCTTTCAATTTAACATAGGATAAAAATGCACTGATCATGGTGAAAATAATTTTAGTTAAAGATAACAAAATTTTAGAATCTTGTTAAGTATTAATTTCAACTAGAAGTTTGATACTCTGATAAATATTATACAGGGTGTTCAAGAAGTCTCTCCGCATGATAATAATTTATTTTCTTGTGCAGAAACTACATTCGGATCTTTTGGGTGAATATGAATCGGAGAAGAAATCTCGCAAGCGTCCAGCTAAAGAAGAAGATGCCAGCGGCAGCAATGCTGGCCCTGCCAAATTGCCAAGCAGTCAACACTAAGCATGTTCCACATTTCCAAGCAAAAACCAGGACCACCAATATGCAAGGATATCCTTGAAAAGAAGATTCTCTCGCTTGTGGCTAATGGGCTCCTACCATTGAGCCTAGTTGAACTACATGAATTTAAGGATCTTCTTTCATGTTAGTATAACTCAAATATTTTGCTATTTTTTCCATAGCTAATATCTGATTAAAATAATTAATCATATTATTTGTATGAACATTAGACTATCGCTAGCCTAGCTAAATATTTTGATATTTTTTCCATAGCTAATCTATTGTATTTGTTTTAATTTTTAAATTTTTTTCAGACGTCAACCCGGCTGTTCAGGTGCCATCTAGACGCACCCTGGCTAGATCTCTTGCAACAACAACCAGTACAATGAAGGAAGACATACAAGCAAAACTGGCAGCAGTTGACCATGTGTGTGTTACATGCGACATATGGTCAACTAATCACCGCAGTTTCATGGGAGTCACTGCGCATTGGGTATGCTATTGATTTAGTGTATTATTTTTATATAATTGATAAATTGACCATTGGTGATAGACTGATAGTCTGATAGACTTATAGTATAATCTTTTCAATTATTCGACATGTGTTCCTCATTCATTAATTTGGTGAGTCTTCATTTTGCTGTGATTCACAGTAATTTCACACTAATTCACTGATTCTGTCATCTGTCATTGTGTCTGATTCACAGCAAAATGTGGAAGAGTCCATATTCACAGGCTGTGAATATGGACTCTTCCACATTTTGCTCTTATGGGATGGGTCACTGATGTGGTGGTATGGTAGGCGACTCATCGCTGAATTGCCTCCTTTATATCACATAGTTCTTCTCTTCAATGTTTGGTGGCGCAGTTTAGCTGGTGCGTGTCTAACCAATATTATTAAATTAAGCTTAAAAAAATGTTCATACAAACATTGATTTTATATTCTTACATTACAGATCAATGATGACTTGTCGCGAGGATCAGCTGCACTGGCATGCCGAAGATTTCGTGGAACACATAGCTTTGATAAAATTGCTGGAATATTGGACAGGATCAACTCGGAGCATGGTTTATCTTATAGAAAAGTTGTATCTACAGTCACCGACAATGCATCGAACATGGTGAAATGCTTTAAAGAGTTCGGTGTTCGTGTTCAGAATCGTACTGACGACATTGATGAAGATGATGCAGATGAAGATGATGATGAAAAAGATTCAGATGAAGAGGTTATCATTAGCAACTTTCCTGAACATTCAGGAGAGCATGGAGAGGAGTCAGTGAAACTATCATCCCATATTCGATGTGCCTCCCACACATTGAACTTGGTAGCAACAACTGATGCAGATAAAGGACTGAATTCACCTGGACTAAAGAAGATAAAGCATTCTGCAATGGGAAAATGTTCGGCGCTGTGGAATGCTGCTGGTAACCCAAGTCAGCAGAAAAAATACAGGAAATAACTGGCGTCCAATTTAGGTACCCATGCGTCACCCGATGGAACTCAATGTACGACTCATTAAGCCAAATATATAAACATAAGAACGACGTGAATGTAGCTCTTGAAGAACTGAATCTACCCATCCTCAAAGACAATGAATTGGAATTTATTTCAGAATATTTGTCTGTTCTAAAACCAATTGCAGCAGTCCTCAACAAATTACAGGCAGAGAAAGAATGCTACTACGGTTGTCTTCTTCCAACAGTCCTAGTGACTCAAGATGCCCCCGCAAGATTGGAGCCTATCCAACCAAACGACCTGCGCTTGAGACACTGCATGCCATTACTGGCAGCAGTCGTCTCTGGCTTCAATGCCAGATTTGGTCATTTTTTGTCGTTGAGCCCCGAGGTAACTGATGCCGTTTTGGCCTCAGTATCTCATCCGTATTTCAAACTTAGATGGATATCATTGTTGCAAGGGCCTAATTTCGGCGATCATGAAGCAATCAAGTCTCAAGTAAAAGACAAGCTGCAAATGGCTGTAAGAAATTGTAATTCTGACAGCAGTGGTAATAGTTCGGTGAACTCAGACTCATCATCTGAAGACGATTTCTTCAGAACTATGGACGGCTCATTCTCTGCTCCTAACAACAAGGAAGACTTGGAAGTCCTCAATTATTTGCAGGACACCAGTAAGGCACTCGACTCTTTAGATAGGTATCCTGCTATAAAGAAGATCTTCAAGAGGTATAACACCACGCTACCTTCCTCTGCACCAGTGGAACGGTTGTTTTCGTTTGCTGGCATGGTTCATAGCCCCAAACGAAGTCGTCTCTCGGATGGTAACTTTGAACAATTGGTTTTGCTGAAAGCAAATGTTTACAGCGGTTGAACATTAAATTAACACTCTTAACTTGCGGTTTTTACCCTTATATTGTCAGTAATTGCGTACTGCAGTAAAACTGTAAAATAAATTCTATGTAAAAAATGTTTACTTATATATGCTGACCATTCATTGATATGGGTTATGGACCTGGTGAAATGAGAATTGAGAAAAATAGAACTAAAAACTATATGTAGGTCATTTAATAGTTTTTTCTTTGCTGATAAGTTATGATAATACTAAGTTTTAAGTTTACCACCTGAAAAAACTGAAAGGGGAATCGTCAATCCCCGTGGTTTAGATCAGGTGACATGGGTAGGATGCGATGCTTGTATTGCTCAGCCCTCAGAGGAGTATTAGGAGTGATACTTTTCAGGAGTGATTAACAAAATAATTGTTTTTGTTTACTCTACAAGAGTACAACTTTTTTCAATTCATATAAAAGTGATCTTAAAAAGTGATCTTGAAAAGTGATCTTCAAGATCACGATCTTGATCTGGATCTTCAAGATCACATTTTTCTGGTGATCTGATCTTGATCTTCAAGATCACCAAAGTTGGTGATCTTGCCCATCTCTGGCTATAGGTCCCCTTCATTATGATCGTAGATGTTGTGAAAGAGGTTAAACAACTCTATGAAACAACAACAACAACAATAATAATGCAGGTTGTTTTCATGTATCTTCCCTCCTTCCCTAGAGTTTTTGGAAGAACGTTTTTTACCTTCTTTCTGCCAACCACCAAACATAAGAAGAATCTTCATTTACGCCAACCATTTTTTATCTTTTGACTTATTTATTTTTAAGATTGGTCTCTTTTCATGATGACGTATATAGGTTTCATTTTTTAGGAAGGAAGAAGGGGGAGGATACACGTTGATAGAGCCTAATTAAACAACGCCAAAATTCATTGCATGCTTACACAACCTGTCCCTTCACAAACTATATCTAGTCGTGATCTGAATTTGGAATTTGTACAACATTCACTAAAAAATATGACGAGAGAGAGAGAGAGAGAGAGAGAGAGAGTCACAAGGAGTTACAAGGACAAGAGGAAGCCTCAAAGACCTTCCGGTCCACTCTGGGAGGTTCCTGTTATTAAACAAGTTTATTTTTCTTTCAACTATCATAGCAGTAGTAGAAAACTGGATAGAAAAGTAGAAGGCTCTCTCCCCACCCTCCGCTCCCTCCCTGCCAGAGGCAGGTACGGAAAAAGGTTGAAGAAAATACTTGACCCTGGAAAAGTAGCCAAGGAAATTTTACAGGAAAGTGGAGAATATATAAAAAGCTCTATAATTAGCATGCTCACAGAGACACCGTGCATGCAAACTCCTGCAGAGTTACGTTATTTTTTTAGTTTTAAACCATGAGAGTATTCAGTACTTTGTCTAGCCTATTTTTAAACACATTTACACTTTGGCTTGAAACAACCTCTGAGGGAAGTTGGTTCCAGATATTAACTATTTTATAGGAAAAGAAATTCCCGCAGACAGAGGTCCTAAATGTCTTTAGTTCTAGTTTAAACCCATTATTTCGTGTCGGATTGGCATTAAGTGAGAATAAGTTCCTGTAATCTACCCTGTCTATTCCATTGAGCATCTTGAAGACTTGAATAAGCTGACCGCGCAACCTCCTCGTCTCTAAGCTAAACAGATTTAGGCGCTCCAATCTCCGTTGGTAGTTTTGCATTCTCATTGAAGGGATCAATTTTGTAGCCCTTGCTTGTACCCTTTCTAACCTTTCTATATCCTTATTGAGAGAGAGAGAGAGAGAGAGAGAGAGAGAGAGAGAGAGAGAGAGAGAGATTATATCTAAAATTAAAATTTTCAATCTCATATTTCCCATGAATGCAAGTAAACAAAATCGCGTTATTCCAAGAGCATAAATTTGTCCCATTATCCTCGCTGTTTCCATTTACCTCTTACCTGTAATTAATGAAATAAAAAATGAAAACGGCAAATTCACATGAGAATATCGAATAACTTTAATAGAATTATATGACCAAATAACAAAATAATATGCAGACGTATTATGTGGGATCGCAAAATAGGCATACCGTTTTTACAACCAAAAGTTATGCAACGGACACATTAAATTAAAAGGTGTATATATATATATATATATATATATCTGTGTGTGTGTGTGTGTGAGTGTGTGTTCAATAATGATGTGAACGCTATTGAAACTGTCACAGACGCATGAAACTAAATAAAACTATATATACATATCGCATCGTAACACATGAGTAAAAATATATATATATATATATATATATATATATATATATATATATATATTAAACAAAAATAAAAAACAGGTGTCTAGAAATCAATGCGGGGTGAGAAAAGGTATAAATAGATGTAAAAATTTTCTACATGTCACTCTTAATCTAGAGTTTGTTTGTGCAACATTGAAAGTGCCATTACTTTACTCTACCTCTCTGTATAGTGCCAATTCCCATTCCTGGCTCACTTTTGCTGCATGTGTAAACTTGTTTATCAAACCGCTAATAAGCGGGCAATCGCACCTCGACCCAATATGAACGTAAATATATTTTATACAATTTTATTATAGAATTTAGTGTATGTTTTAAAAAAAAACCTGCTTTGGACAGAGAGAGCATGTTTTTATTTATAGGTTTCAGCGAGTGATTTGTTTAGATTCATTTAAGTGAACAGTATTTGACCTTCAGTATTTGTTTTATATATATATATATCAGTGGCGTACGCAAGGGGGCTCCATGGGGTCTGGAGCCCCCTTTAAGAAGTAAGACAAAAGTTTTTTTAACATCTTTTTAACATTGATTTTCATTTTTGTTCATTAAGAACAAGAAAATAACTTCTATAGAATAAAAATAAAATTTAGACACCCCCCCCCCCCGTCAGGAAAATCCTACGTACGCCACTGATATATATATATATATATATATATATATATATACTGTATATAATTAGGCAAATATTAACTTTTGAGAATTGAAACTATTGTAGAAAAAAGAAAATTATTATTCCATTGTTAAGTTGTTGCGAGCATTATTCAATTACGTTTCCTAATCATCCGTTGGACCAAATTACCAGTCCTTGAATTAGTCGTCCTAAACTACGATACTAATAGTTCAACGAATAATCTCAATTACGATAAGTTAAAGTGAAAGAGTAAAAACGCAAAGAAAAATGGATTCATTACTATACAAATTGATCATCTAATGAAAGCCTTAGTATATAAGCTGAAAACGTGTCCTCAAATAAATCCATTTTCCCACTGTGGCTTTCCTTCCCTTAATACGATACTAGCATGTACTTGATTTTACGAAAAAAAATGTTTTTTTTTCATGATACAAGTGTGTTACTTTTTTTTTTTTAATTAAAAATCTACAAAATGTTCTTTCAAGTATTTTAAAAGTCGTTATTTTAGAGCAGATAATGGACAATGCCTTCGTTCAAATGATTATACCAAAACATTAATATGGAATGGATACGAAGTTTGGCTTTAAAACTATCACGATACGAGATTATTACGAAAACCAGGCATGAAATGCAACGTATACAATAGGTGTTTGAGAGATACGATTATAGTCTTACGAGTGGATGAATGAATGAATGAATGCGTAATCTGTTACATATTTTCACTCAGAGACGCTTCTCCGCATTCTGATTTCCAAATAGGCCTCATTTTTATATTGTGGGAGGAGGAAGTTCGGCAGCTATGAAGAAAACGGTTTGATATTAATTTAGGTGTTGTCGAGGGTCTCATCCCTAAAGATGTCAGTCTCATATTGTATAAATCTGATAACTCGATCACCATCTTGTGACACTTCGTACAAATCATGACATTTGGTTTGGTTTTCAGATTTTCTGCTGTGTCCTCGTCAAAAAATCAGAAACAGGTTTTTCACTTTTTTAATATATAATATACACACACACACGGTTTTTACTTTTTATTTTGACAAGACTGACGAGAATATATATATATATATATATATATATATATATACACGGAATGTTTACCGGTTACATTTTGAAGGTTGCAGTTTTTTTATATGTCAAATAAAATTCCAATACAGTATTTTTCATACGTCATTTTGTGTCCCAAAGTCATTCCACAGAGTGAAATTGCTCTTTCATTACCACTTCATTGCCGATATATAACTAACTGACGAACTATATATATTTATTTATTTTATCCATTCATTCATTCATTCAATAGGTATAAAAGTAATCTTTTCGTCAACATTCTTCGTTTAGAGTAAAATTTTTGAATAGAATAAATGAGTTTATCTGTCGTTATGATACGTTGTAGATACATTACAGTTGAAGAGGTCAATGACTGAAATCATATCTCGATGTCTGATGATGAATTCTGTATAAAGATGGAGTGGAACCAAATTATTAAGCCAATTCTGAAGATGCGGTTGGACGCTATATACTCTAAAATTGAACTGTAATTCCTTTCTTGAATGCAGACTGTATTGCGCGCATTGCATTAACGATATGGGAAACTATAATTATTACCAAAAATTATACTCGGAGTCACAACCCCTAAATCTTACATAATCCATTAACTCCTGATGATCAGTTATTTTAAGACTATAACTGACTATTTAATGGCACCGCTTTCAACCTTCAAAATGGGCTACGTCATGGCCACGCCGAAACACCGCTTCCCTTGAGATTAGCGAGGTTAAGCTACAATGGGACTATTCAGTAGTTGCATGGATAACCGTCCTCCGCTTTCGGATGATGCAGCGACCTTTAGGCGCTCGGTCCCCTCCGTCACGTGACCTTTACCGTTAAGTAAAAGGTGAAATAACCAAACATTTTATTGAACTCTTCATAATTCTTAAATTAAATCATTATATTTACGATAAATATATAATTAAAAATTCCAAATGGCAACTCTATTGTAATTAATGTCTCAAGAATTCTATGGACTCTAAGCGTCATTATAACGAAAACAGATTTATACGTTATGACGTCATAACAAGGCGACTGACTGGTTCCGGTGACGTCATAGTGAACAGATCCATATGGAGTGATTGAAAGCTCTGACCGAATATTCGCTCTCACCGGAGATATTTGGCACAATTTTCGTTAATCGGATAAATTAATTAGTAAAACGATACACTTCCTATCTATTAAATGCAGGTTATCAACATCACTTCCGATTTTACGGGTTAAGCGCTGACATTTTTAGTTCATGAAATACAGTATATATATTTCGAGAGAGAGAGAGAGAGAGAGAGAGAGAGAGAGAGAGAGAGAGAGAGAAATTAACTGACAAAAAATGGCTGTGTCCAAAATGGGAAATTTAACTGTGTGGTATGTAAACAATGTTTGGTGTTTATTTACTTTTTTCATCTGATATATATATATATATATATTACGACATACGTTGAACATCGTAACTGCGTAAGAAATAAAACTTACTTTACACAACGGATAATAAAAACGGCGCAGTTTTTGTTAGTCATTTAATTTTAAAGGATAAGTCCTTCAACTAGACATAGAGTGGGAACAAAAAATTTAAATGCTTATTGCATTAAACTTCAGGAAATGTTATAATGTTATAATGTTTCAGACCAACGAAAACCCTAGGATCCACTCATGGCTCGTCTACCTTAATGTGTTTGTAATTGTAATTTGTTTGCAATTGTAATTTGTAATTGTAATTGTGAATACTGAAGTCATAATATCAACATTAAAGTTATTCCTGGTTGAATTTCGGACTTTGTACAAAGCAAAACTTCCAACGAGCGATCAGCATCGAGGGACAGATTGTCCCATGACTGGCGGGGCATGAAGAGATGATCCATTTTGGTACGGGCATCTGCCTTTATAAAATGCGTAGGAAAAGTGGGGTGGGTACGATACCCATCAAATAAATTTCTCTTTTTAATGATTAATGGAGCGTGTTATTTTTAATAAAGGAATAGCTCGTCTCTCATTATTCGCATCGTACACGGCGATGCCATTTTAAATAATTGGCAGCCGCTGTTGTAGCAGTTACGATGGACAACATCCCGTAAATTACGGGTAGCAGATATTTGGCCAATAACAGACAAAACTTTTGTAGACGGATTTGGCTCGGGCCCTTCATGCTCCACCATACAGTTCATATAAATATGTACGTGGTGAAACCTTTGTAAACCCATAAAAAGTGTGAAGGTCACTCTTTAAACCTCTTCTATGAGTGAATCGATGAATTAGATCTATATAGTGAATTCACGTATGCTCTTGACAGTTTTCACGACTAACTAACCACGTGGAAAATAATTTTTATCTAATAATTACGTCATACCTTCTTTTACATATAAGGAAGTATCGTGCGTGCATTTAGGTATAACTATGTTCATATATAGACGTAGGCCTTACACACACACACACCTACATATATATATATATATATATATATGTATAAAACGCTCCGATCTCTAATGCAATCTTAAAACTTGTACCGAGGAACCAACCTTGTTTCGTTACGTCAAATTAGAAGCAAATATTTACAAAACGTATCAAATAAAACGAACTAAATAGAAAACAAATATTTCCCCACTCAATCTCCTATTTATTAAAAGTTGAAAATCATATTCACGAAACGATTCTATACCCGTAAATATTCACTTCAAACGCCATGAAAGTCCTTTCAAATTATACGATTAATTATGCAGAAAAAAAAATGAAAGAAAAATTATTTTATTCACTTTTGTAAATAAAATTATTAAATTTACGTCTTTTTGGCGACATTTACTAAATATTGCAAAAGAAATTAAGTTCATTTCAATTTGTATTGCAAAATTAAATGTATAATATCTGCCAAAACAGATGGTCATACAATTTATAAGGTTACTGCATTGTCTTCTCTGCGGTGTGTTATGAATATGAATAGCCTTGCGCAAGTATTTAATGTAAGCCATAGCATTACCGGGCTAACCTTGAGAGCATTGTCAGGCGTATCGTTATTGTAGTTTCGAGAAATAAAAATAAAAATTTTATTGACCACCATTGGCGTTAAGCGTTGCCCTTGTTTTTCTATTTTTTTGTTGTTGTAGCGACCCCCTTAGTATACAAATAAATAGGCTTTATTTTCACAATAACATATATATATATATATATATATATATATATATATATATATATTAGTGGTGGACCGGATGTCAGTTTTCAACATCTGCGGATGCGGATCTTTAATTTCAATATCCGCAGATGCGGATGCGGATATTTAGTTAATCTATCAATATAATATAGAATTATGAATATATGACATAATTTTTAAAATTTCGTGATATTACTATTATGGCAGGCAATGCATAAGAATTAAAATTAATATTAATGTTTTCATTATGATAAAAATCATAACGTTCTCAAGAGTTTCAGCCATAGAAAATTCAATGAAACAAGTTTCATTCAATTTTCTGTGTTACCACGTATTTATATTTTGAGGTTTATATATTTGTTTCTTCATTAATAATTAATACTTTACATGAAATGTGCATGACGGGGCCTTATAAGCTACTTTATAAGCTAATTTAATTGTAAATTGCATAATTTCTTAGAGGTAATATCCGCATAACATCCGCAGTCAGAAGTGCGGATGCGGATATCCGGTCTACCACTAATATATATATTGTGTGTGTGTGTGGTGTGTGTGTATACATACTGAATGTTATACATAACAGTTTTATAGGCATAAAAAATGTTATGAATGTATAATAAAAACGGAAAAACACATTTGCGTGACGTCCACGCAAAAAGAACTGCTGTGTAACATTTGTCACACCTAAACATTTATAACTGAGCCCGCGGTCCAAAAGTATTCTCTCTCTCTCTCCCTCTCCCCCCCTGTATATATTATATATATATATATATATATATATATATATATATATATATACACACACACACACACACACTTCTATTCTTATACGGACACTATACTTTACTGCAAAAAAAAAGACGCCTATATAAATCAGGCTGTGAGACATGAAAGTGATATAAATATCATTGAGACCCCATTGAGATACCGTGCATGTGACATCGTTACGATATCATTATTAAAAACATAAAACCACAGGAATGTTATACAGTTCACAAAAGAAAGTATTAATATTAATTTTGTCAGAGATGCGCCAATCTTATAATTATTATAAACCAGTCTCAAAGTTCTGTATAAATTCACTAAGGCGATCTGTTGATATCTAAGCACCCGCACATTATTGTTGTTAGTAATTATTAAATGTGTGTTTTGTACAGTTCAAAAGAGGGAAGCAATTTATTCTGCTTTCTCGTAGCAAAAAGGTATTTCCTCTGAATGTTTGTGGTTAAAAAGATATAACCCAAAATTCCTGGCTCACCAGTTGTTCATAGACAGAAATTGCAGAAATAGTGCTTTAATATAGTCCGTTTTAGGTTTTATCCAGCGCATACACAGTATATATTCTCACGAAATAGTATTATTGGATTTAAGGGTAAAAATAGGTTTTTTCCTCTGTTTGACTGGTCAGCCTTTGGAAGTAATAGTCCCTGTGTGAATACACACTTGTAAAAAACGCATAGTCTCCGCTCCGTAGGCGGCGGAGACAGCTTTAAATTGACAAACATTTTCAGAAGCCATTCCGTTACTATTTCTTTAGAATAAATAAATAAATAAATAAATATATACAGAGTATATATACACACACAGAGTATATATATAAAATCTCAATTAGTTGCTTGTTCTTAGGAATCTTAATTAAAGGATAAATAAGAAAACCCAAATATTTATTCTTGTTGAAAAAAACAGACGTTTCGGAAACAGATTTTTATCTTCAGTGCTACTATAATAGAAAAAAAATCATAAGCGTAATGAATTAAATCAGCGGTTCCCAACCTTTTTTCGGCTGCGTACCCCTCGATGGCTTCGGCAAGTGCCCCGTACCACCCCCTTACTCCAAATTACTCAAAAGACGGTGTCGCCGTGCAGTACTTTTCCATGTGAAAGTTAGTTCCAAAGCAGGATGTCGCGTACCCCTGGGAACCTTCTCGTGTACCCCTGGGGATACGCGCACACCCATTTGGGAACCCCTGAGTTAAACATTAAGATAGGGTGGGAATCATAGATAAATTTATAGATGAACAAACGTGATAAAATAAAGTTAAAACAGCTAAAATATTATAAAAGGTTAAAAACTTATAAAACAAAAACTTACATCACTCTTAGGTATATATATATCATTCCATCACGATAGACAACATTATCCAATTGAAAAAATATAGAAAATTAACATTATCCTGGAATGGCTAAATCGAAAGCAGAGGTATAATCGTTCAGTGTAGGTTTAGCTTTACGAATATGTTGAGATTGGAGGGGAGTTCGAGTCTTTCACCTAACCCCGGAGATCATCCAAGAAGGCTATATCTTTCGGGGGAGCATGCGACCGAAACTCCATATGTAGAAATTCTAAAATATGAGGAGTGGTAAGTTGGTTCTTATTGATAGT
>JAJOZX010001624.1:205000-265000 GCA_023014485.1 Bathynomus jamesi
ACCTAACCAATCGTATATACTGTATATATATATATATATATATATATATGATGCAAACCCACAAGGAAAAAGAAAAATGATTCCAAGGCCTTTCGTGTATTCAGAATTACACCTCGTCAGGGAATGCATTCCCTGACGAGGTGTATTCTGACTACTCGAAAGGCCTTGGAATCATTTTTCTTTTTCCTTGTGGATTTGCATCATTCATTCATATCACGTGTTTAATTGTGAAATTTATCCCATATATATACACATATATATATATATATACAGGGTGTCCGGGCTTAAATGGCAATAAAATACATTTATAATGTTTTATTTTATTGCCATTTAAGCCCGGACACCCTATATATATATATATATATATATATATATATATATATGTTAAACACAGACCGTGCATGGAACAAGGAACTCTTCTGGGAAAATTAAATCCACTATAGTCCGAATAAGTAATGGTAAATGACAAATACCATAGTTTTTTTCCTTTTCATGATTTAATTTTCCCAGAAGAGTTCCTTGTTCCATGCACGGTCTGTGTTTAACATATAATGTTCTCAGGGAACCATTCTGAGTTTGTGTATATATATATATATATTGACGATCGGTTAGGTTAAGTCGTAATATTTTCGTTAGTTTTAACGTTTTATTTGATTAGGTATACGCGGAGAAAGTTGGGGAACGCAAACTACACTAGGATAATGTCGGGGAACGTAAACTACACTAGGCACCACAGGGGGACGTAAACTACACTTGCTCCGATTTTTCTTTATTTCTCACGTACAATTTCGGAAAAAAGTTCACCTAGAAACATATCATTTCTAAAAAGTATAAAAATGAATGTTGAGTAATGATTGGGTTTTGCTTTTGGAATTTTATTATTGTCACCAAAAAGACTGAAATATCCAGAGAAGTACAGAATATCTCCAATTAGTAATTTTTAACCTCTGCTTAAAAAAAATTAACTTTCTAGGCGAACTTTTTCCCAAAACTGGACCTTATTTGTTTTATAGTGATTTTTAACTTTTATACTAAAAAAGTCCCCCAACATTTAAAAAAAAAACAGAATCTAAAATAGAATGAGTTGTAACAATATTTCCACCGACGCACGTAATCAAGAAAAACATTAAGAGGACAATCCTGTTGGAAGTGTAACCATAGTCTAACATATATACAAAGTCAGCTCATATCATTTATGAGGTTTCCTTTTTAAATGAAACTACAAATTACTATATTAAGAAAATGAGAAACAAAGAAAACAGAGTTTCATACGTTCTTCAGGGCAAACTGTTCAAAAACTAATTACTTTACTTTTCCTTTAATTATAAACAATTATAAATTTAAAAGTAAAACAATCACTGAATTTAAGTCTTCAATAGTTTTCTTTACCATACAATATGCATGAATGATAATTATGGAGGAATTAGTGGTTCAGTGAACCTCCAATTTCGAACAGTTTGCGCTAAAGTGTATATGAAAATCCGTTTTCTTTGTTTCCCAGTTTGGTTAATTAATTAATTATTGGTTTTGTTTAACCTCCTTCGCAACATCTAAGGTCATATGACAGAGGGGACCTACAGCTTTACGTGGGATCCGAACCACGGGTCGCTACATAGTCTGACGCAGCGGACGGTCTCCCATCCAACTACTACCCAGACCCAATGTCGCTTAACTTCGCTGATCAATGGGAAGTGGTGTTATCCCAGTTTAGTACATTATAGTAATTTGTTTATTCATTTCAGGTTGAAACATCATGAATGAGATTCCCACTGTTTTATAATTTGAAATATTTAGTAAGGGGAGTCCACGAGCTAGTTTTAGTATGAATTTTTATGAATAAAAACGGGGCTTACGAGCTTTGTATACATGTTAGACTGGTGCAACTGAGTTTTTGTTTAGTCTTTGGAATTAAACCATAATCTAACGAACCACAAATGCCATAAACCGTGGAATTTCAGACCTATGTTTCTGACTTTACCCAAACCTTTATAATTATGACTTTTTATTTTAAATTATTATTATTATTATTTCAGTTGTAAATTCGGATCTTTTCGGTTTGACGGCGTGTAATATTTTTTAACATTACTTGTTTTTTATTGTCGTTTTAATGGAGGCTTTCAAAAATAACATTCATGTTTTAGAGAAACAAATAGTGAGGCAGTTATATGCAATTTAACAAATTTAAAATATATATTTTTAAACCATATTGGAATTTTTTTGGTTTGACGTCCGGCGAAAAAAAACGAGTCATGGCTACGGGACCGTCAAATTCTAGCTAGACTCTACCAACTGGTTAGGTTAACTGAATGCCCAGTTAGGTTAACAGAATGCCCGGTTAGGTCAACTGTACGCCCTTGACGATTGGTTAGGTTAAGTCATGATATTTTCGTTAGTTTACTGTCAAAACAAACGAAAATATCATGACTTAACCTAACCAATCGTCATGAGCGTAGAGTTGACCTAAAACTTTCAGGGATTTTGGAATCTTAAAGCGTATATGATATTCTCTAAACTAAAATGAATAACTCCCTCACTATTTGTTTCTCTAAAACATGAATGTTATTTTTGAAATCCTCCATTAAAACTGTACAATAAAAAGCAAGTAATGTTAAAAAATATTACAGGCCGTCAAACCGAAAAGATCCGTAAATTCTATGATAATAAAACCCCATTCTAATAGACAGAGTTTATTTCCACAACAGTTTCGATGCCCACTGGCATCCTCTTCGGGTGGATACAGTAAAGCGAATGAGTGGGTTAGAGTGGGTTTTTATTATCATATTTTGACCTTCACGTAGAAAAAAGTGTTTTTTTTGCCGTAAATTCTAGTTTAATAAATTTTTTTACAATAAAAAATATCGAAGCGTTTTTCTTTAATTATTGTACAAAATCGAGGTATGTAACAATTATCCGCAGTATTTGGCAACTGATCACCGAAATTACGTAGACTTCCCAAAATGCATTAAAAATGTTTAAATTTACACTAAAAGACAATTACGATTTTATTTTGCATGCAAATATCTAAAAATTATCTGGTTCTACGAATTTTTCCCTATAAAAATTATTTTTCTGAGTTAATTCGTTTTCGTTTTCATAACGAGGGGGCATAAACAGACCATCGAACAGCTTTAAATAAGGGGGTGTCTATTTCACAGATGTATATGGTCTATTCTATCCCATATCGTTTGTGTACAGTACTACTTAGTTTGATAATGAGAAATCGTTTTATTCATTCAGTGAACTGTTTATCTTATTTTATTTTGTTCATGGGCAGGCATGTTTATAAAGTACCCTAGTTTGCATTCGTTATTTGAGTATTTAATTTTCATTGTTTATTTTTCCCCGAAACCACTGCCGTGCAGAGAATATTTAAGGGGCGGGGGCTCAAAGCCAAAAAAGGGCACCTCTTTGGGGGTACGGAATAATTTCACAATCAGGTGGTATATTGTGGTGTCTTGAGAGAGAGGAGTTTTAACGTATCACTAATAATTTTATTATGTGTTTTTCAGATATTTTCACATTACAGATTAGTTATAGAAGTTAGTTATTAAATATAGGGAAACCTCTGGATTTCCTTAAGATGTTAGTTAAATGTACAATAAGAGTACAATCATATTTTAATGAGCTTTTCTGCTTTTAACAATCGCAATACAAAAACATGAATGATAAGTGATTCAAACAACATTGAACATGTATATTACGAGGTAAGCAATACTCTTCTTCCAGAAACATTCAAAAAACTTTGTACAGATTTTTTGCTGATTCCCTCTTCAACTCTCTCTATCACTGTATCTCTCTCACCCTTCCTCCTCGCTATAGCTCCTCATTTCATTGTATTAATTCCTGCAATCACTGTGTTACGGAAACAGAAAAAAACATTTCTTTTTTCACCATACTAAGGCAGGATAAAAAGTTTACTGTATTCATATACATAAAAATGTTACTGAAAAAAGGGCACTTTTGAGTCATAGAGGGAAAAGGGCAGGGGTTGAAGCCCCTGTGGCCCCCCACTCTCTGCACGGCCCTGCCCCAAACTAACCTTACATACTAATAATAATATATGAGCCTTCGATATCACGCCATCAGTTGCTTAACTAATCTTTTAGAATTTTTCCAAAGCGTGGTTGACGTTTACGATAGATATCGGGCGGTTGATGTAGTGTATTTAGAGTTTCAAAAAGCGTTTGACACCGTGCCGCACAAAAGACTCATTGAAAAAACTAAGGCTCATGGAATCAGGGGTGTAGTAATAAATTGGCTAGAAGAGTGGTTGCGAGGTAGGAAACAGAGGGTGGTCGTTGATGGAGCGGAGTCGTGTTGGGCTAATGTAGCGAGTGGCGTTCCTCAGGGTTCTGTATTGGGCCCCTTGCTTTTTCTTATGTATATTAACGATTTAGATGTCGGCCTAGTCAGTACAGTTTCAAAGTTTGCGGATGACACGAAGCTGGGTGGTAGGGCGATTAATGACGAAGATAGAGGTAAAATCCAGGAAGATCTGAATAAAATCGCTGATTGGTCAGTCACATGGCAAATGAGATTTAACGTTGATAAGTGCAAAATTTTGCATATAGGTTCGCGTAACGGTAATTTTGCATATAGTATGTCAGGGAAAGATTTAACAAGCGTAGAGCAGGAAAAAGATTTAGGAGTTATAGTCACTGGTGATTTAAAAGTAGCGAAACAAAGTACAGCAGCGGTCAATAAGGCGAACAAAGTGTTAGGTTTTATAGCTCGAAATTTTGAGTACAAATCGCGCGATATTATAGTTCCACTTTATAAATCATTAGTTAGACCCCATTTGGAGTATGCGGTCCAATTTTGGAATCCGCATATGCGAAAAGATATAGACAAAATCGAAAGAGTTCAAAGACGAGCAACTAAGATGATTCCGTCGCTTAGGTCAAAGTCGTACGAGGATAGGCTTAAGGAGTTAAAATTGACAACACTCGAGACTAGGAGGCTAAGGGGTGATCTAATCCAGGTTTTCAAAATTATGAATGGGTTCGATAGCGTAGATAGAGATAGCTTTTTCGAAATATCTCAATATAATAGGACTAGAAATAACGGGTGTAAGTTGACAAATAGAAGGTTCGAGACAGTAGTTGCCAAAAACATTTTTACGCATAGAATAGTAAATAGCTGGAATAGTTTGCCGGTAGAAGTAATTAGTAGCATGTCTATAAACATGTTTAAAAATCGATTAGACAAATATGTTGATAGATTGGGTATAGTTTAAGGTAGTAAAATTAAGGCTTTGTGGTGATAGATCCCACAGCTCAACACAAGTGTTGTGGGATATAGGGAGGCAGCATCTTGGGTTAGGGGATACTCTCTGTCCTTACACACCCCATTTAAAGAGATTCCTCTGTCGAGCGGTGCCCCCCATAGTACTGTGAGGTATTGAAAAACTCATGATCTTCACTTGCCCCACAAACACCTTTAAATGGGTGCACACACATTTCTACATTACTGTACAGTCTTTACAGCCACACCTACACCTTTCCTCCTAAGTATATACAGGGTGGGCCGTAAGTTTCCATACATAGGAAAATTTAAATTATGGTCTTCACGTGCGTCGGTATTTGGATCAGCAGTTTCCGGATGCTTGGATTGGTCGGCGTGGTCCTGTGGAGTGGCCTCCCAGATCCCCAGATCTCACCCCCCTTGATTTCTATCTTTGGGGGCACTTGAAGGCCATGGTATATCAGGAAAAGATACGAGACATAAATCATCTAAAGGAACGTATCACCAACGCCATTACAAGCATAACGTCAACTGTGCTAATGCGTGTTCATCAACAGTGGGGAACACGTATTGAAATGTGTTTTCAAAACAATGGCAACCATGTAGAGCATATTATATAAATAAAAATGGTTGTCCATAAAAAAATGTTTATTTTTCCTATGTATGGAAACTTACGGCCCACCCTGTATATTGTAATGTAATTATATGGTTGTAAATTTTGACTTGGTCCGCAATCGATATGGATCGTGACTTATTTTTCGTTGGCAAGGTACTAGTATTGATGGATACCGTAATGAAATTGACTGGATTCTTTGGATCTGATATATTTCCATGTCGGTTATAAATAGATATAGAGTGTTAAATATTTGTGGATAGTAGTCTATTATGACTTGATCCTCTGGATCCAGAGATTCTATCTTTAGTTTTAAATCGACAATTAATTAGTTTTTAATTGATAATTATTTAGTTTTGCAAAGGTCGTTGCGAATGTACAGGCAGTTGTTACATAAATTTCTTATGTTCTTGTGGTTCGGAACCCACGTAAAATTGTAGGTCCCCTCCGCCACCACGGAGGACATACGCAATTACGAACACAGTTAGGTAGACCAGCCATGAGTGGATCCTAGGGTCTTTGTTGGTCTGAAACATTATATAACATTATAACAATACCAATACTCCCTTTATGTTGTGTATGCATGTATAGATTTAAATTCAAAATGGTTAGGTCAAATGAAGATTATATCGAATGTTTCTAGCACTGAGACTCCTTCTTTTTAATTATTTTTTAGATGGTCACCAGGGAATTGTTGACAGCTGTCAGTCATCCAGGACACGCAAGAGGGCTCTAGCGTCTGTCGTGGCTGCTGCAGTAGTTTTATCTGCAAAGAGAAACTTCCCACAAAGAATGCAAGACACGGAGAGTCAGTCGGATTGATAAAAATTCAGAAGACTTCATCGATGGATTTCACCCTAATCTTTATTGGGATAAAATATCTACTTTGAAATGGTTCGCTTTCAAATGCGGCCTTTCATTTAAAACATTTCCCGTACGATAGTTCTTTATTTAGATGTGATCTATAATGTTGCATTTCCGATATTGTTTTTATCTGAATAGGCTAAAATGCTAAACTTTAGATGAGGTGTGGGCGGACTATATATAACCCGCTGGGCGGATTTTTCTCGTCCGTTGATATGTAAAATTTTCATCAAAATAAGTCTTACGAAAAGACCGAAGATCCTTTGAAGTTGCATGTAAACTTTAAATGACTTAAAATACTAACAACTCCCGTCATCATTATTAGGCATACTCGTTTCTAAAATTAATAAAAAAAGTACTTCTAAAATGGCCAAATTGATGTTTAATAAATATAATTCTGTACACGTTGACCTACCACTTAAAGAGGTTGATCCTCCCACTACAGACTACCTTTTTAAAATTAACAATTATAATAAACTCAGGGGAAAATCAGTGTCCAAGAGCCTTCGTGTTTATTTTATACCTTATAGTCAATTTACAACTTCTTCATGTATTAGTGAGTTAACACAAAAGCGCTCGGTCATCAGAAAAAAGGAGTTAGTTTCCTGATTAGACCATGAGGTGATGGGCTGCATTAATGTGGACAACACTAAATGAGGGTCTGACCCAGGACCAGATTAAGGCTGTGAGGTGCCTAAGGATAATAAGAGGGAAGGGCCTATATACTGTATGTACTATATATTGTATAGTATATAATTTATAAAATCTTCAAACAAATAGAAATGTATATTTATCCAAATTTAACAACTAACAAAAATCAAAGTTATGTACATTAAAAAAAAAAAGCAAAAACGTCATACAATTCAAATAGAGAACGATTTCTTCCTTCCTGGCTTTAAACTGTGATATCAAACAAAACATCCCCCTTTCTTCGACATGCTAAATGATCATTACACTAGGCCAAAATTCCTAACGTCTAAAAAACAATTTCGGAAACAGATTAACCCTTTGAAGCCAATCATACAAAATTGGATGAAAACCATACAGACCTTATCGCTAATAATAAAAATCATACATACATACCTATCGATAATAATACACCATTAGATTTAATGACATATATAAAAAACCTCTTAACTAAAACTATAAAAACCCTCTTATTTTCCAACCTCTGAAGATGTAATTATGCAATTATATATGATATTACTTAACCAACCTTGTGACAAAGATTTAGAGGGTTTATGATATAAAAATTACGGCCTAAACTCGAGGAGGGCCTAAGGCTACAGCTTTTTTAGTCTAATAATGGTTAAAACCGGGCCTGGTCTGCAAAGCTGGGCACTTGCGGTTTTTTTTGCGGTACTGCGGTACTACCGCACTACCAAACCGGTACCGCATAACGCAGTACCGCAAAGGATCGCTGAAAGTACAGCAGTACCGCTACCGCATTTTTTGCGGTACTGCGTTATGCGGTACCGGTTTGGTAGTGCGGTAGTACCGCAGTACCGCAGTACCGCAAAAAAAACCGCAAGTGCCCAGCTTTGCTGGTCTGACCCCTCAACCTTTTTTAGGACTGCAGCAGCCCCAAAGTTCATGCAGTGGCTGGCTACCCCAGGCTCTCCAGATTCTCCAGCATATACCTAACCCACCAGCAAGAACGGCGGGGCTGCAGCCCTAGGTTGAGGGTTCAACCCTTCATTTAGTGTTGTCGGCATTATTCCTTCCTTGTGATCATATTTTTATATATAAAATGTATATAGTTATTTTAGGATCTGAAAGTTGAATTTTTGACCATTTATAAATTATAAATAAATAATGAAACTGATTTTTATGAGAACTATAAAATATATTTTTTTTATAATTTCATAATCTCAAATTTAATTTAGAAACATAAAATTTATATTGATAATGTTTATAACTTTAAACAAATTTTAAATCATAAATTATCCTAAAATTATCACATTTTGTATCGTAATTTTGAGACAAACAAATTTGCTCGATCGTTTGAAACTATTATAGTTCACCTTCAATTATGATCTATATTAAGGACACGTGATCAAGTCAACCTTCAGTAGATGTTTTATGATAGAGCTTTTATTATTATTATTATTATTATTATTATTCATATACAGGGTGTACGGGCTTAAATGGCAATAAAATAAATTTATAATGTTTTATTTTATTGCCATTTAAGCCAGGACACCCTGTATTACGGATTAACACTAAAACTTTTAAAGATATTACATGTTTTTTAATATTTTAATTCTTTATGTTCTTCCTATAGTGATTTTTAATCTCTTTCAGAAGATAATATTACTAAAATTTAATTAATTTATAAAGATATTGGCTAATAGATGATAAGTTAATTTTCTGTTCTTAATTACCAGACTGAATGTAAATTACAGAAAAAGTGATTCTCTGAACGTTTGGTTGAATGCCAAAATTGTCAAGGCAACATCTTTAAAAATCTCAGGCAGTAAAACTGCGTCTTTCCACAACTGTCTCAGGATGCAATTTAAAATGATATTAGTCCTTTCGTAGATGAGGACTGAACTTATCATGCACTAATTGTTAACTGTGACTTCATAAATTAGCTAAAAAGTATATATATATATATATATATATATATATACTATATATATATATATCTCAGGTCATCCCATAAGTAATGTCGTTTTTTAGATCGGAATTTCAAGGACAAAAAAAACTCAACTGAAACTTTTTAATCTACAGTAGTATATATTTTCCATCGGAATCAATGACACTCTGCCAACGTCCTACAAGCTTTTCAATGCCATGTTTATAAAATTCAGGCGGTTTTGAGGCAAAAAACGTACAAAGACTGGTGTACAGGTCATCTAAAGAAGTATACTGTTTTTCGTCAAGATAGTTTTGCAGACTCCTGAAGAGATGATAATCTGAAGGCGCAAGGTCTGGAGGATGTGGAAGTTTTTCCCACCCAAGCTCCTCAGTTTTTTCAGAAGTGATCCGAGCAGTATGAGGACGTGCGTTGTCATGGTGGAACACGATTCCTTTCCGATTAACCAAAGAAGGTCTCTTTCTTTTCCTTTAGTGCAGTGTTCATTCGATCCAGTTGCTGACAGTAGACTTGAGCGGTGATTGTTTGGTTGTGTGGTAAGGTTTCAAAGTGTATTACACCACCTTTATCCCACCAAACACTAAGCAACACCTCGAGGGTGAAGATTTGGTTTTGGCTGTGGTGTCGCTGGTTCTCCGGCACAAACCCACTGTCGACGGCGCTTAACATTCTGGTACAGTATCCACTTTTCATCACCAATCACTAAACGGTGCAAAAACGGATCTTGGAGTTCACGGGAATGAAGAGCTGTGCTAATGTTTACCCGCACCCTCAGATTGTCGACCGACAATTCATGTGGCACCCATTTTCCAACTTAGGCACTTTCCCGAGTTGTTGCAAATGTCGATGGATGGTGGACGGGGATGAATTGAGTTTTTGGGCCAATTTTTCGACAGTTGTTGAACAGTCTTCTTCAAATGCGGCTAACAGCGGGTCATCATCAAACTCAGCAGGGCGTCCAGAGCGTGCTGCATCTGTCAAACAGCAGTCACCATTCCTAAACTTTTGAAACCATCTTTGACATTTCCTCACATACAGAATATCGTTGCCATAAACTTCCTGAATGTTTCGCGTTGCTTCAGTAGTACTATTCCCTTTTTTGAACTCGTAAAGCATTATATGCCTGATATGCTCTTCTGATACCGCCATGTTTATGAGGGGTTCACATAAAGCAAAACACACGTCTTCACTGGTCAAGGTCTGTAAAGTATGTAGCGAAATACGATAGATCTCCTCGTAGATATAACCTTCGGAAAATTTATGCTTAAACCGAGTAGGACTAGTTTAAACTTAATCTATCGTAAAAAACGACATTACTTATAGGATGACCTGATATATATATATATATATATATATATAGAGAGAGAGAGAGAGAGAGAGAGTGTGTGTGTGTGTGCGCGCGCGTATGTTGCTGTATATGAATCTATATGGTTTCGGTGCTCTTCCAATATGTGCTCTACCGCGAAACTGTGATCTACCATATTCCAATACGTGCTCTACCGTGAAACTAGCCTTATAAGGCTAACTAACGAAAGTATCATGACTTAACCTAACCAATCGTTAGGTGAACTATACGCCCTTGACGATTGGTTGGGTTAAGTCGTGATATTTTCGTTAGTTAGCCTTATAAGGCTAACTAACGTACCTGCTGCTAATCCGAATAATCTAAGGTAGATCACGTGTTGGAATGTAAATTTTCGCGGTAGAGCACATATTGGAAGAGCACCATGGTTTCTTATTTTTTCCGTTCAAAAAATAATGCAGATTACTATATAAGAACAGCTATTTTTATATCTACTGTACTGTACATGTAAGCTATAAATTTATAACTTTCATTTATTTCTGTATTATTTCCGTACCTACTTTATACAAAGGACACCAAACAGCAACAGACTGTGGCTGATCCCAACGAGGATCTTTGTTTAAGAAGGGAGGTTAAAAGGAAGGAAGAAAAATTAAAGATAAGTTAAAATTTCAAAGCAAAGAGAGAAGAATCCGAATGAAAATTCTGCAATACTTTTATGCGCTAACAAATGCTTCAAACTTGGGGTTCAAAACTTCAGGGCAAGATAAGCATCTAGTCTCTTTTTAAAGGATTCGATCGAATTAATTTGGAGTATATTGGCTGCCAATACATTCCACAAATTAATTTTGCGACTGAAGAAAAAATGTTTAGTTTCGTTAGAATTAAAATATTAACCCACTAATTTGGCCATTACCGCGAGTTCTATCTGCATTTGTGAACGTCAAATATTTTTCGGGGTCGACGTTATCAAAACCTTTAAACATTTTAAATGCCTGGCCTAAGGTTTAGAATAGTGGACATTTTTTTGTTTTATAAGAATAAATTGCTTATTAGACTTTTAATTAAGAGAGCAAACAACCACATGTAGCCTACATGATGTAGGTATTTTTTATTATTTTAGTTTAGGTTCTTATGTAAGTTAGCCGTTAGGTTAGATTTATTTGGAGCCCAATATGGATTTCAGATAATATAATTAATCGCCCAAATATCTAAATACCTAAGTAAGCCTTACCAAGTTGTGACTTGGAACGCATATCCACCACGTTTAAATTTGTTTACAGTAAGGTTCACTTTTCAATGAATTTTAATGGCAAAATAGCTCCTTTTTACAACCGGTGTTCTAAACGCTACACTAACTAGTCCCATGTTTAACTATTACTTACAGATTTATTTTCAATTTTTACTTACTAAAACCACTTATTCATGGCATAAAAGGCTATTTGGAATTTATTGATAATTTTATTTTTTTAAATAAAACAAAAAAAGTTGTCCATTATTATTATTAACTTTTACCAATGCGTGAATTAAATCTGGACTTCGTCTTTTAACAAGTGAGAATAAATTTAATGTTTCTAAACGGGCAGCATATGATCTTTTTCTAAGCCTGGATATCATCTTAGTCGCTGCACTCTCTCTATTCTATCTATGTCTTGTTGCCAGAGCCTGAGTTGTAAAAAATTCGTACCACCTCAACTCAAGCCCTGATTATGTTGACTAAAAAGAAAAATTGTATGTAGTATCTATCCAACAAGTGTACTGATATAGGGGCTTATATGTCTTCTGGCTATTTCCTAAAGTGCACTGAATAGCAGAGGTGCAATAATTACAATAATTACTAATACAAAGAGAAACCAACGCCAAGAGGCGAGTGTACTTGCTGTAATGGAAGTTCCCGAAGATGGCTTACTACTAGCAGAACTGGGCACTTGCGTTTTTTTTTGCGGTACTGCGGTACTACCGTGTTGGTCGGTACCGCGGAAAGTACCGCGGAAAGTACCGCGGGAAATTTGAATGCGGTAGCGGTACTGCTGTACTTTCAGCGATCCTTTGCGGTACTGCGTTATGCGGTACCGGTTTGGTAGTGCGGTAGTAGTACCGCAGTACCGCAAAAAAACGCAAAAAAAAACCGCAAGTGCCCAGCTCTGCAGTTACTAGTATCAGCCGGAACGCATGTGCTTGAGCAGTATAACAACTGGAACGATTTATTAAAAAAATTAACAACGGGTACTACGTACTACCGGTTCGTACCGCCTCAACTCAAGCCCTGCTTGTCGTAAATATGGGGACCAGAATTGAGCGCAATATTTCAGGTGTGGGCGTACTAAGGCAGACGCGGATATACGGGGAAGGGGGGGCGCGGGGGCTTAACTCTTCTAGCTTTAACCTGAATGACATATCGTATTCTAATAATTAATAATTTTAAATACTGTTGTATAAGATTATATAATATTGGGCTGGCAATATTTACATGACACCGGCATGACAAATCCTAAATCCCCGCGTCCACCCCCTCACCTTGTATCCGCGCCTGTAAGTAATTATATAATGTTAACATTGTTTTTTTGGACTTAAATTAAAATGCTTTACCAATAAATCCTAAGAATCTATTTGTTTTTCTTCAACCGCTTCGATACATTGCTTACTTGGTTTAAGGGTGTCGGCAACAATAACACTCGTGTTGCGCGAGTACAGACAAGGCCGTCTCAATTACAAGGTCTAAAGTCTAAACATTGGACTCGAATGATTGGAGTTGAACACATGCCGTGACGTCACGCGACGGACGGGTCAGAGAAGTGTGGTTTTACGGTCCTAGGCTTACTTGTTGTTTATGAAGTTTGCGCAATAATAGGATTTCTTTTGATATAATTAATAATTGAATATTAATCATTTAGAAAGTGGACAGTATTATTAGGTGAGGCATGCTACTTTTGCTAGTTTATCAAATATCTGAACTACTTTGGGAGACAAACGTTAAGTGTGTATGATAATTAGCCTAATGGTTGGGCTATGTTCAGTAAATTTTAAATACAATGGGTTGATTAGCTTAGGTCCCCATTAGCTCATTCCATCCAGGGGATAGCCTAACTTAAACCATAAAGCTTTTAACCGAGTTAAAGAATAGTATTTAAGATGGCTAGACTGTGACTGTGAGGTTTGGGATCAATCCCAGAATAGGCACCTGAAATCATTTTTAGGTGCTTAATCTGGGATTGAGGCAAAACACAGGTGCTTAATCTGGGATTAAGGAGAAAAAAATATAAACAGTTTTTAGAGATATAATTTCATTGTTTTTATCAATATTTGAAAAAATCAACTCTAACCTAACCTAACCTAACCTATATCTATACCAATTTATGTGGCAAGATAGATTTGCTTCAGATGGATTCAGAAACATTCGGGCTCATATTGCAGGAATTTATAATATCTAAAATTTTTCTTTATTCATTAAACCACTTTAAACCTTTTATAACTTTGCCTTTATTACATTTGTAATAAACTTTGTATAAACAATAAATTTTGTAATCATCAGGTTTTTTTTATTTAATTCCTTGCAAGGTGCCTATTCTGGGATTGAGGTTGAACGCAGGTGCTTCATCTGGGATTGAGGTACATCAGGTGCCTATTCTGGGATTGACCCGAGGTTTGTAAGAAGGAAGTTAGGGAAGGGGATAAGGCTGTAGCATGTGAGAGTTGTAATGATCGGTATTACTCATCCTGCATCACAATTACAGAATAAGTTTATATTATATTTCATTTGGAAAACATAAAACCATTGGGGCTTATCGAGGCTACCCATTATAGTACCCAAGTCATGAGCTATATTTTATAATGATAACAAAATCTTGCAAAACTTCAATCTCAAGTCAGCTATTAATTTTAATTAACATACAACTATTTACGGTTAATATTCGTTTTTTAACCCGCTCACGCGCAGTTAAAACAGTACAATATATTGAATTGCCATTCAAAACTGACTAAGAAAATATATATCTTATCTTGTGCAGATTTGTATAAAATGTGGTTTTTTATTAAAATATATTTCCTATTTTTCGTGTTTTTTCAATATATATACAGTATATCGACTATTTGGTGAATATTTCCTATTTTTGGTGATTCTGGCTACTTCTGCGCAATTCAATTTGTCCTGTTTTAAAATTAAATCATTATTAGCAATTGTTGGTCTGTTAGTTCGGTGTTTTTGTGACCACAAGTGTGACGTATCAGTTTTGCATTTTGACTTTGAAGACGTAATCCGCCATATTGCCTCGATGAACACAAGAGTTTAGACCTTTTTTTCAATCACGGAATAATTAAGACATCCGTGACCTGCCATAAATGCAATAGTGCTTGTATTTTGAGAAAAGACCAGAAGGTCTTTAGGTGCCGTAAAAAAATCCTACAAATAAACGTGAGTGTTTGAACGCCTGTGGAAGGACGTGAAATCGTGGGTTTTACGTGCTGGGAACAAACGCCCTCATTACCGGAAATATTTTGCGCGGTACTTGTTCCTAGCAGAACATACCGACGAGTCCACAAAATTGCATCACTTCCTGACTCCAATTGCAGAACTCTACCTTCCGCAATAAGGTAAGGTATTGTGGTTAGGTCAATTGAAATGCCCGGTTAGGTCAGTTGAAATGCCCGGTTAGGTCAGTTGAAATGCCCGGTTAGGTCAATTGAATACCCGGTTAGGTCAATTGAATACCCGGTTAGGTCAACTGTACGCCCTTGATGATTGGTTAGGTTAAGTCATAATATTTTCGTTAGTTTAAACGAAAATGACGAGTGCAAATTTTTCTGGTTAATTTTGAGGTGTTTTGTACGAAACTGCCATCCGTTTCCTGTGCAAATGCGTAGTTTTCGAGATGACGATATCTCGAAAACTACGCATTTGCACAGGAAACGGATGGCAGATTCGTGCAAAGCACCTCAAAATTGACCAGAAAAGTTTTCTCATCATAAAAACAGACTGGGTGTAAAAACGAATAATTACCCTATTTACTACTACCAAAATAGCCTACATAACTTAAGCTAAGAATATACACTATTTACAATCTACAAACTATCTCTTTTACTCATGAAAGTATCCAATTTTTTCTTAAAATTAGCTAACGAGCTACTGTTCACCACATTATATGGTAATTCATTCCAAAAATCTACTACTTTCATGAAATAATTTTCATATATATATATATATATATATATATAGTGTGTGTGTGTGTGTGTGTGTGTGTGTGTGACTCCCCTTTAAGAAATGCTGTGTACGCCCCTGTGCATGAGCAATATATCGCTAAATAATTATTGTAAATTACGCAATAATACGATAGTAACAGACATAAGCGGATCCAGAAAGGGGGCCAGGGTGTTTAATTGAAGCAACGGGGCTTAATGTGGAGGCCCTATACATCCTGGTTAAACGAAATTAAGTAAAACGTTTGAATGTTTATATTCATGTTGCTTCAAATAAGCCCCCTGGATCCCCCCGTCTGGATCCACCTATGGTAACAGATAATAGGAATACCCAGAAGAAACGAAAACTATCAACCGTAACTGAAAAGGCATAATTGAGAAATGGGTAGATGGTTTGAAGAACAACTTTGACGGACAAGTCTACTCTTTAGCTGGAGATTCAACGAATCTTGACGCTAACTGGAGTATTTTAATTTTGAAAGATTAAAAAAAAACAAAAAAATAACTTACAGAAAACAATAATTTTGCAAAGTCTACATTCTTGGATGGCGACATATTGTCGGGGCTATGCAGTGAGTACATTAAGTACATCCTATTAAATTATTACATTTAATAAATAATTACAATTTTATCAAATTGTCAATTGACATATCAGATACTGAAGTAATCTAAATAGTTTATATAAATTAATATATAATAGAGGATAGTTATCCGTTGTTCGGTAATTTAAAAGGAATTAACAACATTGATATATATTTATTATTAACAATGATTTTTTTTTTCGGTTTGGCGGACTGATACAGATTTTACGAAAATTAGCAAATCAATTATTTACAAATTTTATCCTAAGGAAATGTACGGTAAGTTAGTTTAGGTAGGTTAGATTAGGTTAGGTTTAGTTAAATTACGTTAGAAATTAGACATTTCCTTAGAATAAAATTTGTAAATAATTGATTTGCTAATTTTCGTAAAAATCTGTAGCAGTCCGCCAAGCCGAAAAGATTCATGATGATTACTATAATATTATTATAAGACCAAATTATGTCAAATATTATTAGAAAATGGCTATTTATCATAGTTTAAAAGTCTAAGTAGCCATTGATGATGTAAGCGGAGGAAAGATACGATGTACTTTTCATTGAAAGTACACATACATTTATGATAACGTAACACATAAGTAACATAAAACTTGAATGACAGTAAGGTAGAAAGAAGTACAATTAATGAGAACATATGTAGATAACTATGTGACGTAAACAGATAACGAACCAGTGACCTGGCATGGTAACATTGTATTATAATATAATATAACATCTTAATGCGGCGAAATCCAGGGTTTTGGATCAGTGTCGAGATATTTCACGCAGGAAAAGCAAAGCGGGAGTAGCGACGTTTCGCTCCAATCACTGGAGCATTCTCAAGCTTTATTAACCGTGCAATTCCGGTTAATAAAGCTTGGGAATACTGCAGTGATTGAAGCGAAACGTCGCTACTCCTGCTTTTCTTTTCCTGCGTGAAATATTACATCATCTTAATGTCATAAATTTGTAGCCGAAGCAAGAGTGTGTTTTTTGACGACATTCCAATGAAATATGTTTAGTTAGCGCGCTGACATACTGTAGGTAAAATAGTGTTGGCGCTCAGAGAGCTGAATTTGGATATTTGTGTCAGCATCAACGAGAACCTTGCGCAATGCCTCTAGAAGACTTGGTAACCGTTATACACACGAACGTAATTACACGTAACGGCAATCGTGTGGACATGGACTGATAGATCGATAGACAGTAGATAAATTATGATCGATAGACAATAGATAGATAGATGACATGAATACTATAAGGGATGATACACAAGACGCTATAGATAAATAATGACTTCTATATCATAAATAAAATAAACTTTAGGAAAGTTATCATGCAGTAAATACTAAAGGCGTCAGTTTGAAGATTTACAATAGTATTCAAGGGATGATAAATGCGAGAGTAATTAATTTATTTCACAATCTAACACGTTAAGTTACGTTAGAAATTAGACATTTTGGCTTCTGCCCAAATTGTTCATTTTGACTTGAGGGAAGTTATCATGCATTAAATACTAAATGGCGTTAGTTCGAAGATTTGTATTCAACGGATAAATGCGAGAGTAATTAATTTATTTTATGACGTTTTATGATCCTACCAGCAGCCAGCGTCTTAACCACTAGACTACTCATTTATCTATCAATTAATTTTTTTTATTGTGTGGAAGGATGAACAGCTGGGTTTTGCTGCGCGCCGGCTGCCGTCAGCGGGTCTCGATCCCAGGGCCGATGGATTTGTAATCAGCAACGCTAACCACTACACCACCGAGGCGCATGCAATATACGTTATTACAATATACGCATTACAATATACGTTAATTCATACTTAATACATTATAGCTATGTAATTCGGATGTAGAAGTCATTAAAGGGAGCGGAAATAAATTGAAGGGGCGCAATGCAGAGTTCACAGCCATGGTACAAGAGTGAGTGAGGCTATCAATTAAATATATACACTTATATAGAGTAACAATTAATGAGTTAGGTGCATTTTGGGGTGAACTAAGTAAATGAGCAACGAATTACAAACCAGGGTTTAAACCATGCCACATTCAATGGGCATGCATAATATGATGAGATTTATATGTGGGTGACTGGGGTTGAGATTAATTACCATGGTTTCCATGACAATTGTAAAAAGGGGAAAATGGTAATAATTCCGGTAAAAAAAAATCTAAGACAATCCAAACCGTTCATTGTGTTCTACGTACTATGAGGAAATGAAATTAAGGGACATTCGCTTCTTAGAGCGAACTTCTAATGGCACAAACATGGATACCGTTCAACCATAGAAATGGTGGGTCGCATGGTCGCGACACTGCTCCCTCATGTTAAAAAAGGCTGTGATGGTGGGGTGAAAGTTTGTTTACAATATATTAAAAAATGAAAAAGTGACAATTTCGGAATGGACTAATGAAGACAATTCGATGGGAAGATGGATAAATATAATTATATTAATTAAAAATTAAAAGAAAAATTATTTTAAAATTACATTAGGTGAATTAAAAAGTTGAGGTCTGATTACTGGGATTGTAATTAAAGGGAAATGTAACTGGAAATACTATATCAACAAGGTACGATAAGGTCCGAAGTTGTCATGATTACAATATTATAAGCGTGATCAGTTGTGGCAATCATACAAAAAAAAAAAAGGACAATCTTATAAGCTAATGAAACATCTGAGATATTACTAGAATTTTGGGAACACCTGAAGATCAGGACCCCCAGCCTTCGTTAGTTAGCCTTATAAGGCTAACTAACGAAAATATCAAGACTTAACCTAACCAATCGTCAAGGGCGTACAGTTGACCTAACGATTGGTTAGGTTAAGTCGTGATATTTTCGTTAGTTAGCCTTATAAGGCTAACTAAAGAAGGCTGGGGGCTCCTGATCTTCAGGTGATCCGAATTTTGATCATCCTATTTTAGTTGAAGGCCCAATTACGGGAATGAATCTAATTTAAGTTAAACTTTAAGTTTGACTAACGGTATAACAAGATTTCCTACTGGATCGTGATAAATTCGAAAGGGATTACCTGGATTAAGATAATTTTAGGCGGGAAAATACATACATAATGAATAGTGAGCAAAAGGGAAATTTAAATCTTAAGGTCCAGGAATTTCCAATTCATATAACTATTTGAAGTGGAGTTCAATCTGTCAAAACTGACAGGGATGAGAATTTTCGGAGCAAGTGTAGTTTACGTCCCCCTGATGCAAAAGGGGACACAAACTACACTAGGACAAAGTTGGGGAATGCAAACTACACTAGGATAATGTAGGGGAACGTAAACTACACTAGGATAATGTAGGGGAACGTAAACTACACTAGGATAATGTAGGGGAACGTAAACTACACTAGGATAATGTAGGGGAACGTAAACTACACTAGGATAATGTAGGGGAACGTAAACTACACTAGGCACCACAGGGGGACGTACAGGGCCGTTGAGAGCTGCCCCGGGCCCTGGGGAAGGGTTGGTATATGGACCCCCTGTTTACTCAGTATTTTATTATGAATATTTTTTGTGTATATAACAAGTCACTATTCAAAACATACAGTATGAATAAACAATTCAGAGGAAAATGACCTTTTTATTTTTCGAATCAATTATATTAATTCTATCACCATACAATTTACAAATACAGTACCAGTCCATGCAGGCAAGACAATTGTTTACTGAAAGATTTTCATAATTAGAAGTGTACTTTCTTTGCTTTCTCTCTAGCAAAGTGGTAAATGATTCTGATGAAATTTAAAGTACGGGCTAACTGGCTTTCAATTACAATTGTTCCCAGATCTGTCACTCGGTCTTGGGCATTGGTGGACCGCAGATAATGTTTTATCTGTTTCAGTTTGACTATGATAACCTCTATAAAATGTATGTTTGTTAATTATATTTCCTCTGTTATTTAATCAATTGCTCTATTAATATTTTTAGATCTTATCCCCCTCTTTCCGGGCACCGGGGATTTAACCCGGCACCCCGCCCTCTCGACAGCCCTAATTGTATACTCGTACATTGTGAAGTGAGCTGCCATCATGGATCTTCATCATTATTTCAAAAGAAAAAATGATAGTGATGCAAATATGAATGAAGCTGATGACACTGGTCGACAAAATCGAACTTTTTTCTCTCATGAAAAATGTATACACACTTTTCTAGATCAGTTTTGTATGTTGATTCCAAATTTGTTTTCGGTTTTCCTCTAGCACATCTAGTTATCGAAATATGACTGGTGTTAATTTCAGCACAATTTATCGTAAAAGTACAACTTTATTCATAAAAAGAAATGTACACCAACCTAAAAACGTTGCGAGTATGATTTTCTTTTATAAACCTTGTCCGGATCGTCGCGGTGCAACATCCAGCAGTAGTCTGCCAGTATACTTTTTGTTCCAGAAACCTTGGTAGCGATTTTCTTTTGACTGGATGTCTTGATGGAAGCGTTCCCCCTGTTCGTCACTCACCGCTCCAAGGTTTTCGGGAAAGGAATCTGGATGCGAATGTAAAAAATGTATTTTGAAGGACATGTGACAGCCCATTTCTTGATATGCATCTAGCAGTTTCTGAACTCCATCTTTGTATGCGGGAGACTCGTGGTTACCCAAGAATTTTCTACAAATTCATTTGAAAGCCTGCCATGCTTTTAGTTCTAAGGCATCGAGGCTTTCTTCAAAGCCTTCATCTTGCAGAACCTCCCTGATTTGGGGCCTCACAAAGATTCCCTCCTTCGATTTCGCGGCACTGATGTTTTCAAATTCCTGAACCAGGTATCGAAACCCTCTCGAATTCGCCTTGACTATCGCTTTCACAAAATTTTTCATTTAGCCGAGCTTAATGTGGAGAGGTGGCAGGAAAATCTCCTTTGGATCAACTAAAGGAACACACTGGACGCTGTCCGTTCCTGGCTCGTATGTGCTTCTTTGATGCCAGTCACGTCTGATGTAATGATCCGCGGTAGCACGGCTGTCCCATAGGCATAGGAAACAACAGTATTTCGTAAACCCTCCTTGCATACCCATTAACATACCAATGACATTGAGATCACCACAGATATTCCATTGATGAGTGCTGTATTGGATTGCTTCGAGTAGTATATTCATGTTATGTACGTTTCCTTTAGATGAACGGAGTGGGCTTTAAGTTCCCGTTATGTAGGAGAACCGCTTTCAAGCTTCGTTGTGAGGAATCAGTGAAGAGGCGCCACTCAGATGGTGTGTGTAGCTGTGACAAGTTCTCGAAAAGTCCATTGATATCATGGCAATAGCAGAGCGGACCGTCTACTGTAAAGAATGTCGCCAAATCATGGTTTCGTTTTCGATAGTGACACACTCGGACGTTCTTCTCAAGTAAGTGTTTCTGCTCGAGTCTCGAGGAGAGAAGTTCTGATTTCTCTTTGGAGAGGGCTGGGTCTCGAATGAAGTCATTCAACTCGTTTTGGGTAAGCCTCTCCGGCTCCGATTGCTCTTCGTCAGGTGTGTAGTTAAGATCGGCCGAAGGTCCCGCACCTACGCCAATCGCACCTTCGTCGGATTCCCTTTCGTCTTCTAAAGAATCGAGTGTATGCTGTGGAGGTACCGGGAATCGGCATCGTGTCATCGTGAGGGATCGGTCTGACCGCGGAGTCTACGTTCGGATAAACGATGTTATGCTTGTTCTTTACGGAGAATGGAGGTCCGGTGCTAGTGTCTCCGAGCAACTGATACAATGAGCAAACCAACCAGTTATGTTAACATTGCAAAAGTAACAATCACCATGAAGGTCTCTCGGCTCCCTTCATATCATGGGTATAGCGAACGGCATCGACTTTTTCCTTTGGTTCAACCAGTCACGTAATCCATTCGAACAAGCGATACAAATAACATGTGGCGCCCACGCCTTATCTTGGTCGCCTAGTGCCTGAGGCTAGTGGACAGCCGAAGTATAACCGGTAAGTTTTCTGAAGATCCGTTGTGATTTAGTCGCGAACGAGCCGCACACGTAACAGAAATTGTCGGGGTGATTTTTACATTTTCGAGGCATGATGATCGATGAGTGGGTTGATGTAAATCAACTGAAAAAAATAAAATGTGTAAGTGGGCGACACAAAACAAAACAAAACACAACACACAACTAGACACATGACTGTTACCCCAAAGAATAAAAGGGTGTACATATGCAACGTTTGCAAATTTGTGGCCAGCAAGTGCTCTCACCTAAAATACCACAAGACAACCTGCGGAAAGCTTAAGTTGAAACGACAAAATGCTATACAGGAGAGGGTACAGAAACGGTAAAGCAAAAACCTACACCTAAGCTGCAACGACAAAATACTCCGCTACATGTATAAAGGACGCATCTTATATACTGTATATATATAGTTATATGCATATTATATATATTATTATATTATATAAAGGACGCATATTATATAATGTGTATATATAGTATTATATATTATATATAGTTATAATATATTATATATATTTTCATTTTCATTATATTTATTATATACGAGTTCCGAGATATGATCGGTCTCATCTCGAACACTAGACATGCTAGAAGAAAACCGAAAACAGATTTGAAATCAGCGTCCCAACAGCTATCTAATTCACCCATAATTATATATGATGAAAAAGACTTGTTGGCCAGTGTAATCAGAGTAAATTTGCCAAATATAGACTTAATCAAATTGACAATTTTGAACAATCTTTTGCGCCAAATAGTACACAGACCAAGATTTCAAGACTATACTGTGGTAATAAAAACCCACTCGTTTTTCTGTATCCACCCGAAGAGGATGCCATTGGGCATCGAAACTGTTGTGGAAATAAACTCTGTCTATTAGAGTGGGTTTTTATTATCATAATTTGACCTTCACGTAGAAAAGTGAAGTTTTTTGCATTTATACTGTGGTAAATCTATTCATTTATCTAATTTAGTTTACACTTGCTGTAAATAAGGCTTTGTTAGTACATGAATATTGACTCTAGTAAATGTTTTTTGTATATACATACTCGTATGGTATACACACACACACCTTTGTTTAGTTACTCACACGCCCCTACCCCCTTGACCAAATCCTGGGTACGCCCCTGCTGTAGTGAGCGTACCAATGGGCCACTATATAGTATATACGTTTCAGGATCGCAGAAGGAGTTACAAGATCGTCATTAGTGTTTTTCACAGGGGGTAATGGTAGGGACATAGTTAATCATGGCATGTGTCGGTCAAGAAAGTGTGTACAAAAAAATAAATAAATAAAATAAACACAAAAGAGACAAGAACTGAGAGAAAAAAAATATGGAACAAATTCTAAGTATTTTAAGTGAAAAGAATTAAGCAAAAATGAGATAAACAGTAAAACAAATTTTTGTATTTATGAGATAACGAAGGAGAACAAAAATGAGTGACGCTGAGTAGTATAGCCGCAAAAGGGTAGAGTGCAAGAATGTTGGAAAGTTATGACGTAATGTTACAATGTTGCAAAGGGGGTGGGGTTGTGCAAAGGGGTGGTGTGCAAAGGGGGTGGGGGTGTTGCAAAAAGAAAAAAGAAAAAAAAAAGAGTACTGGCCTTTGTTGCCAACCGGAGTTGCAAGGGGCATGCAACTTGGAGGCGGAGTTCTCCCGCAAGCTATTCCCCCCAAAGGGCCAGAAAGGAGAGAAAGGAGGAGAGGTGTTCACCTGGCAGGAGCCAAGTGCATATTAAGACTTCAGCCGAGTAGGCGTTGTTTTATAGGCTCCTTAATCAGCCAGTTGGCTGATCCAAGGGGGGAGGGTACACCTGAAGGAGAGAGAGAGAGAGAGAGAGAGAGAGAGAGAGAGAGAGAGAGAGATAGTGGCCTTTGATTGCAAGGCATGCAACTTGGAGGCGGAGTTCTCCCCCAAGTTATTTTCGTTTACCTAACCTAAGAGGCCTCTAAGGGGTTTTCCCAAAGGGCCAGTTGCCAGATAGCGCCATGTGTCCCAGATAGCAAAAACCATATATTAATCATCCATTGTGTACCACAATATATATTTATATGACGGTAGTTAATCCAATTAAATTCTGTTTATTAAATAAATAATTTTTACACACTTAATCTTTATTATTATTAAACCTGGAATTGCATACCTTTCCAGTTTTTTTGCAATGATCGGATTGTTCTTGCTAGATATATATTATTATGCATCATTTTAATGAGAAAGAAATGTACTTTAATATTATGTTTATTAAATTCTCCTAAAATAATTATATAAGACCAAAGTAATGGTCTGACGTTGGAAGAAAAAAAAAAGTAGAGAGAAGTTTAGTCTTGGAGGCCTCTTAGCAAGACAAGTCTCCCATCAAAATTAGTTTTCTTTACTTACTTTAGCTTCAAATTTTATGGGTAACTTGCATATCTGAAAAGAAAATGAGTTTCACTGCCTCAATGAATCATGACACACGATGTCAGTATCACTCACTTCAAGACATTATTGTATAGAAATAAGGTAACACAAGTGCTACAAGAAATAAATAAAAGAAGTACCCACAAACAAATCTGTAGTGAAACAAAAACAAAAAAAAAACAGGCCGCGTGACCCTGAACATTTTAATGAGAAAGAAATGTACTTTAATATTATGTTTATTAAATTCTCCTAAAATAATTATATAAGACCAAAGTAATGGTCTGACGTTGGGATGAATCCAATTAAATTCTGTTTATCAAATAAATAATTTTACACTCAATTTTCATTATAAATATTCGAATATCAGTGGGGAAAAACGAACGGAAATGAAAATTTATGAAACAATTCAAAACAGACGATCGTCATTCCCCAAACCCGTATATATATATATTATATATAATAAACGAATAAACAACTCGTGCACACACACACACACACACGCACACGCACACGAGGAAAAGGCGACTCTGTGGCATTTCGAATCGTGTCCCTAGAGACCTTTTCGGCCGAGGATTAATCTTTTCGTCCAAGATATTCGAGCAAAAAGCACCGTTACTTCAAATATTAATATTATCATTATTATTACTTCTACAATGAAAATATTTACGCTAATTTGTATGGTGTCATATTCTTAGATAGCATCTCTGTTATTGAAAGAAATACACACAATTATATTAAATAACAATCAGCGAAAGAAATAAGGTAGGCATACCTGAATATGCTAATAAATTATATATATATATATATATATTATATATATATATATATATATATATATATATATATAAGAGAGCGAGAGTTTTGTTCAAATAAAGGAATCCAAATATTTCCATTTACTCAGTTTTCCCAAAATATTATTTAAAATTAAGTGTACTAATTTAAATTTACTTTCTTTTTCCAGGTTAACTATACCCACAATTATAATAATAATAATCGAAAAATGGCAGAGTTTGTTTCTAGTGAGAAAGGAAAGCCAATGCTCTTAGTGAATGGGTTTTTATATGTAAGAGACCTAACCTAACCTACGAAATACGTCTCGTCAGGGAGTCGTTGCTTACTCTTCCACATTTCAACATAACAGGATTATTGAACCGGATTTAAAATAACAGGATCATTTGACCCGAGGCAGTAGTATGCCCGAAAACATCGTAATGCACGATTTTTCTATGGAGCAATAATAATCAACTCTTTCTCGCCGAATTGGTAAGCTTTTCAACATACCTTAGACCCCAGTTTAACATGGATTCAGAAATACATCTCGTCGATGGGAGTCGTTGCTTACTCTTCCAAATTTCAACATAACGGATTATTGAACCGGATTTAAAATAACAGGATCATTTGACCCGAGGCAGTAGTATACCCGAAAAACATCGTATAACCTAACTATAATTTGCAACTATAGTTTACCTTGACTTTCATATGCTTCTATCCTGTTTTATTAATAAAGATTTTTAACTTTTAATAACGTATGAATAAAGATTTTTAACTTTTAATGTTTTTTAATACTTTTTGTTTTTCGAACTATGGTTTTCGAGCACAGTTTAATGTGGAAACCGAATGCCCTTTTAAAATATAATTAGGATATAATTTCTTTATTATAAAATAAGTTAACAATTATGTTAACACAAGAATTTGTGAAAACAATACTAATAACTTGTAAGTAAAAATAAAAATATAATATAAGGGACTACCATAGAAATGTAAGTGTCTATAATTCAAGAAACACGATTTTATATATGTTACTCGTCCGGTCCCGTTATAGCGGATTGGTACACGTCATAGCTCCACCCAGCTACACCGGCAGCCAATCACTACGAACATCTGGTCTTTTGGGGCGGAGCTTGGCGATTGTGCATATAAAAGGGGATATTTTTCAGTTGGGAGTAACAGTAGCTATTTTCGCGTCAGTGAATAATCATTCCCTCCACCATGGACCTGTACGTCTCCCCAGACTTGTATGAAGAAAGTGACTGCAGCATTAACGACAATTAGTCTTTTTAATGCGGATTGACCGTGATGATTATTTCCAACGCAAACCGTAGAAGATATTTGCAGTGACGCTCCTTACAATCCGACGCAAGGGACTACCATAGAAATGTAAGTGTCTATAATTCGATTTATATATATATGGAGGTTGTAGTATCTCGTCAAATAGATACTCGCCAAAATTTTTTATGTCAATGTTATTTGGTTTTATCCCCATTATGCTAAAATCGAAATTTTTTATGGCAATCAATGTTATTCCTCGAACCAAAGATATCTTCACATAATGGGGATCTGTCTGTATACTCTGTATATGTTTTAAAAGAATGAACATTATTCCTTTAAGGTCCGATGAGGATTTGACACGTGTTATACAATCTTTTGAAGAATCTCGGAATAGGGGATATACTGAACAGTCAGCAATGTCACACATCCTCCACCATGGACCTGTACGTCTCCCCGGAATTGTATGAAGAAAGTGATACTGCAGCATTAACCGCAATTAGTCTTTTCAATGCGATTGACCGTGGCGAATTATTTCCAACGCAAACCGTTGAAGATATTTGCAGTGACGCTCCTTACAATCCGACGCAGGGACTACCATAGAAATGTAAGTGTCTATAATTCGTTTTATATATATATGGAGAGTTGTAGTATCTCGTCAAATAGATACTCGCCAAAAATTTTTTAGTCAATCAATGTTATTTGGTTATCCCATTATGCTAAAATCGAAATTTTTATGGCAATCAATGTTATTCCTCGAACCAAAGATATCTTCACATAATGGGGATCTGTCTGTATACTCTGTATATGTTTTAAAAGAATGAACATTATTCCTTTAAGGTCCGATGAGGATTTGACACGTGTTATACAATCTTTTGAAGAATCTCGGAATACGGAGGATATACTGATCAGTCAACAATGTCACACCGAAATAATGTAAGTGTTTTTCGATCTTTTTGGGATAAGAAGACACAATATATTTTCATAAATTTATTAAATGAAAGAAATCAGTACAATAAACAACTACAGAATATATCGTTACAAATATACGAACAAAAACATTATAATATACAACGAGTACGTACAATTGGAAAACGGTTTTTTATCTGTCTGCATACCATTTCATCGTTTCGGCGAGTGTGACACGGGTCAAATAAATTTAAAAAATTTATAAATTCTTTATCATTTGACATATGCATGAGAAATGAGACGCAGTACATTCCGCAAACATTAGTAAAATATCCTTGCATGCGAAATGGGTCCATACAACTTCGGGAATATGTAACTGAGCGAGAAATTTTACAATAATAGGGTCACTCCAGGGTTGAGTACCGAGTGAATCAAAATAGTACAGGCGCTGTCTATTTTTAAAATAGACAGCGATCCAGTGAATCCCTTCATTACCGATGATGTCTGTGTTCACAATAAGACTACCGCATTCTCGCGTACTTGGCAAACTCAATGTTCTTCGCAAACACGCCGATAAATTTGGAACGTGTGACTCGCTCCATTACTTTCTGAAGTGTATTAGCATCCATTTTAAAAGTCAGTGATAACGCTCCTAAATCTATCTACTTCTATTAGGGCTTGCGATTCGAGATATACTAGTACACTAATAGGAGCGTCTATAGGCTTGGCGAATTCCAGCCGCACTGAGATGTTTCCGCTCTGCTGTGGGGTTAAATGGGTATTTACGCTAGCAGATAAGTCAGGTGTAATGTCAAACGGTAAAGGTTAAATTGATCAATGAATTCTTCCTGCGTTACCCCATTACCAAGCTCATCACAATCACCTGCAATATGGGTCAGATTACTATAGGCTCTGGCACAAAGAGGTAACACAGCGTCTGATGAATAGTCCGTACCCATTGTTCCACCCAAAGCAGTGCCATTAACGTATAGAGTTATATTTTTAAGTCCGAAATTCTCGAATTTAAAGGCACTCTTTTTATATTTTCCATTCACCGAAGCGTGGTCCTGCATGCCGATTAATATCCTTTTAGGAAGATTTCCCAGGGCAATGTTTTCTATCTGCTTCGATGCCAACCCTGCAGGAACCGTATATAGTTTGATCTGCACTCTGTTAATAGGATATTTCACTGTAGCGTTTAGTAAATTTTTCTCAATTTCTAGTTGTTTTGGTGAACTTAATTTCACTCGCCGTACGCGGAGGTATGTGTCCATAATGTGAACCACAACGGGCTTTGCACCCTCTTCTTGATCCGCAGCCAGATTTAAGCAGATCTCAGGACTCGTGCGGGTGAGCTTTATTTTCATATCCACCCCGTTCACAAGCAACTTCTCCTGGAAAGTGAAATCTGTGTGCAACCGTCCAAAACACTCGTATATTTTCTTTTTAGAATTTTTAAATTTGTCCTTTATACTATTTTCATCTTTAGTTTGATAATATCCCTCGCACTTAAAAAGGTAGCCTTCGCTTCTTTGGAAAAGTTGAGGACATTTTCCAGATAGGCTCGTAGATGATAGTACCCCGTGCCTGCCGATATGTTGGTCTGATTTAAATATACGTCACACTGGTTGAATATGGAGTGCAGAAAGTTTGTTTCAGGGTATACAGCATATTTGTCATCGCAGACCGTTCCATCAGAATGGGCTATACGTAGCTTAGCGTACATGTGCACACAGCTTGGATCAAAAAAGTAAGGGCCTGAGCTGGGTATCACGAATTCTATAGGTGCACTCGGGGAACTAATTGTGTTTAAAGGGTTAATTGTAATAAAGTCACTGTGCTCAATAGAAACTTGGGTTGGAGGTAGCTCAAAAAGGGACAGCTCCGATTTACAGCATTGTGAACTACATGGGTGGATGAAGCGTGCCATGGCGAAATAGTGACTCCTCTCTCGACAAGTGGTAAACAAACTATGATTCATGAGATCAATGTCCTTAGCTTATATCAGTCAAAAAAGTGGTCAACCATAGGTTTCATTCGCTTACAGCACTTCTTTTTTGATAGCCTTTTACGTTTAATACCACGTGACCCTTCTTCTTCCGGGCAGCCCGCTTCTTCCCGCCACCACGCATTTTTCTCTTTGCATCTTTGATGATTTCGTCCCGTGTACGCTTTAAATGTTTTTTTAGAGCCTCTTTAGGTTTAGCCCCGGCTAATATGTCTTCTGCAGTGTTAATACCTAATTGTAGCGCTTTCCTTCCAAGGTATCTGGCACCCCTCTTCAGCAAAGGAACAGCCGTACGTAGTATGGATGAAAAAATGGACCCAAGTCCACTACCGCGCTGGTATCGCACCCCTCGATAGACGGTGAAAGGCTTTCTATCCATTATAACTCAGTGCGTCGAAAGTGTAGCTTCACTGTTAAGCTCCCGTTACCGAATGGGAAGTTTTCACCCTCAATCGTTCTTATATACAGGGTGAGTCAAAAGTAGCGCCCGATTTCTGTCAGTTGATTGTTTGTTTGCCATTTTGTATTACATGTACAAGAAGGTAGAAATAAATGAATGACATGTTTATCTAACCATTTATTCGGGGGAAAATTATTACGGAACTGTACCAAGCTGTTTTACTTGCAATTTTCAAAGTGCCCTCCCTCGTGATCGATGCACAATTGCAGCCAAAAAACAGAAATCGGGCGCTACTTTTGACTCACCCTGTATATTATATTGGTTATTAAATTAGTTGCGACATTCACATAATGGGGTCTGTCATATGTAATACTCAAACTCCTTCCTCTATGGTTGGGGATGTGAGCAATGCGCAGCAGGCGTGCCTGGGTATCCCCAACAAACTGGTGCTCCACTATATTACTGTAAATATAGCATGTCTGGGGACCTTTCAGCCAATTTCTCCATCTTCAATTGATACATTAATCTGGACAAGTATACTGTCTCGTGAAATGTGTCTCTTTGGAAGGCTGCGCTATAGCGGCCGTTGGTTAGAATTTGAACTTTCTATGTTCTTTAAGACGTCTGTTAGTCTTTGATTTTAGGATTAGTGTATGTGCAGAGTTGTTTACGATTTCATATACTAAATCATTCGTAAGGTTTGAGTTTCTTAAACTTACGTTTAAGCCTCTCACAACATCCTCGACCGAACCATATTGACCCGGTCCTAGTCTTACTTCTGTACTGTAATACCGTGCAGCCTTAGTCCGAGCGATACGCATAGTTCATCCATAGCTACCCCAGCTTTTTCACACTCGTCAATGTCTCTAAGAATCGTAAAAACATTTCTTTATGTTCAATATTTAAAAAGACGGTGTCCAGCTGAATTTCACATATCCCCACCTCATACGAATCACGACCCAATTCAATGTGCCCGTGGAGCTCTGTTACAAAGTTGGCTAGTGTGTTGTTAGGGTGTACAGACAGGGACGAGGAGGACGGGAGTGTGACGTAGAAATGGTTAGGAGCCATGTTGCATACTTTAAGCTTCATTATTGCATCAGCTTTTATATAGGTGTTGAAGCTTTCTGGGTACCCTAGCCATTTCACCAGGTACATTTTTCTCTTTCCTGAACCTTTGCTTCCTAAAATTTTCTCAATTTTAAACATTTTTTTCTAAATTAAACGCAACTTTCTGCAACTCCTCGCGGTAAAAACCTCCTGAGATTTCTTCCCCATTCAAATCTTCAATGTAATACATCATTGTCTCACCTTTAGGTCTCACAGCCCTAACTTTAAAAATCTCGCGTGTCCATCCTTGCTCAAAACCCTTTGCGAATTTATTCCCCGAACGCGACAGCCTTACATAATCATTGATTTGAAGCGCGCAGTGTGTGGTGGTGGTGATCCATCTCTTCTCGGGAGCGTACCTCTTTCTAAAACTTCGTTAGGTGTTGTCCCAATCGTGCGATGGTGCGAGCGGTTGTAGGATGATGCCAATGATTCCAGAATGTCTAGAAATCTGTATGTGTTTTTATGTGTAAAATAACGGTGCATGCGTTCCTTTATGGTGCGCTGAACTCTTTCAGCTAAAGAAGCCTTATGTATAGAATTGGTTGTGTAATAGCTGATATTAAACTCTGTCAACATGCTCTGAAAAGCACGGCCTATAAATTCCTTCCCCATATCCGTACAAAAATAGCCAGGAACCCTGTTTCTTTTAACATTAGCGTTTTGGTGGCTTTAGCAACTGTTTCAGGTGATTTATTTTTCAGAGGAACTAGCCACAGACATCTAGAGAATACGTCTATTATGAATAGAATGTAGCGGTAACCATCGTTATACACAGAATACCTTTGTATGTCTGTTAATCTGCTTGCCAAATAGAATCAATCGAGGAAGCCGTTGTTGGCTGTTTTAAACCTTTTTCTCACAGGCTTATGAAGCGTATAAGCGTCCTTCCCTCAAAAATCTTTCAACATCTTTTTTTCCTACTCCGTAAACACTTCTGTACAGTCTATCTACGCCGCCGTAAGAGGATGGGTTAGAAACGTCATAATAGCGTTTAGTTAATACGTTAACCATTTGCGTATTTTAGAGGCACGTGGGTAGGGTTGGTTTAACCTCTTCTTGCTCCTCTTCAAAGGTGTTACCGCCGGGGGCGACGGCGTCTTCAATTGTGTCACATGCGTTGCATGTTCCAAGTCTTTTAACCTGTTCAGATTTCCTATCAACGTTTTAGGGACATTTATTTGTTGTAGTCTTGCTTTAATATGCTTCCAGCCTGATGGTGATGGCCTGTCCCACTTTCTCACCAGATCATGGACAATGTCTACGATATTCGATCCCTGTACCTTTGATCCTTCCACAATGATCTCTCCTGTATCGGTCCATTGTATGGCGGAATCCTCATTCAATAGATTATAAAGACTTAAGCCTTTACTCCTCAATGTATGTTGGAGGGTTTTTAATACATGTTCGATATGTTGTGTGGCTAATCTTTTGGTTGGTCAGCTGTATCGTCGGGTTCAGATCCTATGTCGCCATGTCCATCGTCCCCGTGATGTGCCTAATAACCACAGGAATCTCTGTAGGGCTCTTATAATTTTCGTACTCGTGAAGAAATTTCTGCAGAGCTTCTTGGTATAAGATTCTTTTCTCATCAGGTGTTTTTCACTGTTTAATAGAGCTAGCAATTCGCTTTCCATTCTTTTAAGTCTGCTTTTACGGGGATCTAGATCGTGTCTGGATTCCTTTGCAGTGAAGCGTACACCTCGTAAGGAATCACTACCACTTTCTTCATTATATTAATCTAGTCAGTAAAGGACCCAAAACTGAAAATAAGATGGGGAGAAATGACCCTCCTGTTTGTACAATAATTCGTTTTTTCTTCGCTACAGTTGACTTTTACGAGCGAGTGCACGTATTATGTTCTTGTAGCGGCGTAGGCGAGCCTTCTGATGGGTTTTCATTGATACATTGCAATTTATAACGTTGAGACAGATTTCACAGATGCATTTTAAAAAGTCGGCTCGATATTTTTAATAAACATCTGCTGCATTGCCCGGGGCAGTCGATGATAGATTTTTATTAATTCACGGTATTTCTTTAGTCTCTTGTCATTCTGGAATATACACCGTTTCAGGCTCGTTTGGAAATATATTCGTTCGCAGAAGCACTCTAAACGTGTTGCGGATGAAGGTCGCAAAGCAAATATCCGTAACGCGTGCTTGTAGCTTCTTTATAAACTTCCAAAAACTCCTTACGCTGATTCGGGAACATTTGATTGGCTAATACCCCAATTTGTGATACATCTACGTTGCGCGAATAAGACTAGATATTGCGTATTTAACGACACATCGCGCATGTATCTATTTTGAAAAATAGATTCTGTTGATGAAAACACGCTTATGTTAAGATGGTGGGAGAATACTGTAAATGTCTCGGCAAACGTTTTATCCATCTCCAACATGAGATCGTCAATTACAATGATTGTATGTTCATTTCCCTTTAACGAATTAACGTCATATACGCCTTTGTGGAACAAAATATCATCTTGGTACTCGTTGAACACTGATACGTCGAATACACCATATAACTTTACGCACAAATTTCGAGAACATCTCTCCTTTTTCTTTAATGATTTTAAGCATAAACACAGTTTTACCACATCCTGTAGGTCCAGATATAATACATGTGGATGGGCTCGTGAATCTGAATTTTTCTACAGAGTCCATTTCTAACACGTCACACTCCTAAGTGGGTCATTTACAAAATATTACAAATTTTGAGTGCTGTTCCTTAATTTCTTCTCCCACAGAACCGTGAATGACGATGAGGTAGAGCACCCATCATTGACATTACGGATGACGACCTCGACGACAGTGTAGTTGTGATCTCCTCCTGCCAACGAACCCTCACCAGCGATACCGGTAGCACGTCCAAAGCGGAGGTATGAGAACCCCACGTCAGGTATAAAGCGCCCGAAATACGCGCCTGTTGCAGCGGTAATAGGTCCCCAACCCTCAACTTCTTACGCAACAAGCCCCCAGCAGCACCTCCGCTAATATACCCCCTTATTCATACGCCGCCCCGTTCTGTTAAGTCTACAATAATAGATCCCCAACCCTCGACCTCCTACGCAACAGGCCCCCATCAGCACCACCTTCCGCTAATATATCCCCTAATTCATCCGCCGCCCCCGTTCTGTTGAGGATGAAATAACGTTCGAGTTGGTGCGCTCCGCAGCTCCCACCCCAGCCTTGACTAGAAATCGGTATAGAGTCAGGGTCGACCCTAGAGCCATGTATAGCAATGGAATTGAGCGCGGGCTACGCCGGGTTGTACAGCTTATTATAGAGTTTGCTCTTCAGAATCGCGACGAGCGTGAAGTCAGGACGAGTCTGTCCTTTGGATTCGGGTCAGATGACTGTGATGTAGACGATTATTAGGTGATAGTGCCATTTAGACGTTTGGCGGCTGAAGATGTAGAATATATTTAGGACGTATAATGCAAGCCGCCCAAAGTAGTATAGCCTTTAATATGGACAACTTCACGGTAAATATTGACCGTGTATTCCGTGTTGCGGGTCATAGTGCCATACCGTACACTCTTAACCTCAATTCTCCGACTATTTAACGAAAGCATATAAACGTCGATCGTGGTTGCGGCTTTATAGCAGTACTCTTAGCACGTATGTTTACTGTACAAAATACACGGACTCAAAAATTTGGTTGCCTACGGTCGTGGAGCGTGCCCGTAAACTAGCTGTAGACTGTGAACTTGAATTTGACTGTAATATGGGTCCTGAAGAGCTGAGAAGGGTAGAACAGGAAATGAATGTCCGCATAGTTGTTTTGGGTTGGATGATCGTCGTAGGACTGTGTATGTTTTTAAAAGCTGTGTGAGAGATCGTACAAGACCCCTACTTATTTTAGGATTGTCAGGGACGACGTATCTCCCCATCCGTAATATAAGGTGGCTTTATGCGAGTTATGACAAAAGTCGAAAATATGGGAGACATCATGATTTGTGTAAGGGGTGCCTCGAGTTTGCGGATGATATAGTGAGACATTGTAAAGAATGTCACATGGTATGTGAGCAGTGTAAAAGCACCAAATGTGAAAGCCGTGTAGTTGAAGCTGAGAAGAGAGACTGTGATGTGTGTAGACGCACATTTTTCAATAATAGCTGTTTTGATTTCCATAAATCAATTGTCACGTGCAGGAAAATGAGAATCTGTGAATGTGGTATGTTTCACACAATGGATAATTGGGGAAATTTAAGCACAAGTGTGACGTAATTCACTGTCCTACATGCCAGGAGGAATAAGGCGGATGGAGTAAAGCATGTGTTATATGAAAGATGCTAAGCCTAAAAATAACCCTTGTATAACTGTATACTACGATATAGAAACATATACGAACGCTGAAACCAAAGAGGTAATTCCACATTTACTTGTGAGCCAGACCATCTGTGATGAGTGTATGGGTATCGAATGTGACGACTGCCCCAAATGCGGTAAACGGACAAACGTTTTTAAAACGAATGTCCGCGATAGTCCTGTGAAACTATTTGTGTCCTATATTGTCAAGTTAGCAGACAAGTTCAAAAAAATGACTGTGTATATTCTCGCCCATAACGGGGCAAAGTTTGACACGCAGTTCCTTTATAAGTAGTTGCTTGAACACGAATCTTCTGAGATATTTACAGGTGATCCATTGAAAAGAGGCAACAAATTAATACAGATGCAGATAAGAGGCAATGTACAATTTAAAGATACTTTATTATTCACACCTTGTAAATTAGCAAAGCTACCCAAGGTGATGGGAGTAGCAGCTGAAGTTTCCAAAGGATACTTCCCTTACACTTTCCTCACCAGCGAGACTTTAAACTACGTAGGCCCACCACCCCCCAAACATTATTTTGACTGTATGGATGAACGTGACGACTTTGATCGATACTACGACAGTTTTAATGAAAGTAACCCTTATAATATAGCTGATGAATGTGAGCGTTATTGCGTGAATGATGTGCGCGTGCTTAGAGTATGTTTCCAGGCCTTTAGAAGGATGTACATAGCCCGTTTCAAATGCGATCCACTGCAAGTCGCAACCACCATCGCATCATTATGTTTACGGTGTTCAAGAATAACTTCATGCCTAAAGAACCTTAGCCATTATTCACCGAAACAACCCCCGCAGTTACGGGCACAAGGCTATTTACTGGCTCATACACCTACAGCAACAGACAGGTGTATACATAAAGCACGCCCGCAACACGGGTGAAGTACCCATTAAGATTAATGGACGTGTTTTTTGGGTTGATGGGTTAAGTGAAAACCGTGTCACTGGTGTGAAGACTGTGTCCTCCTTTAACGGTTGCTGGTGGCATGAATGCCCCCGTCCTGAGTGCGGAATCACGGAATATCCACGGTAGGTCTCCTGCCGACTGTCTTGCATCGACCCGCACCCGCGATCAACTTATAGGATCACAGTTCACTCACAAAGTCTTGTGGGAGCATGAATATGATGCACGGATGGAGACAGACGAGGTGTACCGTGAGGAAATAAAACCGATCAAGCGTTCAATGGTGCTGGATCCTCTCAAATGTGGTGATAGTTGTTTGGAGGACGTACAAATCCTTTCAGACTATACTTTCCACCTACGGAGGGCGTGAAGCTCCATTACTACGATTTCTGTTCTTTATACCCATACGTGATGAAGAGCAATCCGTACCCCGTGGGCGCTCCTGAGAAACTGGTGGGACCTAGCCTACCTCCATCAATGAATTTTCAAAAATTTGAATGATCGTTACTTTGGGCCTCTTTCGTAGACGTACTCCCCCCACGCAATTTATGGATGCCGATTTACCTGTCGTTATCGACGACAAGCTCATGTTTCCCCTGTGCGTGAAGTGCGCTGAAGAGGATAACGGCGAATGTAACCATATACCCCACCAGCGTAAGATCAGAGGCGTATATACAAGTCCTGAGCTGGCCCTAGCCGTACGCCATGGTTATAGAATACTGAAGATACATGAGGTGTGGAGGTTTCAGAAGCTACCCAACCTTTTCACACCATATATAAACACCTTTTTGAAGGATAAGGTTGAGGCATCAGGGTATCCGCGAGGAGTTGATACCGAAGATGAAAAGTCTGCCTATATTCAACGTTACCGCGACCGCGAAGGTATACAACTTGATCGTGTCCAAATTGTAAAGAATCCTGGCAAGCGCTTTAGTTCAAAGTTGTGTCTAAACAGTCTATGGGGAAAATTTGCACAGAATACCGGCAGAGGGAGCATTCATTTGGCACAAAGTTATAGCGATGTCTGGGATTATGCCAATGCCCCCGATAAAGAGGTCATGGAGATCGTGAATGTAGGTAATACTTACGTAATAAAGTACAACAACACTGAATTTGCCACAGATACCTCAAGGGTTACAAACATACCTGTGGCCAGCTTCACAACAGCCTACGCCCGTATAAAACTTTGGGGTCTTTGCATTCTCTTGGGCGGAGAGTATTGTATGCCGATACAGATAGCGTGATATTCACAGAGAGGGAGGGTGAATACATGCCCGCTATTGGGGAGTTCCTCGGCGAGCTCACTGATGAGATCAAGGATGAGTATGGGGACAACGCATACGCCGACTCTTTTGTCTCAACAGGACCTAAGACTTATGGGGTACGGGTCAGGGTGGGGGAGGAAATGAAATATATCATGAAAGCAAAGGGTATTACGCTCAACCATGCGAATCGGCAGATTGTTAACTTTGAGTCGTTGAAGGATCTAGTATGTTTGGACGATGATGAGGGCGAACAACCTCCCCAACTAATTGTAGGCACCCACAATTTTCGGGCACAGAAGCTGGGGGGCGTGAAGGAACTTAGGGGTACGAAGGTGTGCCGTAACACCTATAGGAAACGTTACCAGTTACCTGGTACCTATGATACCGTACCCTTTGGATACCAAAACGAATGATGCTTCTATTGTTAACTGACACGTATTTGTCTTGTATATAATCGTTTCTATTGATTTATTACACGTATTTGTAAATATATATAACTTGAATATCTCGTTTATTAAATAAATCATGTTTCAATTAGCGTTTCACTTTCTCCTTTGTGTGTGTGTATGTGTGTGTGTGTGTGTGTGTGCGCACAGGTGAAAGTTCTAAGCTCCGCCCACTTTAAGACCGTGAGTCATGCTACTATCTGGGAGTCCCTGCGTGGTCAGTCGACTGCAGTAAGCCTGAGAGATCAGACGTGTATTCAGATCTGACGTGTATTCAAATGGCTACCTTTAATATTGCTTGTACAACGTTTATGAAATGGTATTCAGCAAAGTGTCAGGATGTGGTGGATACCGAAAAACTTCCTATTCCTCCCTCCTATACCTCTTTTAAAAACACATTGGATTGTGCGAAGTTCCAAGATGTACAAATACTCTACGGATGATCTGGTGAGACCATTGAAGGCTTTCGTTGCACAGACGATGTGCTGAAGTATACTGCAGAGCTAAACTTTATAAAGTCTCACATACACCGTGAAGTAAAAGAAACAACGCGTGCAGAAGAGAAGCAGCAGGTATGGATAATGAGTCTTGCGGATGGGTGGTGTGACAAGCGGTATTACGTCATGCTACACCATGTCGATTACTCATACCCTACGACTGAAAATGTGAATCTCGTGATCGGTGACCAGAAAACTCGGTCCCGAAAACTCGGTCCCGGAAAACTCGGTCCCGAAAACTCGGTCCCAAGAAAACTCGGTCCCGGAAAACTCGGTCCCAAGAAAACTCGGTCCCGGAAAACTCGGTCCCGGAAAACTCGGTCCCAAGACGGTGACGATGACGGTGACGGTGACGATGAAATTTTTCCAAAAAGTAGAGAAAAATAAAAAAACGCAAAAAAAAAAAAAAAGGTGAAATACATAATAATAATAATAATAATAATAATAAAAAAAAAAAAAAAAAAATTAAATTGAAAACAAGAACAATAAAAAATAAGAAAAGAAGATAAAAAATAAGAAAAGAAAGAAGATAAAAAAGTAAAAATGAAAAAAAAAGGAAAAATTAAGCATCATATTTTAATAAAGCGATAATTTTGTTGAATCTTTTTCTTTTTTCAAATTCATCTGTCACAATTTTGGTGCCGGGTTTTACATTATACAATATTACTTCAGTTACAGTTCTTGCATTTCTATTCTCCACTGGTACATTATAGATGGTTCCTTTATCTCTTTTTAAAAAAAAAACTTTATCCCTTTAAATCTATTTCATTGTAAACTAAACATTGTCTTAATGTCGCTTTTATATCTTTTTTTTAAAAAGAACTTTATCCCTTTAAATCTATTTCATTGTAAACTAAACATGTATATAAAAATTAGTTGGTTGTATATTGTTATCATTTTACTTTTGGAATAAAGTTTAATTTAATTGTTTTCATTCATGGTACCCAATTTTCTTGAGACCGAGTTTTCCGGGACCGAGTTTTCCGGGACCGACCGAGTTTTCCAGGACCGAGTTTTCCGGGACCGAGTTTTCCGGGACCGAGTTTTCGGGACCGAGTTTTCCTAGAACCCTCGTGATCATGGACAATCTTAAGTATTTTTATCACTATATTAACGTATATCATGATGAGGTTCGTAGTGAGGTTGTGGCTAGTGCCCTGCGTGAGTTTTTAACAGACTGTAGAGACGAGTATCGTTTGATGGGCAGAAAGGAAAAATATGAACATATGTTCCTCTCAAATAGTGCGCCGGAGTGTGAAGATGTTTAGTAAAACATAAAATGTTCCTAGTTCTTATCCTGAGGTAAAATGTCTGGTGCGTAGGCTGGTAGTGATGAAATTAATTCTTGTACCGAAATATGTACAACAATTCGGTACGACTCGCGGATCATACGAACAAGCCCATTCACGTATCGTCGAGTCAGCCGCCCGTCGAACCATTCCTGCCTACCTGCGTGCCTCACACGGCTCATAGTTATCTCAGAGTTTGAACCGTGGACGTGCGCTCCTCGAATACGATGGAACTTCCTTTGAGCAGCATTCTCAACGCCTCGTACGATCTGTCCGTGACGAAATCGTTGCGCGTGTTCAGGCGTAATTCCGGTACCATTAACTATGTACTGGAAACGGAATGTAGACAAACAAACAAACGGGTTTATTTAAGTGTCGAGGAGATGAATAGAATCTTCGTGATAGTTGAGAAGTGGAGTGAAGATCGTTATAAAATACCTGCCAACGTAGGTACAAGAAGAGAGCAGATTAGTGACGCACCCTCATACGCCGTTGTATGTACGTTGTGTATAAATAACGATCGGCCGTGCATTGATATACGGCTGATGTGGAAGAATGCTTCTGATAATAACGCTCTTGTTCCTACGCGAAACCGTTTCATCCTCGACAGAATGTTTGAAATCGTCGGATTCCGCAAGCTGAAACCTATATTAGACGCGCGTGTTACGGACATGCTTTATTTTGATACAGTACTTGAATACGCCTACACCGCTCTGGTCGATGGGTTTACCGAGTGTAGGGCTGGTGAGAATAGTCTAGTGCTGGATGTTTATTTAAAAGTTTAGACTCTTTGAAATACCATGAACTTTGGTACAAAGCAATTGATCGGTACAAGGCTGAGCTCACCTACACCGTTCACCCTGAAGAACTATTTCTTTATATAACGCGCAGTTGTCGTAACGATTTAGAAGATTATTTCAATTGCCGCTATGTTGAGTGAGTTCACGATTGAAAAGCTCGAGTCGGTAGAAATAAACCCTCGATTGAAAAAGCGTGCTTATAAACTTGTGTTTAATAATGTAGCTAACGATGAACTCTTTGTGCGTGCTTTTGATTGTATTCTAGACGTATTTAAAGATGACTTACCAACCGGTTGTAAAGTGGGAACAAAAATAGTACTGAGCGATATGAAAGCCCTTCATATCGAATACAGGTTTCCCTATACTTTAAGCGGTGAAATATTATTAAGCCGCATATACTACGTAATGCAGAGCAATAATGATGTAATTGAACGTAAACTCGATTAAGACCGAGTTTAGTATTTTGAAAAAAAAGTGAAATGTATTTATATATTTTGCTTGATATTTCTCCTGTACGATTATATGCATATTTCTATTATTATTGAATTGTATTTATATATTTTGCGTGATATTTCCCCTGTACTGTTATGATTATATGCATATTTTCTATTATTATTGAAATATATTTATATATATTTTGCGTGATATTTCCCCTGTACTGTTATGATTATATGCATATTTCTATTATTATTGAAATGTATATTTATTTCTATTTGAAATGTATATTTATTTTATATTTATCCATAATTGTTTGTATATATTTCCTGTACTGTTATGATTATATGCATATTCCTCAATTGAAATGTATATTTATTTTCTATATATTTATAATAAACAGAATGATGCAATGTTGTTTTACTTAATTGTATCATGTTACGCCTTCTAAACCTACTACCGGTATTCTAAACCAACTTTTAAGAAATTAATAATGTATACAATGGTATCGCTAAAAAGTGGTATCTGCAACTCAAGCCATTTAAGCCTTCTAAGCCAACTGGCTGATTAGGAGTCTATAATAGTGTATACAATAATAATGCTAAAAAGTGGTATCTGGCAACTCAGTCATCGATTAGAATTAAATGAATACATGGCGCTATCTGGCAACTCAAGCCATTTACGCCTTCTAAGCCAACTGGCTGATTAGGAGTCTATAATAGTGTATACAATAATAATGCTAAAAAGTGGTATCTGGCAACTCAGTCATCGATTAGAATTAAATGAATACATGGCGCTATCTGGCAACTCAAGCCATTTACGCCTTCTAAGCCAACTGGCTGATTAGGAGCCTATAAAACAACGCCTATTCGGCTGAAGTCTTAATATGCACTTGGCTCCTGCCAGGTGAACACCTCTCCTCCTTTCTCTCCTCTTTTCTCTCCTTTCTGGCCCTTTGGGGGGAATAGCTTGGGGAGAACTCCGCCTCCAAGTTGCATGCCCCTTGCAACCTAGGTTGGCAACAAAGGCCAGTACTCTTTTTTTTTCTTTTTACTTCTTTTTTTTAATTTGTTTTTTTTTTGCAACACCCCCCTTGCAACAAACCCCCACCCCCCCTTTGCAACATTACGTAATCACTTGCAACATTCTTGCACTCTCCCCTTTTGCGGCTATACTACTCTGGTCTACCTAACTGTGTTCGTAATTGCGTATTGTGCATGTCCTCCGTGGTGACGGAGGGGACCTACAATTTTACTTGGGTTCCAACCACAAGGAACATAAGAACATAAGAAATTTTTATAGTGGGCACACTAAGGACCACGTCGGCCCATCGAGGCGGCTCCACTATGTAAAAATTGCCTGTACATTGGCAACAACCAATTTTTATAAAACTAAATAATTATCAATTTAAAACTAAAGATAGAATCTCTGGATCCAGAGGATCAAGTCATAATAGACTACTATCCACAAATATGTTACACTCTATATCTATTTATAACCGACATGCAAATATATCAGATCCAAAGAATCCAGTCAATTGACCAAAGAATCCAGTCAATTTATACATTTCCTTCTTCATAATATTTATTTGTTCGTTTTCATTATTATTCATTTTAATCTAATTTTGTTTCAACAGAAGTAAGGATTAAATGTTCCTTCGTCTCCACTCAACATCTTATCACGTTCAACGTATATTTTACTTTCAATACAGACTGCTATAGGTCTTTATAGGGCTCCCATAGCTTTAACTCTATTTATATAGATGACGGAATGACCTATGACGTGTCTTATACCATCCACACTGTATATATGTAGTTTGTGGTTTTAATTTCAAAGAAATTCACAATTTTACTATGAAAATATCTAGGACAACCCCATCTTATTTCAAACTCTCTCTCGCTCTCTAAGTTAATTAAAAGTTGCGCCTCGAAGCGTCCGCCTCACTTGCTTTGCATTTTTATTATCTAACCTAACCTAAACTAACTTCACTTAATCCAATCAACTCTCCGTGTTTTATAATTTAAAAGATTAAAAAATATATTTATAGTTTGTTTATATTTTATATTTACATAATTTATATAATTTGTATAATTTTTACGCTAATATTATTTTAATTATATTTTACTTTGCAGCGTTTCATTACGAATATTAGTTGTATGCTTAATAAATTGTATATACACAATCTTATAATCATTTCACTATCGCATACAGTTCCCTGCCTAACATTATTATAAATGCAACATTACTTAACGGTAGTACATATGCAGATATGCTCAGTATGATGCTCCGTGTAAAAAATGTTAAACTTTTAAGTTTTCTTCCACATTATGTGTAATTATAAATGCCTTAAGCATTGATTGATTTTATTATATATGTTACGCCCAACCATCGAAATCGTTCAGTGAGCTAAAAAAACAGCCACAACGCGTTGTGGATGCATCTAAGTGACCACACACACCGATATTAGATATTTTTTCGCTTCATGGCCGTTCTCAAACAACCGCAACGCGTTGTGGACAATTCGAATATGACCACAACGCGTTGTGGACGATTTGAAACGACCACACACCGATGTCTTTCATCAAACTCTATTTAAACACGACGTATATTGAAATGATATAAACACGACGTATATTTATCGACGTATTCACCGATTAAAAAGCAAAGTTAAGCAGATATGCTAGAAAAAAGATAAAGTCCTTTAAAAAATTATTATCAATAATTTTCCCGTAGGTTTCGATTAATTTTAAGCAACTTTAGAATAAGACGTAAATGTAAAAATTAACCAACTGGTTAGGTCAATTGAATGCCCGGTTAGGTCAATTGAGTGTCTGGTTAGGTCAAATGAGTGCCCGGTTAGGTTAATTGTACGTCCTTGACGATTGGTTAGGTTAAGCCGTGATATTTTCGTTAGTTTTAACGAAAATATCACGACTTAACCTAACCAATCGTCAAGGGCGTACAGTTGACCTAACCTGGCATTCAATTAACCTGGCATTCAATAATTTTCAAATCGTCCACAACGCGTTGTGGTTGTTTGAGAACGGCTATGAAGTGAAAAAATATCTAACATTGGTGTGTGGTCACTTAGGTGCATCCACAACGCGTTGTGACTGTTTTTTTCGCTTACTGAGCGATTTCGATGTTTGGGCGTAACATATATATAAAATGTCCATAATTTTATGTTTGGATGTGTCATTCAGTATGTGCGCCGCACAGTATAAAAGATTCAACTTATTTGATAGTTGTACCCAGGCATAAAATTAAGTTTTTATAAGAAGTATATTTAAATATCTTCTCAAGAAAAGGTATATCTTAACAAGTAGTATATACTACGTGATCCATCCCTCTTTATTATAATGAATTCGTTCGTAAGGACTGTATTTCCTTTTTGTTACAGTTACCAACAAACGTAGTAAATGTTTCTACCGCAGGTAGTTGTAGGTTATCTCCCCCCCCACCAATTTTGACAGAATATTTTCGTTAAAACACGAAAATATCACGACTTAACCTAACCAGTTATCAAGGGCGTACAGTTGATCTATTATTAATTATAACATTGTTTTTTTCTGGAATAGTATTTACTATTTACTAATAGATCAACTGTACGCCCTTGATAATTGGTTAGGTTAAGTCGTGATATTTCGTTAGTTTTCACAAAAATATTCGTCAAAATTGGTGTGGAGGTGGGGGAGATAACCTACAAGTACCCTACCGCATTCCAAACGAAGCAAAAGTAGGTGGAAATCTACAATAAACGTCTCTTGCCAACGTTTGCAACTAAGAGTAGATTTAACTATGTCTTCATATTTACTAAATTTGTTTTTCTGAGTTGCAGTTTAGTTTAGTTTAAATCTGTATATAGTTTTTGTCTGTATACACTATTTAATGTTATGTTTAATACTATTGTTAAGAGGTCTTTCTCCCTCTCTTTATATTTTATGTGAGTTCAAACGACGGTTCAGGATCGACCCCTCTGCAGCATCCCGCCTCATTTGCGGGATTTGGTGAAGGAGGGAATTGCTGTCTGATCTCCTCCTGCCCTCGTAGCCAGCCATGCATGGTTGGTCAGGGACTGTGCACAGGAATTTGTCCAGCTGGACAAGTATATACTATATATACACACAGTATATACTTACTTGTGACTTATACTTATGATGGCTTCGAACGACAGTTCAGGATCGATATGCGACGACTCCTCTGCAGCATCCCGCCTCATTTGCGGATTTGGTGGAGGAGAGGGTTTGTTTTCGCTTTCCTCCTGCCCTCGTAGCCAGCCACACATGGCTGGATAAAGACTTTGCATAGGAACCTGTCTAGCTAGTTCTTGAAATTGGTCAGGTTGGTATGCTGGAGATTCCTCAGTTCTTGTGGCAGTACGCTGAAGAGTTTTGAACCTCGTATCGTGAGGGTATTTTCCACCCTCGTTTCATTGGCCCCTTATCCAACCGCAGTTTGGAAAATACAGAATCTGCCTCTTCTCTCATTCCAGTGTGTTTCTATATTATTTATAAAGTTTGGGGCTCACCCCTTGAGTATTTTCCATATGTATATTATTGTGTATTACTTACGTCTTCTTTTCAGGAATTAGAGTTTCAGGTATGTATGGTATGTATGTAGTCATCTTTCTTCTTTTGGCCCCTTATCCAACCGCAGTTTGGAAAATACAGAATCTGCCTCTTCTCTCATTCCAGTGTGTTTCTATATTATGTGTAAAGTTTGGAGCACACCCCTTGAGTATTTTCCATATGTATATTATTGTGTATTACTTACGTCTTCTTTTCAGGAATTAGAGTTTCAGGTATGTATGGTATGTATGTAGTCATCTTTCTTCTTTTGGCCCCTTATCCAACCGCAGTTTGGAAAATACAGAATCTGCCTCTTCTCTCATTCCAGTGTGTTTCTATATTATTTATAAAGTTTGGGGCACACCTCTTGAGTATTTTCCATATGTATATTATTGTGTATCACTTACGTCTTCTTTTCAGGAATTAGAGTTTCAGGTATTGTGGTACAGTATGTATGTAGTCATCTTTCTTCTTTCTATTTTAGACGCAAAAGTCCCTTATATTTTATAGGCTGACCATACGTACCGTTTTGAACGGGACAGTACCGTTTTTTTTATATTTCCTGGCCGTCCCTGTCACTGAAGAATAATTGTAAGCTCAATATGTTTATGTACTTACTTTCTCATGAATACAGAATATTACATAACCCCCGTCCCTTTTTTGCCATCCCAATGTCCCGTTTTTGTCTCAAGGAAATATGGTCAGCCTATTTATATAGCTTCTATGTTTGCACTGTCTCGTTTACTGTATGGACTTGTGAGTAATGAGCAGTACTCAATTATTGGCAGGATTAAACTCTTCCATAGCTTTAGCATAATGTTCGCTTTTCTGCTGTGGAAGCTCCTCCAGATAATTCCCATTATTTTTCTAGCTGTTGTAATTTTAATGTTAGGGTGTTCTGCGAATTTGCACTCGATAACATTATTATTCTAAGATCGTTGACGTGTGGGTTTGGTGTTACCTGTTTGTCTTGTAGTGTCTTGTACCCTTTATTCTGTAGCTCCTTGTTGTTACCATACCTTATAGGTTGGAATGTTTCTTCGTTGCACTTCATATGTTGCCTTCCTCCCACTTCAACAATGTTTCAGTGTCGTTTTTCTAATTTTTCTGTCACCTTCATTTGATATTTTCTCGCATATTTTTGTGTCACCCGTGAAGCAAGATACGATACTATCATTAATAGCTGCATCAATGTCTGAAATTATTATTATTATAAACAGCAAGGGAGCTAACACTGTACCTTGTGAGACTGAGTTCACGACTTCTGAGTTAATTCCATTTACTTACTAGTACTTTTTGTGTTCTTCGAGTCAGCAAATTAAATATTCATCGTCCTAGCTTTCCTGTAATTCTTGTGTTCTCAAGTTTATCACACACACACACACACACACACACACACACACACACACACACATATATAATATATATATATATATACAGGGTGAGGCACGGGAATCAAGTGTTTTTTGAATAGCTAGTAATCGGCCATTAGGAATGGGAGGGGCGTGCGGTAGGTAGCATTCCATTCCTGGGTTCATAGCATTTAACTTTAACTAACACTCACCTTTATCTTTCAGGTGCCATCATGGAGCAGTGGACGTTTAGAACACCGCATGTTCGCGTATGATCTTTTGTTAGGAGTGGCGAGTCAGTGACAGCAGTTCAGCGTGCGTTTCGCCGCAGATTCAACATTCATCGAAATGACTCTGTTCCCGCTCGTGACACAATCTTACGTTGGGTTAACAATCTTCGAACAGGAGGCTCAATAATGAAAACAAAACCGAAGGGGCCGCAACGCACTGTGCGTACTCCAGAGAACGTTGAAAGGGTCAGACAAGCGATGTTGCAAAGCCCAGGCCGCTCTGCTCGGAGACATTCAGCTGCACTCGGAATCAGCAATCGTACTGTTAGACGGATTTTGCATGAAGAATTACATTTTCACCCATACAAGTTAGCGATGGTGCAGGAAATGAATGTAAACGATTGCCCCCAACGACTGAATTTTGCACAGGAAATGCTTGCACTTTATGAGCAGAATGAAAACATGATGGTGGTAATGAGTGATGAAGCCCATTTCCACCTTAATGGGGCCGTCAACAATCAAAACTGTCGGTATTGGGCTGCTGAAAATCCGCGACAACTCCATGAAAAACCGCTGCATAGCCCTAAGGTTACAGTTTGGTGCGCGGTGGGAAAGTTTGGCGTCATCGTCCCTATTTCTTCGAACAAATGGGGTTACCGTTACCATAACATCTGGGCGTTACATTGAGATGGTGAACACCTTTTTCATCCCTGAGTTACGAAGAAGGCGTATTGCTCGTCGACATTTGTGGTTTCAGCAAGATGGGGCCACGCCACACACCGCCAGAGCTTCAATGGCTGTTCTTCGCCCCCTGTTTCCCAACCATCTCATTTCGAGATTTGGTGACATTGCATGGCCCCCTCGGTCCCCTGACTTGTCCACATGTGACTTCTTTCTATGGGGTACCTCAAGTCACGTGTCTACGAGGACAAGCCCCGTACATTAGATGCATTGAAGGAAGCGATCCGTCAACAAATCATCCAAATCAACAGAGACCTGCTGGGAAGAGTGGAGGCCAATTTTCGTAAACGCCTTCAACAATGCGTCGACGGCCAAGGACATCATATGCCAGATATAATTTTCGGTACATGATTATTATGACATGAAATGCTATGTTCTTACGAATGTTGTTCTACCAATATATTTTCTTTACAAAAATAAATATCATTTTCCTGATTATTCCAAAAACACTTGGTTCCCGTGCCCCACCCTGTATATATAATATATATATATATATAACCAATCAGTGCCTAAGACCGATCATTTATTATAATCAAATATATCATAAGTGCAAGTTCATGTGCATTTATGAAGGGAGACAAAGAAAAAAACATTTCTTGTCCAATACACAATTCAGATTACAGAATACGAGACAAACAATACCAAATTATAGCAAAGGACTCTTAAAAGCGTAACAATTCGTCAAACAATTTTGTTTTTATTTATAAAATGCAGCCTCAATTTTAGTATTTAAGATATCTCAAAATTCATTAACTTGTATCCTAATGTCACTTTCTAATAATAGAGATTTGCGCCTTCCTATATATTGCATTATATTATTATTATTATTATTATTATTATTATTAAAGGGAGGAACTGAAACTAAATAAAAATAAAATGCAGTTATTTTTATTAACTGTAGGTAGAAATATAATATAATTATTGAGGAAGGAAATAGTTTTCAGATACTACTTCAGGATGATTAAAGGAAGAGATTGAGTCGGCTATCCTCCTGGTGAGGAAAAGAACAGCCGTAATTGAGAAGTCACAGACGAGACGTGAGAGACATAGAAGACGTTCAAAGTGGATTATCCTTGTGAACTCGATTTTAGTTGTTTTATTTTTAAAGTATTTTCGATTATGTTTATAAACTCGAAAGGAAGCGAGTTTCTTTCTTTTTCCTTTTCTTTTGTGTAAATACTCTTACAAAGAGTTTTATTTTGTTGTTTTACTGTTTGTGTAGTCTAAGTATCATATACGTATCATAAAGGGAGACAAATTGATCAATGAACGAAGACTCTAACACCAGTGGCACATCGGTGAAATGCGATAGGTTTAAACTACCCGTCAAAGTTAATGTCAGAATCTAATATTGGTGGCTTGGAGGTGGGACTCGGTCATCAACAATGACGAGGTTTTAGGTCGAATTTAACAACTCATAGTTTACAAATACAGACAAGTATTCAATATTTAGTGGTGACCTTCTCGGGCTCTTCAACCCCACCCACTCCTCAATCTGCTCATGCTTCTTAGTCTAAGTACAGTAAGTACAGTATATCCTCTCAAACCCAGATTCTCTAGAACTTGGACATCTTGAAAATCTGTCGTGTCCGAAATATGTCTGGGTTATGGGGAACAAAAACGACACCATTCCTGGTTGCGGAGATAAAGTGTCCGAGGTCGCGGCGAGTGAGCTTAACTCCACCATTTCGATGCCGAGCGCTGATTGGTTGCTAGGTTCTCTCACAGTGCTTACGTGATTTGTGAATTTTTATTGATTTACAATATTTACTGCTTTTGATAACTTCGCCGTGTATTGCAATGTGTTATAATCGTTGTGACAGCGCTATGTGTACATATAGTGGAGACTGGGACCTCTGTGACGATGCCACGACACGTGCCGGAGAAAGGATCATCCAGGGTCCCCAAACCTACCAGGAAAAACATACGGATAACAGTAAAGGAGAAGCTGGAATTCCTTGACAAGCTTGATCGTAAAATTCTAATGAAGGATATCATGGAGCGGTATAGCATCAGGGGGAGTACGGTATATGATATCCAGCATGCAACGGACGACCCGAGATCGTTCAGCTTGTCGGTGGAGGAAAGAAAGCCAGCGTAGTTCAAAGTAATTCGATCGAATCCTTTAAAAAGAGACTAGATGCTTATCTTGCCTTAAACTCCCAGTTAAAAACATTTGTTAGCGGGTAGAAGTATTGAAGAGTTTTCACTTGAATTCCCTCCACTGTACTTTAAAATTTTCACTTTATCTTTAAATTTGTTTCCTACCTCTCAACCTCTTTTCTCTGCTTTGCTTTGAAACTTTCACTTGTCATTAAGTTTTCTTACTTCTTTTAATCTTTCTTCTTAAACAAACAGACTCGCAGGGACCAGCCGGTCTATTGCTGTTTGGTGCGAAGTTGGAAGCGAGTCTGCGGGTCACTTGGGAGTGAATTCAAGGCAAGTCGAGGTGGGTCACGGGTCATGAGGTTGACCTACCTGACCCGGGAGCGGGTCAAGGTGGGTCAATGCTGTGATTAAGTGAGGCACAAATTTCTAGTCAAATTTTAAAAATTCGCATGTTTTCGCGTGTCAACAGCTTGTAGTTATAGTTACATATCAGTTTGTCATAGCCTACTTGTATTTGTGTACCAAAATAAAGATTTTTATATTTTGAAACAAAATTTACTTTATGATGTATTACTTTATGGTGTAATATGGTGTAATACCAGCTATCTGCTATATTTTGGGGCATCTTTGCGAGTAACCCGGTGTCCACGTTGGGCCTTTCATTATGAAAAAGAAAAACTATAGTATTTGTCAGTTATCATTACTTATTCGAACTATAGTGGATTTAATTTCCCAGAAGAGTTCCTTGTTCTATGCACGGTCTGTGTGTAACATATATACTGTATATCTGGTGAGGGAATATATATATATATATATATATACATATATATATATACACACACACACACACACACACACACACAGAGTGTGTGTATATATATATATATATACCTTTGCACTCAAATAAATTTTAAATTAACATTTCGGGTAGGAATACTTTATAAACTGAAAGAATGACATAATTTTGGTATACAGTATAACAAATTGTAACAAACGAGGGATAGATAAAGAGAGTGTGTGACTGTAAAATCAATAGTCTCCTGAGAGCATCAGTAAAGTACTTTTATAGTTAATACGTCTAAATAAGTTGAAGTGTATACAAGTTAAGCTTCTTTCTAAATGGGGATTGTTACATTCTCAGTCCTCATCCAAGTTGAAACAGGAACATTTGGTATTTACCTGACATCTTACTTGTCGACCTCTGAACCCATCTTTAACTTTTAAAAATAAAAAAGCTCTTAACAAGATGAAGTGTACATACTATAAATTGATCTTCTTTAACGTTCAATTATATACATACCGAGAAATTCCCTAGAGACCATAAATCTTCCATTTAATTCGTTCCATCACAAATTAATCCTCTTTTTAAAGTCTAATTTTTACCTGACATTTATCAGGTAATGGTGGGTAGCTTTAAAGGACTGTTATGGTAGAAGTTAATTTCCAAATATATATATATATATATATATATACACGGTGAACCAAAAGTAGGTGGACAGTAGGTTGAATACGGTTTGTGTTATATTATATTATAACTATGGTGTTCATTATAACATTGGTGTTTGTGTTATATTATATTAAATATTATAACTAAATTTATTTATATTTTATTTTGTATTATAGTATACAAAAAAATTAAATATGTATTCTCAAAATAAACGTTATCATTTACTGTCCACCTACTTTTGGTTCACTCTATATATATATATATAAACTCATTTATTTTTGCCTTGATAAAGGAGCTTACTCGTCCTTCGACCTTAAAGTATGAACTCAAATATATACAAGTACAAGTATTTTACTGATGCCCTCAGGAGACCAGCGATTTTACAATCACACACATTCTCTCTCTCTCTCTCTCTCTCTCTCTTCTCTCTCTCTCTCTCTCTCTGTCTCTCTCTCTCTCTCTCCTTCACAACATCTAAGGTCATATGACGGAGAGGGCTTTCAGCTTTACGAGCGATCCGAACCTCGAATCGGTACATAATATGGACGCAGATGGCTGTCTCTCATTCAATAATTATTAAACAGACCGAACGTCTCATAACCTCGCAGATCTCAAGGGAATCGGTGTTGCGACGTAGTAAATTGTAAAAGAACAGGGGTGATTTTGCTTAAAAGTAAAGTACCAACGGGTCCAGTATTTGGGATACACTAGACCGAGAGGAAAGCGTTGGTCAGATAATAATAATAATAATAATAATAATAATAATAACCACTTAAAGTAGGTATACACAGGCTACAAAATCTTTAGATGGAATATTTTAAAAAATGGTACTGTCTATTTATTTTTTTAATATGTAATAAGTTGGGTTTTACTTATTTTGATTTTGCATCTTCGTGAAATCTTCTTTGAAATAAAATATTGTTCGGTTTTTCTGAGAATGAAATATATTTGATGGGTTTTCACACTTGAGGAAAATAAATTAGCATTCGGGTTTTTCTAAGAACGAGATATTTGATGGGTTTCACCCTTGAGAAAAATTGTTAAGAATAATACGACAATTTACTTATTTAAGTTCGACTACATACTTATATTTTTAAATATTCGGATATACAGGGTGAATAAAAAGCTCTGCCCGATTTTGTGTGAATTGAGGAAACCCAAAATCAGGTGGAACTTTTTATTCATCCTATTTAGGCTCCGTCTCACAACAGCGGAGTTCAAGAAAATAAATAAATCTTTTTTTCTTCATCTTATTATTATTATAATTATTAAGCTATATATACACATTCGTGTATATTTAGGCTCCGTCCCACCATTGGTTCGCATGGAAAAAACAGCGCATATCTTTGTCACTCTTCCGTAGACATCAGTGGTGTGAACACGCCTCAGTTGTTGAAGTTCCATTGCGCCTATGTGTGTGTGTGTGTGTGTGTGTGTGCGCACTTGATGTTGTGCGCTCTATGTTAGGTTTGGTTATTATACTCTATATTCATAGCAGCATTGGGTCAGCGAGTTGCATTACATCAGATGGTCTCTAAACCTTATATACTTTCAAATTTGTTTACTTTTTAAATGGTGATTGTTGAGGTTCATAGTATGACTTCATTATATATATATATATATATATATATATATATCAACATTTATTAACCAATGATAATGAAGCTCATCCAGAGCAAAACTATGTAAACAGTATATATGTACACCAATTTTCAGATTATTATATTCAAAATTAATGATTTAATGAGTATTGTTTATGTTCAACAAATTTTGTTGGTGAACATCGCTCCAGTTTTGAATTGTGGGAGTCGACAAAAGCAGTAAAAACTTTAGTAATAAAATTTTTATTCTCATTTTAGTTATAAAATACATCATAAGATTTATAAAATATAGGAAATGCCTCAATTAAAAAAACCATGAAAATAAAAAAAGAATTTTGAATTTCGAAACAGAACTTAAATCATAAGTTTACAAAAGAAATCAAATTAACATTTTACTCTTTTGGAATTCCTATTAAAAAAATTGTTCAATGTATTTCCCTTCTGTTTCAACAATTTTCTTCAATCTTGGACGAAATTCATCAATGGTTCGCTCGATCTGCTCCTGTGGTATCTCTTCCCATTTCTCCACAAGAAGCTGACGCAAGTGATAAACAGATTTTGCATTTCGGGAAGCATGTTTCATAGCAGATTATTTCGATAGTACTCGATAGTACTCAATAAAATGAATGGGTGTTTTTCCTAACTTTGATATGCCAACTTCTGGTTGCAAAAAGTCTGCTACATTGGACGTGCGAGTAAACTCTGTTATTTTGACTGTTCCGAGGTGGCTCCACAATGAATTTCTTTTCATCAGTGAAAAAAGCCTTTGAAAGTTTATCACGTTATTCGCCGTAAGATTTGTTTTGATCTTTGAACTCGTTTCTGCTCATCAGTTTGAGTAATCTTTTGCCCGTGCACTCTTTTGAAAAGTTTTAGTTGAAGATCTTGTTTAATTATGCGTCTCACACTAGTTTCTGATAATTGTAACTCTTTTGATATGCGAGCTGGTGTCATATGGGTTCTTGGCTGCTTTTCCTGACTTAATATACGTTCTTCGACGTCGTCAATATTGTCTCGTATGCGAACAGTTTTTGGTCTCCCAATTTCCTCTCTTCTTTTGATATCCCCCAGTCTCGTCAATTTTCTTTAGAAGCTTTCCCAAACCACCAAGAGTCCATCCTTTGTCGGGGAATTCGGAGAGTAGTTTCGTTCGCCCATATCTCTTTTCTAGTCTATGATGCTTAATTATAATCTTATCTTCCTCTGAAAATGGCATATTCACTATATTTTATAACCTGCAAAAAAAAATCGTATATTGGAATTTACAAAAGTGAAAATGGAAATAAAGGATTCTTGATTAGTTTGTCGACCATCAGTTGTAGTATTATTAGAGAAATATTTAATAAATCGTTATTTTTGATAACTTCGAACTGAAATTTGGTTTACAGGTAGATGTTTTATATATCTTTTATGTGTATAAGTTTCATACTGATTGTTTGAAAAATGTTGATTCCATGGCTGTTTTTAGAGTGAACCCTTTTTTTTGGCAGACGATGTATATATATATATATATATATAACTTTTTTATTTATTTTTCAAGTTAGGTTAGGTTAGGTAACTATATATTTAACTAGCACTCCCCTCTCCCCGCTTGGCTGCTTAGAGTGAACACCTCGGTGGTAGGGCCATTGTTCACTATAACCGGCTGTTCACTACATCCGAATCGGGGATATGGACCCCCTTTCAGACAACAAGATAAATCAATGCTCGGTGTAGGTGCAGTTCATAACTTTATCCGTAACAGTCAAGGAAAAAAAACGATGTTTTTCATGCCAAAGACATTTAATAATTAATATTTAATATTTAATTAATAATATGCAATGTACCACTTGGTAGAACGATTTGGGCTTGCTTTTCCTCAGGGTTTGGGCGAAAAAATCGACAAAAAAATTCGAAAAATCGAAAATGGGTGAAAAAGTGACATGATCAGGACCTTTGGTGTTCATTATAAGCAGATGAATTTACTATATAAAAGGAAGCGTTCCTCGGTGGTGTAGTGGTTAGCGTCGCTGACTACGAATCCTTCTGCCCCGGGATCGAGACCCGATCACTGCAAGAGGCGCGCAGTAAAACCCAGCTGTTCATCCTTCCACACAATAAAAAAAATTGCTTGTTAGATAAATGGGTACCCTGGGTAGCCTAGTGGTTAAGACGCTGGGCTGCTGGTGGGGGCGTGGTTCGGATTCCCCGTTAAACTGTAGGTCTAAGGTGGAATGACAAACTTGACCTTCGTCAGAATGAACAATTCGGGCTGAAGCAAAACCAAGGTAACCAAGGTACAAGGTGATCAAAAAGTCGATGTGCACCTATATTACTCTGAGAGACAAAAGTGCATACATAGAAGAAGTTAGATATTTTAATAAAAAATTATACGATATCGTGCAATTTGTGTTACTGTAATATTGCACGATATCGTATAATTTTTTATTAAAATATCAAACTTCTTCTATGTATGCACTTTTGTCTCTCAGAGTAATATAGGTACACATCGACTTTTTGATCACCCTGTATATATATTCTGCTGTCATTCCGTGTAATAAAATTTATTTTAACATTTTTCTACATAATTAATTAAATGTGTTGATTAAATTAAATAATTAAATAATTAATAAATAAATAATTAAATGTTGATTCAATTTTTTTTATAAATATGATCTGCATTACAGAAAAAAATGAAAGTTTTTTGACTGATTATATATATATATATATATATGATACACACAGACCGTGCATGGAACAAGGAACTCTTCTGGGATAATTAAATCCACTATAGTCCGAATAAGTAATGGTAAATGACAAATACCATAGTTTTTCTTTTTCATGATGCAAGCCCGACGTGGGCAACAGGTCTCTCGCAAAGAGGTCCCATAAATATAGCTTCCCTCACCAGCTATCTGCAAAGCAGACAGGATCCATGTCCCAAAGCTGGATCCTGTCTGCTTTGCAGATAGCTGGTGAGGGAAGCTATATTTATGGGACCTCTTTGCGAGAGACCCGTTGCCCACGTCGGGCTTGCATCATGAAAAAGAAAAACTATGGTATTGGTCATTTACCATTACTATTCGGACTATAGTGGATTTAATTATCCCAGAAGAGTTCCTTGTTCCATGCACGGTCTGTGTGTATCATAAAAAACTCAGGGAACCATTCTGAGTTCATTCCCATATATATATATATATATATATATATATATATATATATATTATAATGTTATAATGTTGTAATGTTTCAGACCAACAAAGACCCTAGGATCCACTCATGGCTGGTCTACCTAACTGTGTTCGTAATCGTGTATGTGTATGTCGTCCGTGGTGGCGGAGGGGACCTACAATTTTACGTGGGTTCCGAACCACAAGAACATAAGAATTTATGTAAAAACCGCCGGTAAATTGGCAACGACCAATTTTTACGAAACTAAATAATTATCAATTTAAAACTAATTAATTATCGATTTAAAACTAAAGATAGAATCTCTGGATCCAGAGGATCAAGTCATAATAGACTACTATCCACAAATGTTACACTCTATATCTATTTATAACGGACATGCAAATATATCAGATCCAAAGAATCCAGTCAATTTTATTACGGTATCCATCAAGTCACGGTCCATATCGATTGCGGACCAAGTCAAGATTTACAACCATATACATTACAATATATACACTTACGAGAAAAAGTGTAGGTGTGGCTGTAAAGACTGTACAGTAATGTAGAGATGTGTGTGCACCCATTATGGGTCTCCCATTTAAAGGTGTTTGTGGGGCAAGTGAAGATCATGAGTTTTTCAATACCTCACAGTACTATGGGGGGCACCGCTCGGCAGAGGAATCTCTTTAAATGGGGTGTGTAAGGACAGAGAGTATCCCCTAACCCAAGACGCTGCCTCCCTATATCCCACAACACTTGTGTTGAGCTGTGGGATCTATCCCCACAAAGCCTTAATTTTACTATCTTAAACTATACTCTTTCTATCAACATGCGCGTCTAATCGATTTTTAAACATGTTTATAGACGTGCTACTAATTACTTCTACCGGCAAACTATTCCAGCTATTTACTATTCTATGCGTAAAAAGTTTTTCGCAACTGCTGTCTCGAACCTTCTACTTGTCAACTTACACCCGTTATTTCTAGTCCTATTATATTGAGATATTTCGAAAAAGCTATCTCTATCTACGTTATCAAACCCATTCATAATTTTGAAAACCTGGATTAGATCACCCCTTAACCTCCTAGTCTCGAGAGTAGTCAATTTTAACTCCTTAAGCCTATCCTCGTACGACTTTGACCTAAGAGACGGAATCATCTTAGTTGCTCGTCTTTGAACTCTTTCGATTTTGTCTATATCTTTGCGCATATGCGGATTCCAAAATTGGACTGCGTACTCCAAATGGGGTCTAACTAATGATTTATAAAGAGGAACTATAATATCGCGCGATTTGTACTCAAAATTTCGAGCTATGAAACCTAACACTTTGTTCGCCTTATTGACCGCTGCTGTACTTTGTTTCGCTACTTTTAAATCACCAGTGACTATAACTCCTAAATCTTTTTCCTGCTCTACGCTTGTTAAATCTTTCCCTGACATACTATACGAAAATTACCGTTACGCGAACCTATATGCAAAATTTTGCACTTATCCACGTTAATCTCATTTGCCATGTGACTGACCAATCAACGATTTTATTCAGATCTTCCTGAATTTTACCTCTATCTTCGTCATTAATCGCCCTACCACCCAGCTTCGTGTCATCCGCAAACTTTGAAACTGTACTGACTAGGCCGACATCTAAATCGTTATATATAAGAAAAAGCAAGGGGCCCAATACAGAACCCTGAGGAACGCCACTCGCTACATTAGCCCAACACGACTCCGCTCCGTCAACGACCACCCTCTGTTTCGTGCCTCGCAACCACTCTTCTAGCCAATTTATTACTACACCCCTGATTCCATGAGCCTTAGTTTTTTCAATGAGTCTTTTGTGCGGCACGGTGTCAAACGCTTTTTGAAAATCTAAATACACTACATCAACCGCCCGATATCTATCGTAAACGTCAACCACGCTTTGGAAAAATTCTAAAGATTAGTTAAGCAAGATTTGTTTCGCCTAAAACCGTGCTGCGTATTTCTTACCAGATTATGCCTTCTAAGTGTTCGACTATACGATCCCTAATTATTGATTCCAGTAGCTTACCTACAACAGACGTTAAACTGATTGGCCTATAATTTCCCGCCGCACCTTTATCGCTTTTCTTAAAGATAGGTGTTACGTTTGCTAACTTGAAATTATCTGGTACGCACCCCTCAAAATAGACGCATTAAAAATCTTTGTTAGCGGCACAACAATGCTATCTTTTAATTCTTTTAGTTGTATGGGATATATGGAATCCGGACCCGGTGATTTACGCGTTTTCATTTTATCAATATAGCGCATTACTTCCCTTCACTAACGACAATATTATCCAAAATATTACCATTATCAAAAGGTATTATGTCTATGACCGTAGGGATATTCGTTACATCTTCTATAGTAAAACTGACGTAAAAAAATCGTTTAGCAAGGTAGCCATTTCCTTGTTTTCAGAGACTAGATCTCCATTTACATATATATTTCTTCCGCGTTAATAATTTAGTCACCCATTGCATTAGAAAATAGTTCAAAATGGAGTTGGAGTCTTTGATTCAAGTAATGCAATGGGAGCTTTCGACCGAAACTCCAATATTTCGTATTTCAAAGAAGCAAGTACAAATATAAAAGTGAAGTTTTCATACGTTATCATAAAGAATTTAGTCATGTTTACTCTCCTAATATAACTGACAAACAAACAGAATTTGTTTACAACTGCTGGTGGCTATGTATGATGATCGTTTATCTGTGTAAAAGAATTGTCGAGTTTTCAAAACCAGAATTTTGAGTTATCTACCTGTCACTTTCGTCACAGTCTGATTGCCAGTCAAATATTTTAAGCCACTATGTTTTAAACATTTTTAGTGGTGCTGCTCAGTGGTAATATGTACCAGAAACACCATCTTTCACGATGTACACATTTTCGAAGGCTACGGCGTAGCCACGTTACAACACCGCTCCGAGTTAGATCAGCGAGGTTAAGTGACGTTCGGTCTGTTCATTAGTTGCGCGGTGACCGTCCTCTGCGTTTCATATGATGTAGTAACCCCTAGTTCGTATTTCACGTAAAACAAGATCCCTCGCATCAAGTGACCTTTGCAATTACGAAGGGGGGTTAAAAACCCTGAGAAACTGCAAATAAAGTTATAAATTTGTCCCAATATCGAGAGTTTTGTGTTCGAAAAGACCCCCAAAGGCATTTATATACTGTAAGTCTTCCTTTCATTTCCTAGTGTCATATAAAAGCATCCGGATGCGTGAATATCTCAATAAATTTGGATTCTGAATTCTGAATCCGAATTCAGAGTCTCGTTGATTTATACATTGTATTTACAAATCACTTTTTAACAGACTTTTAACAGATTTATGTATATATAAAATAAAGATACAAATTCACGTTGTTCTAGTTCGGGACTCGTCATCAAGTTTATTGAATTTGAGTGACGAACTAACATTTACTTAATTTATAAAATACAATTTGTTTTAAACATTTTTAGTGGTGCTCTCTCTCTCTCTCTCTCTCTCTCTCTCTCTCTCTCTCGCTCTCCTTTTCTTATTTAATAATCTTCACATTCCATGAAGTGGTTAAATCTGAGCTGGAAAGGCTCTCTGATTTAATTTTATTTATG